>CM073508.1:39130054-39720054 GCA_037074495.1 Acacia confusa | reverse complement strand
AATCTCTTGAGAATATTAAGATACATATGCTTATTTATAAAGTATGGAAGAAGACGATAATAAAAGCTCACCTAACAACTAGTGATTACTAACTACTAAATAAAGGTGGAGGATATCTACAATAAATACACATTATTCCCACAATATCTCTATATTCTCAACTTTATTATACAATTTATATAAAGGAAGTGGGGATATATACAAAAAAAAAAACAGATTCTAAAAAACAGAAAACAAAATTTTAGAACCTCTACTTAGATGTCACATCTGTTAAATTCTAAATCACTAATGGTCCCTAATTATGGCAAGAATATCTTCCTAATTGTTAGGGATTTCAAAACAACTATATTGCTTCTTTGCTTTATATTCTTTTTGGAAGCTTTAAATGTTTGTGTTTTCAGGCTAGGTGCCTTCCTTATGAAGCTATGGTAGGTCCTGCTCATGGACGAAGCTTCTTGAAAGGTTCTTGGATTGGGCACATGAGGTAGGCTTCAGATAGATCTGTTATAATTAGTGAAATTTTGGATCTGAGGACAAAGAATCTTTTATCCATGTCAAAGATTAGTGATTATGTTTTATCAAATGAACTTGTCAGGATGGCTTTGGCTATGGTGACAGAAGATCAACACAAATAATGTCTTGGAAGAACTTTTCGTGAAAAGGCATTATTTTAGACTATGTATTTCAAAAAGCCTGCCAAATTTCTCTTTTGATGAGTTATAAAATTCCTACCCTTGGTAGAGTTGCAAACCTGCAGTTAGTGCAAACTCCTGTAAAAGAAAGTTGGAGTTTTTTTTATAAAATTGAGTATAACATGATTTGAAATGCTTCTTTTTCTCTCTTCTATAGGATTTTGTAGTAACTTTAGAGGATTTAAATCAGTGCCATCTCTGGTTGCTTACTATTATCCATTCAGGTCATGAAACCTGTGTTGCCTAAACTCTTTATGTCGTGCTATTTTAATTGGTACGAAAGGAGAACTGCCTTCAAATTTATCATTCCGCCTGCAAACCCAACTTAGTAAGGTATTAGGATTCCTGCCTTCTATTTTCCTCAATCATCCTGTCTCTAGAAACATGACAAATCTAGTTATTAATAAATTTGCCTTCATTTTTAATAGGGAAATGAGATGCATATAAGGCAAGCTGATTTATACCTGTTTGAGGGACATGAGTTGAATTTTTATGAGATAAAGTTGCGAGCCCGATAGAGAAGGAACATAATGATTGGTTGTTAGAATATAAGCATTCAGTATTATTGCTAATGATTGTGAGTTGTAATTGTTGTGGTCCCAAATGTTTGTTACATCAGTACATTGCTATAAATCTTGTACAATATTCTCTAGGATATGTAATTGTATACGTGTCATTTATTCATAGATTCAGTTAGAAATTCGTTACTGTAAAGATCATTCTAGAATGATTAAATCATCTACTAAAAGTTCACCTAATTTATTCCTCAAAGATGTACTCTATGTCCCCTCAGCCAACAAGAGCTTGATCAGTGTTGATCTCTTAATACGTGATAACCATATTGATGTGAATTTTACTAATCGTGGTTGTTGTGTGAAGGATTCGATGACAGAAGAAACACTAATGCAGGGGGCTCAAAAGGAAGGAATGTATCCACTGATGGAAAGAAAAATTGAAGCATCACCAAAGGCATTGGTGGCGGAGTGTGATACATGATCAGAATCTAAATACTTGAAGTGGCATCATCTATTAGGACATCCTAGCATGAAAATAGTAAAACAAATCCTGAATAAATGTAATCGAAAGCTTGCTAATATCTCTATTCATGACAATGTTATATGTGAATCTTGCAAGTTAGGGAAATCAAAGTTTTTTCCATTTCAATCCTCTGTTTCACAAGCTTATTTTCCCCTTGAATTAATCCACATTGACTTGTGGGGACCAACCCCAGTACAATCTAATGGGGGTCATCAATTTTACATTCATTTTGTGGATAACTTCAGTCACTACACATGGCTGTATCCATTGAAACATAAAGGAGAAGCCATTCACACATTCAAATTGTTTAAAGCACTTGCTGAAAATCAATTTGATTTTAAAATCAAAGTCATTCATTGTGATAATGGCGGTGAATACAGACCCTTTATACCCATGGCACAAGAGGCAAGAATCAATCTACATTTTACATGCCCATATACCTCAGCTCAGAATGGTAGGGCAAAATGAAAGCATCGTCCCATCATCGAGATATGATTGACCTTGTTAGCTCATGCGAGAATGCCTCTAAAATAATGGGTTGATGCTTTTCCAACACGTTGTGTATCTGATTAATCGTGTGCCAACGACAGTACTTAATAGTGAAACACCTTTGTTTAGACTCATGAAAACAGAACCTTACTATAGCAATTTTCAAGTGTTTGGTTGTGCTTGCTATCCATGCCTTAAACCATATAATGCTCACAAATTTCAATTCCATAGCCAGAAGCGTGTCTATATAGGATTGGCTTCACAACAAAAAGGATATAAGTGTTTAAGTGAATTAGGTCAAATTTTTGTCTCGCAACATGTAATCTTTGATTATGGTTTGTTTCCTTTTTGCACAGGATTCTTGAATCAATCAATTGTAGCTAAGGATCAAGTGAATTCAGTTCCGTTAATAATCCTTGCAGCTCAAAATTCAAATTCAATCAATGAAGATGACATCAATGTTTTCAATCGAGCATGAAGCGTTAATGAGTCCACTGTAATCAACATTGCCATCAGCTGATTCAGGAGATGGGCTACCAGATAATTCAGCAATTGAGTCCATAAACTCTCGAATGGAGACTGAGAATCAAATTAGGCTTACAAACTAGCACTAAATGTTAACCCGGTCCAAATTCGGTATAACTAGGCCCCAGGTTCCATACATCAGATCCTTAAACACAGAGGGTCAGTTGCCTTCTATCCAATTGGCTTCTCAATAATCGCTTGAGCCAAGGTCAATTTGCGAAGCTTTATCCTCGCCAAAATGGTTAGCAACTATGAAGTGGGAATACAACACTTTGTTGCGAAATGGCACCTAGGAGTTAGTACCTTATACCAATCAAAGGCTCATCAGCAATCGATAGATCTTTAAGACGAAGTTTCAACCCGATGGCTCAATTTTAAAGCATAAGGAAAAGTTGGTAGCCAAGGGATTTCAACAAACTCCCAGGATTGACTTCACTGAAACGTTTAGTCCAGTAGTGAAGTCGACAACGATCAGAGTCATCCTGTCAATTACAATAACGTATAAAATGGGTGGTGCGCCAGCTAGATGTAAACAACGCTTTTCTCAATGAATTTCTAAGAGAAGAAGTGTTCATGTATCAACCAGAAGGCTTTGAAGATCAACAACGACCTACACATATCTATAAGTTAAGCAAAGCTATTTATGGTCTTCGATAAGCACCAAGAGCTTGGTTTGATCGATTGAGGTTAACTCTGCTCAGTTAGGGTTTTTGCAACTTAAAAAGTGACATTTCATTATTTATTTTGCAAATACATAATCTTACCATTTTCATTTTGATATATGTTGACGACATTTTTGTGACTGGTGATGATCCTAGTTGTGTTGAGAAGTTTATAAAACAACTAAATATGGTATTCTCATTGAAAGACTTAGGACCCTTGTATTACTTTCTGGGTATAGAGGTCTATAGAAATGCTTAGGGGATTTTTCTGAACCAAGCTAAGTATGTTACAACTTGCTTAGGAAATTTAGTATGGCTGATTGTGCCTCTATACCCATGCTGATGGTCACAGGACATATGATATCTGCCTTGGATGGAGAATTATTGAAAAATCCAACTGAGTACATGCAAGCATTAGGGTCTCTACAGTATCTCACTACAACCCGTCCTAATATCTCCTTTGCAGTTAATAAATTAAGTCAGTTTCTTCCTCAACCAAGAACCAGTCACTTTCAAGCTATTAAAAGAATCTTCAGGTATCTTAAGGGAACTAGTGACCTTGGCTTACACATAAAACCATTCTTCAAACCTTAGTTAATAGCTTATACAGACGCAGACTAGGCATGTGACTTAGATGACAGGAAATCTATGGGAGGAATGTGTGTCTTTCTTGGAAACAATCTAATATCTTGGGCATCAAGAAAACAGAGGGTATTTTCAAGGTCTACTTCTAAGTCTAAATACCAGTTACTTGCTGATGGTTCTGCTAAAATTAAATGGCTGAGTTTATTGTTGTTTGAGATAAGTCTATTCCTTAAAAGGCCTTTTATAATATGGTGCGATAATTTAAGTGCAAAAGCCCTTACAACCAATCATGTTCAACATGCAAAAAAAAAAAAAAAACACATACACACACACACATTGAAGTGGATGTCCATTTCATTCGAGATCTAGTGTTGTTTGGGTTAATAGATATCAGATACATTCCTTCCACTTACCAAGTTGCTGATTGTTTCACTAAGCCTTTGTCATTCTCTCAATTCAGATTTTTCAGAGACAAACTTGGATTAGTAGTTACTCCTCCTAGTTTGAGGAGGAATGTTAGAATATAATCATTCAGTATTATTGCTAATAATTGTATTAATGATTGTGAGTTGTAATTGTTGTGGTCCCGAATGTTTGTTACGTCAATACACTGCTGTAAATCTTGTACAATATTCTCTAGATATGTAATTGTATAGGTCTCATTTATTCATAGGTTCAGTTAGGAATTCGTTGCTGTAAAGATCATTCTAGAGTGATTGAATCATTTGCTATATAATGAAATACCACTAAGTGCATTATTCATTGTCTCAGATTCACTGATTTAATTCTCTGAGTAGCTTTTCTATTTTTGGTTACCATTTGGCAAATGCTAAGAGAGCGGTTATTAATCCCGGGCAGGTGGTCATTGAAGGATGTTTTCATTGTGATTGCTGAAAAGGACGAGGCATTTGTATTTTATGCATGGTGTAGAGACCGTGAAACTTTTTTTCTTTTTTGGGATGTTTTATTATACTCTTATAAGACCAATAATGCTTGAACCTTTAGTTCTTTTTTGGTCAGTTTCAAAAAACATCACCAAGAGCCTAGTCAATAGGCAATAATCCAAGTAGTTAGGCAAGTATAAAAATAATTAATACTCTTTGAAAATAAATAAATATCTTATGAAAATGATCAAATATATTTATTAGTTTGTACCTTATAATAAAAACTATATAGAGTATTTTCTAATTAATTTGACAATAAGAAATTTATTCCCAATTTTAATAAAAGACAATGTATTTTATTCATGACAGACTACTAACAACAAGTAACAACAAGAGGGAAAAAACACTTAAATTTTAAAATCCTAAATTAAATTAGTGATTTTTTTTTTTTACTAAAATAAGGTTTAAATTCTGATATTATTGTCGCTAATATCTATATTCTTCTAACTAACAAAACTGTTTTGATATTTTGAAATTAAATTGTAATTCTTCTTATCTTTTTACCTTGACAATACCACTTTAATAAGTCTACTAATTATCAATTCAACATAATATCTACTATTTCAAGTCATTAATATATTATTATAAGACTGAGTTGATTTTTTTTAGAAAAAATAAATAGGTTAATTAAATTATTTTAAACTACTTTTACTTTTTTAGAAACAACAAAGAAATGAATTAACTACTTTAAGATAATTAGACATCACATGTTACTTTTATTATTTATTATTAATATTAATCTGGTTTAATATTTAACCCCCGCATGCATGTCTTTTCACTAATTATACTTCGTTTTTTCTAATTATCAACCGGTAATTCACACTACGGGATAGACCACCGAAAATTTCATGACCTGATCGACTGAGTAAACGGCTGCTTGTAAGCTCGTCCGGTGCTTGGGTTGATCTTAGTTTAAAGTAGGGGAAAACTTTAACCGTTCGCATCGGTCGTCGCCCAGCGAGGTTTGGCGGGATTACTTGTCCTTTTAATGGGAATCCGGATGCTAGGGTTGATTTTGCTGCTTCGATTTGTTTCGGGTTTGATGAACGCAACGTTCGATGGCATAGGCAGTGATCTTTCTTCGGGAGGGTTATTAAGGTCTACTGTAAAGGAGGAAGAGAATATGCTGCACAACGACGAGCAATACAATGATGACCTCGACGGCGGGTTTTCTTCATTGGATGGGATGCTGCAGTGGGCTATAAGTACAAACATTTTTGTTATCGATTAATTTGTTATCTAATTTTAGAATTTGTTACTGTATTTTGGGTGTATAGTGTTGTTTGTTTGTTTTTTTTTAAAAAAAAAAAAGTATTTTGTTTACCTCTCTCAAGTTCTGATGCCGTGCGGCATTTTCGTATAAATCGGACTTAGCATGTTTTTTTCCCCGTCATTTCCTAAATTCTTGCGCTCAAATGGCCTGGAAGTAGGCAAATAGCTGATTACGTGGTAAGGAATCCGAATGTATATTTTCTTGGTGATTTGAGTTTTGAGACTCTTCCTGAACTTTGATGTGGATTGTTCAGTACAATAGTTGGTGATATTCTAACATCTTAGACCTGCTGCTGCTGGAAAATCTTCTCTAATTCTCTTGTAATCGCTTCCTTTGTGCTCAACCAAAAATCATGGTTAGATGAATGCCGAATGAAAATTGTAAAATTTGAGCATTTGAATTCGTTTTTTACTCGAACATGTTTTCTTTTATGTAACATTAATAAATTATACACGAACTTACAGTTGATATAAAATTGCACTTAGTATAATAATATACCATTTTGTATCAGGTCATTCTGATCCTGCAAAGTTGAAAGAAACAGCTGAAGTACGGCAGCAATTATCTACAAGTGAGCTAAACAAGCGTCAGATGGAATTAAAGGTAGAAATCATCTACAGTTTTTGCAGGAAAAATATTTGGCTCCTTTTGCAATTTATGTTTTGGCTGAATGTAAGTCTTGTTGATCATCGTTGAAATTATATGATTTAACTAATGTTTTGTGCCTCATGTCCCTCTTCAATTGTGTTATTGATTTATCTGATCATAATGAGCATCAGTCTTTATAAAAGAGAGAACAAATAAAACCAAAAAAAATGGAGTGGCCCCTTGTGGGTAGGTGCCCGGGAATAGTGATAGGAAACCAATGATTGTTGGCATTTTATGTTTTATTATGTGTCTTATGTTAAATGAGACATAGTGTTGGTTGTTGTCAGTTTTATATGGATAAAATAAGGTAGTTATTTTCAGTTTGTGTTAAGGTAGTTATTTTCACTTTATGTGTTAGTCTATGAATATCATATATGTGTTCTACCAAAATATGAATGAATGAAATTATTATTGAGATGTTTATCTCTTCTCTTTCCCTAGAACTCAGGTTCTAGTTCTAGTCTCTCCCATCTCCTTTCTTGGCTAGAGTTTCAGATTTTGGCTCTTCCCTTTTCTCTCTGTTAATTTTCTTAAGTTCTATCAAATGACTAACTCTCTCATGATGAGATCGGAGTGGATAAGCTGAAAGGGGGAGAGAGAGAACAACTGGCATGAGATGAAAGCCAATTCATTGGAGGGGATTTGAGCTGCATGGAGAAGAAGAAAAGGAGGAAAGATGTTGGGACTCCCAGCTCTGCCTCTCCAATGCAGGAAGCCATTTTCTTTCTTCTGCATTGTTCTTTTATTGTTTCAGTTGCTGTTATCTGGGTTAAAGTCATTTTTGTCACTTTAGTACTATCGTAGAAGAGAATCAACCGCATTCATTATGTCAATAAGTATATAGCACTAAACTCAGAAGTTTCCATCAGTCATCTACCGTTTATTTCAGTTCCTGTTTGGTTTGTATTCATGGTGCATATGGTTATTGTTTTATAATATGGTGTTTTCTCTCCATAGATAATGACAAGTTGCATTTTAGTGAGCAATGTAGTGTTGTCAATCTTTGGAGAAATAATAGTTAACAATAAACAAATTGGTCGCTGCTTGTTTAGTCAGGATATTGGTGTGAAAAAATTAGAGTAGGTGGAATCATTCTTCAATTACTTGTGACTTGCAATATAAACTGCTCATTTGAAGTGCTATGTTAGAATTTGGCCGCATTTGTATCCTGTGTTTTCTTTGGGTATGTCATATGCATTTGCAAACACCTGCTCCTTCTCCTTGGCCTTTTTTTTTTTTTTGATAATAAGTGCTCCAACAGGAATTGATGGAGGAAATGAAAGTCCCATCAGATGCTGAATTGATGAAAATTGCGATAAGTGATTTGAATAATTCATCGATAACTTTGGAAGATCGTCTCCGGGCTCTAAAAGAACTTAGTGTACTTGTTGAGCCAATAGATAATGCAAATGGTAGGTTTATACAATACCTGCCCTGATATGATGTACCTGCCTTTTCATAATTGTTGAATGCTCAGTAGCGAGCATTTTTGTGGTTGGGAGTTAACTGAATACTTATCTGCATGTGGTGTTCATATTTCTCTTCCATTTGACTGTCTATTGTTATTATTATTAGAGGATGAGCCTTGGCGCAGCGATAAGGTTGCTGCCATGTGACCTAGAGGCCATGGGTTCAAATCCTGGAAACTGCCATGTTGTCTTCTTATGTTGTTTTACTGTATCTTAGCCGGGGAACCCATGACAACATTTTAGTTTAAACATCAATGGCGTCCCTGGGATTGTTTGATATTTTATAACAGAAAGTGGTTTGTGCTCTCTCTTCATGCTTAATGTCACTTGCCAACCTTTTTCTTATAATATTGTGGCACAGATTTTACGATAAATACTAAAAGTTATTTGTTAAGAATTTACATCTGTTTTGGTTTCCTCATCTTAATATATAGTAATTGTGATTGTGGTTATTGTATCAGATTTTAACAAACTTGGGGGACTTGTTTCTATGACACGAGAACTCTATCACCCTGATCCAAGTATTAGGGCTTTTGCTGCATGGATCCTTGGGAAAGTTAGTCAAAATAATCTAGTTGTTCAGCAGCAGGTATGTTGTTTCTATGAAAAACAATTCACTTCAACCGGTCTTGAAACTAGGTCACTTGGGAAGGAACTCTCTTGGTCCAAATTATAATTCCCAAACAATAATATTTGGAATATTATTATTTTTTCCATTCCTACCCTTTGTCTATTAATTTGGGAGTCAAGATACTATGAGAGAGAAATTAGAGAAATATTAATTAATGATCATTTAATGGAGCATTTTTGGAAAATAATCTTAATCTATGACTAATTTAATAAGTCTAAATGTTTTAAACCATTTTTCTTGATATCTATAAGGGAAGTACTGGTGACTAAGGTTGGACGTAGTTACTTTCTAAAATGCATTGGTGTCTAATGACGATCCAAATCACTATGGTTTGATTTACTCTAGAAATAATAAACATCCTAGGATGGGTTAGGTCTTGATTATTATTTTTTGTTGTTGAGAAATAAGTGGAATATCCGCAAGTAGGAGTTAGTTGCTACAATCATGGGTTGTTAGTCATTCGAATTTTGTATTTGAATTCCGCATTTGAATTTTGAATTAGAGTCTCTCTCTATAAACTATCTCTATAAATTAACATTTCTCCTATTTAACAAAGTATAGAATATTTCAGGGAGTAAATTGTTTTAGGAGATTCTCCTGGGTTGTTCTTAGGAATTTAGTGAGATACTTATTATCTCTTTATATTAGAGTATTTTTATTTCCTTTCGTATTCTCGATTAAATCACAAATTCAGCACCTTATCATTTGGTATCAGAGCCTCAATGATCCATTATAGTGGTGATACTCTATCCAAGCAACTCAACCCGCTAAAGATAATCCTTTTTCTTCATCTTCGGACCCTCTCGAGCCTTTGCCACACGCCTTGACACCATCGATGAATTGAGGGACAAGGTGAATGCCCTGGAGGCTCGGTCTTCCCGACAAAATCGACCCTAAGGGAAGCCACGTCACTACACCGATGATAGTGACAATGATTTTGATACATCATGTTGGAATTCTCGGCTTCCCTACACAAAGATTGACTTCCCCAAGTTCAATGGGGGTGATCCTAGAGGCTGGATCCTTTAGCCATAAAAGTTTTTCCATGACTATGACACCGAAAGATGACAAAGTCGAGGTGGCAACGTTATACTTTGAGGGTGATGCTTTGGAATTGTTCTCTTGGTTGAATTCGCAGAGAGCAGTGCTTTACTGGGATTTTCTAGTTAAGTTGCTACTAGAACATTACGATCCACTCGAGTACCTCAACCCCAATGAACACCTATGTGCTATTCAACAGCTCGGCACTGTGCAAGAATAGAGACAAGAATAGGTGAGGAGGGTTGTGCTTGTGTCAAACTGGCCCGAGCATTGTCTTCTTGGCATTTTTATGAATGGACTACAAGAAGAATTGTTTTCGGATGTCTGGATTCATAAGTAGACAAGCATTTATAGGGCCGCTAGCTTAGCTGTGGAATTTGAGAAACAATTGACCATTGCACATGGGCCAAAACCCGATTCGTTTGCTATATCAAACTGAATTCAGTCCTTATATTCTTCAACTTTCTCAACACGTGACAATTACTCCATGCGCCACGCCAGAGAATATGTTGCACCATCAAGCTTTGGAAAATATCCTGCGATATCAACTTCAACTTTGTTTGTACCTCTCAACTAGGGTCGAGTTCCTCTCATGGATTCCGTATAGCAACAACGCAAGACAAGGGTCTATGTTATCATTGTGTTGAGCCATTCTGTCTAGGGCATTGATGCAGTTCATCCTCCTCTTTAATAGAGGTCGATGATGATGGAAAGACCATACCTAAATCCTTTGAAGCCATTGTCAAGTGTGAGCAAGACGATAATGATGATACAAGAGTCGCCTTTAATGCAATTTTGGGCTCTCCTTCAGCGTCCACCATGAAATTAAAGGGCTCCTTACATTTGAAGCCGGTATTGTTATTGGTGGGTAGTGTGTTAACCCATAATTTCATCTCGGCTTCATTAATAAGAGAGTTTGGCCTCTATACAAGTAGCCCTACCCTTCGGCGTTCAAATCAGTGATGGCAGTATTGTTCGATGTAATCAGGTTTGTAAAGATTTAGAAGTTCAGCTTAGTGGTTTGACTATTAAATAGGATTTCTACCCTTTCTCTCTAGTAGGATTCGAATTAGTATTAGGCATTAAGTGGTTGGCGTCTCTCAACACGGTGCAAGCAAACTGGAATGACATGTATATGATTTTTTGGGTTGAGGGTAAAAAATATAATTTGCAAGGATAAACACCAAAAGCTACACCTTAGGTTTGACTCTAAAGTTTAGAGTTTCGTCAAATAGAGACTGCAAAATGTGCTGCCCTTGACACGTCTTTAGATTCTTCATGACTTTTTTCTTGTGTTTGAAGAACCAACGTCCTTACCAGCTTCTCGTGGTCATTATCACATGGTTTCTTTGCTGCTCGACACTCCACGGCCAATTTTGAAGCCTTACCATTATCCATACTACTAGAAAGATGAGATTGAGTTCAGGTAAGAGCATTATTGGCTCTCTAGTCTCTTTGCAAGTTTAGTATTATTGGTTTGCAAGAAAGACAATACATGGCAGTTGTGTGTTGATCATCGTTGTCTAAACCAAATTAGGGTATCGGATAAGTATCTCATCCCTAAAGATTGATGAGTTACTATATGAATTGCATGGTGCTAAATGTTTTTGGAAGATTGATCTACGATGTGGTTATCATCAAATTTAGGTATTGCCGGTCGATGTTCACAAAACTGCATTTAGAACACATTTGAGCCACTATGAATTCATGGTTATACCATTTGGACTCACTAGCGACCTAGCTATAGTTCAAGTCATCATGAATAATCTTTTCTGCCCTTGTGAAAATTTGTGCTCGTATTTTTTGATATCTTGATATATTGTGCCACTACGTATGATCACATCGAGCATCTCAAAATTATTTTTTGGATCTTGCAACGCCAATCTTTTTGTGCAAACGCTAAGTAGTGTTTCCCGGGGCAGACTAGGATTGATTACTTGGGACATATCGTTACCAATGGTGGTGCGGAGGTGTTACAAGAGAAGATTATGGCTGTTGCATATTGGCCTACGCCATCTTCAATAAAAGACTTTTGTGGGTTTTTAGGACTCATTAGATACTACAAATGGTATGTGAAGCACTATGGGATTATCACTCGACACTTAACTGATTTAACCAAAAAGAGATGCATTTCAGTGGTTTGACCAGGCCCAATCAGCTTTTGAAGCACTCAAGATTGCACTCACCACCACACCAGTTCTTTAATTATCAGATTTTCAGCAACCATTTATAGTTGAATGGATTCTTTCATGTATTGGATTGGTGCGGTACTTGTGCAGAAGGGGCATCCCATAGCCTATTTTGGCAAATGGTTCTCCTTTTCCAACCTCTATAAATCAGCATACAACTGTGAATTGCTTGCCTTAGTGCTTTTCTCCAAAAGTGGTGCCATTACTTGTTGGGGCACCATTTTTTCAGACAAATGATCACCTCAACTTAAAACATTTATTAGATCAGAAACTTGTGACTACTTGCAAGCAACGACTTAAGGTAAAACTTCTTCCTTTTGACTCTACCATTCGTTGTAAGCCGGGTAAAGAGAATGCAACACCAGATTCCTTTTTGAGATGACCTCAACAAGTGGATTTCTTCCAAATGGTTATTTCCCTGGCAAATGAATTATATCAATTACCCCATGTGTTGCTATATGAACTTGAAACCAATGCCAAAATTGTAGAGTTACAAGCTAATGTGGACCAACAGTCCCACTACCATTTTGTGAATGGTTGGTTGTTCTACAAAACAAGATTGGTCATACCTAATCGATCTCAACTTCGTGAAAGCCTCATGGCCAAAGCTCAGGCCACTTCAACTGGGGGGCATAGGGGTTACCTCAAAACCTTGCACAGGTTAAATGATCGATTATATTGGAGAGGGATGAAACACGACTTCGACTGTTATATTCGGCATTGTCTTACTTGTCAACATAATAAGTATCAAACATTATGATATGTAAAGATAATAATATGCATTTAGGGACCTATTGTAAGATAAATCTAGGGACCTAATTGTAAACTAGATAGTTAGTAGGGTAATTAGTCATAAATCATAAACTAGAATTAGTTAGGACTTGAAGGAGGCTATAGTATTATAAATAGCCCATCCTCCTATTGTAGATTTCAGATTTGACTTGCTTGGAATAATACATTGTGTGAGAGTCTCAAGGAGCTCTCTTCTCCATCTCTTCTTCTACTCTATCTCTTGTGTCTTGTATCTCTTTTCTACACCTATTTCTCTATTCTACATCAATAAATATAACACATTAGCTCCTGTAGGCCTTCTACAACCACTCCCCATGCTAGACTGAATTTAGGGGTTTGATGTGATCTCAGTGGTCGTGGATCATCTCAGCAAGTACAACCATTTTATTGCTCTTTCTCATCCATATACTGCGTCGCAACCACATTTTGTCAAGAGATTGTTCGTTTGCATGGTATGCCCAGATCTATAGTCTCAAATAGAGACCCTCTTTTTCTAAGTCACTTTTGGTAGGAACTATTCTGTTTGAGCAAAACTTGCTTAAACATGAGCACGGCATACCACCCACAATCTGACGGGCAAACAAAGGTAGTCAATTGGTGCTTCAAGGCTTATATATGTTGCTTTACACATGATCAACCAAAGCAACAGAGCGCATTCCTTTGTTGGGTAGAATTCTCATTTAACATGGTGTATCATGCGGCGGCCAACACTATTCCTTTTAAACTAGTATATGGACATGATTCGCCTTTACTACTTCTTTACATGAGGGGCAAGACTCTAGTGGCCGATTTAGAAGAACACCTCTAAGCCAGGGATGCCATGCTCCGAGTTTTGAAGGGAACCTTTTTAAAGCTTAACACCGGATGAAGTTGCGCACTGACTAGCATTGTCGGGACCTTGAATTTAATCCTGGCAATGCTGCCTGGTTAAAACTCCATTTCTACAACTAAAGATCTTTATCTTGATCCAAATTTGAGAGACTTTCTTCATGATTTTTTGGACCCTTCAAGGTTCTGAGGCGACTTGTAAAGGTCGCTTGTGAATTAGAACCCCCCTTCAATGCCAAGATCCAGCTGGTCTTCCACGTCTCTTTATTGCGGCCTGACCATGGCCATCAAGCTGCCACTTCGCCTCCCTTCACCATTTTTGCAGGTATGGAGCTGCTACTCACACCTTCCTATGTGCTGAAACATCGATGACTTTGGCCAAGAAGTTGGAACTGCTCATAGAAAGGGTAAACCAACATCTAGAAGATGTTACATGGGAGGAGTACGATCTAGTTGTTCAACAATTTCTTGATTTTCACCTTTAGGACAACTCGTCTTTCTTTCTTTTCTTTTTTTTTTTTTTGTTGGGGGGGGGGGGGGGATAGCGATCCAACTCGCTATGGTTTAATTTATTCCAAAAAAAATAAACATCCTAGGATGGGTTAGGATTTAATTATTATTTTTCGTAGTTGAGAAATCAATGGAATATCCACAAATAGTAGTTGCTTAAATCATGGGTTGTTGGTCATTCGAGTTTTGTATTTGAATTTTGAATTAGAGTCTTTCTTTGTAAACTATCTCTATAAATTGGCTTTATATTTCAGAGAGTAAATTGTTTTAGAAGATTCTCCTGAGCTATTCTTAGAGAGTTAGTGAGATACTCACTATCTCTTTATAACAGAGTATTTTTATTTCCTTTCCTATTCCCGATGAAATCACAAATTCGGTACCTTATCACTGTCATAATCAATCGAGATAAGCTTGACAACTCTTCCAGGTCTTGGAACTTGGGGCACTTTCAATGCTGATGAAGATGATAAAATCTAATTTTATGGAGGAAGCTAATAAAGCATTATACGCTGTTTCAGCTTTGATGCGTAATAATTTAGCTGGTCAGGAATTGTTCTCTACTGAACATGGAGATTTGATGCTTCAGGTGACCTGTCATTTTTTGTGTAAATTTATTTCTATCCATCGGTTTTGCTATTACTATCTTTTAAACTGTTATTGAACTTGACCATTCTTTCAGAATATTTTGAGGAATTCAAGTATTGATATCAGACTACAGAAGAAGGCTTTGATTCTCTTGGCTGATCTAGCGCAGTGTCAATTAGAAAATGCACATAGGACTGAGCTGCCTTTCCTAAGTGATCGAGATCTGCTGAAATCTGTAGTTGATCTCATTGCTGCATCAACCGATTTGGATCTCCTGGACAAGGTGTTTTGTTGACGTAGCATCTACTATTATTAGCAAGTTTTCAAAACTCAGTATCAGTTGGGAAAATCTCATTCAGATCCTAAAGACCAGAAAAAATATCAAAAAAAGACCAGTATAGATTCCTCTAAAATAAGTCCTTAGAGACCTTAGTAATATAGATTCCAAATGGGAACTTATCTTATTGACATAGATGAGTTTATCAATACTGTATGACTTGTCAATTTAGTCACATATACACTTGTCAATGGCTATTCTATGTACACTTGTCAACGAGAGCTAGTTAAGTTAACACGGCTGGGTTTGTCAATGACTACTTTTTGACTTGTCAATATAGTCACATATACTTGTCAACGGGAGTTGCTTTAATTAACATATATGAGCCTGTTAATAGCTATTCTATAACCTGTCAATATAATTACATATACTTGTTAATTAGATAAGTTCACATTTAAAATCTATATCACTGAGGTTTTTAGGAACTTTTTTTATTTTTTTTCTGGTCCTTGGGACTTAAGTGAGATTTTCCCTTATCAGTTTTGATGCCATATTATTTAAATGCAATGTCGCCTTTCACCTCCTAATGATGAGCATTGTGAGCCGCATCTTTACCATTTGTTACCTTGGCTAATCGCCTATTTGCTTCTCGTCTATTTTTAGTAGAAGCGTATGCTGAAATATGTTTATTAACGTGCGCATACTGTAAATTCACACACTGACGCTTGTAAGGTTGTGTTTTCCTCTTTATTTGTCTCACCTACAGTAGTTTGAGTGTTTGACGCTTTTGCTGTTTTTCTATGTTGTGTATTAAGCAGGCCCTTGTCGCAATTAAGAGTCTCCTGCAACTCAGGACCACTGAAGCTCTGGTTTTAAAAGACTTCTGTGCTTTAGGTGATGCACTAAACAAAATGAGGCAGTTGCTGCTTAATGTGATGGCGGATGAATTCCACAGAGATTATGTGATAGATGTAGAAAGCCTTCGCAGTGAAGTAGAGTACATTTTCCAAGGAAAGCTGTTAGAGCAGTGACATCAGTTGAACTTTTTCTTGTAGATGGTTCTTTGAAATTAAAATGAGGCAGTATTTAATGGCGAATGTATATGTAGATCATGTAATGGATTTGAAAAGCTTCGATAAAACGTTTGGTTTGCTATGATGAATTTGTGAGGTGTTTATTTATTTTAATCTATATAAACCGCATTTACTCATGTGCTGGCATTAACTATTTTGGGTATTTGCACTTTTTAATTTGAAAAATAACATTGAATGTGACCTATATTTAAAATCTCAAATTCCTTCTAGAGCATGATTTTGTTTTTTTGTTTTTTTTGGCTATGATTCTAGAGCATGATTTATGTAAAGGATCAAAGGGATTAAGAGTTTAGAGACTTGGGGCAAATTTTTGTTATTCAACTTCATTTTCTCAGGTAAGGGCAACTTTGTGCTGGAAATTTTTAGTTAGAAGCAATTCCTTTCCTTAACTTTCAATTAGAGCAATATTATTAGTTAGTGTTGAAACAAATAGCTTCTAAATTTTATATTTTTTAAGCTAAACACTTCTAAAATTAGAGATCATATCATTCATCAAGTAATATTTAATTCCTTTCTTAGAAAATTACTTTCCATTACAATAGATATTAAAAGGCTTATCATAGAACTAGTCCTTTAATATGGCAAACAAAAAAAGAAAAGAAAAGAAAAGAAAGAAAGAACTAGTCCTTTAATATCTCTTCCAACACCGTCACCGATAAAAGTTAAAAGGACTAGTTCTAAATTTTTTCTTGCTCCTGCCTCCCTTCCGTTTTCTCCTTCATATCCCTTAAGTGAAGATCTAAATGTCCACATTTAATATTTTCTATACATTCTCATATTATTAAATGGAGAAAATGATGAGAATAAAATATTAAATGTAGATTTTTATATCTTGATCCAATGGCAAACGCAAAGGGGGGGTTAGAGTGGGCCCTCGCCCCCCTTAAAAATTTAAAGATGTGTGTGTGTGTGTGTGTGTGAGAGAGAGAGAGAGAGAGAGAGAGAGAGAGAGAGACCACCAAATAGTGGGAAAGAGAGAATGAGGCTTCTAAATGATCATTTTGCTTTTAATGGGGTTAATGAGACTTGGGTAAAAGTTGTATGATTTATATTTTTACTTGATTGATTTGAGGAAAATAAAATTAGGATTTAGTTAGAAAATTGTGATTTATGAGTACAAGATATATTGAAAGGAGATGTCGTTTTCAAAATGAACAATGTGATTTTTTCTATTGAAAAATTTTTTAGGGTAAATATATTTTATGCTACAATTGCAAGAATCAAATAACAAGTTCAATGGTAATAATGTTGAATTACTTGCTTTGAGAATGACTTTAATAGTGATGATATTTGAAAACTTGTTGATAAATTTTATTCTAGAGATTTCACAGAAGAGGAAAAATTGCATTCAAATATGGAGTTACAACACATTGAGCCTGACATTTCTAAACATCTGAATTTGATTAGTTTATCAACTACATTTAAATTATGTCATGAGTTAGCAATAATAGGAAAGTCCATCATTTATCCTCTTATTGATAAAGTGATTAGACTTGTACTCATTCTTCCCGTTTCTACAGCAACTACTGAAAGATCTTTCTTTACTATGAAAATAATCAAAAACATGATTCGAAATGGAATGAAAGACTAATTTCTTGATGATCCTTTGATTACATACATTAAAAAAGAAATTGTTTTGAGTTTTAGTATGAATTCAATTATAGATAAGTTTAAAAATATGAAAACACGTAGAATAAAAAGTCAATTGAAGTAATCTTAGTTTCCGTAATAGATTTCTTTCAATGTTTTTGTATATTAGGTGTGTATTGTATTTCAAATACTTTTATTTATGATATAGTATTTTTTTTGTTTTCGCGCTCCGTCTTTAAATTTCCTAGTTCACCACTATTTTGATCCAAAGCAAATAAAAGATATGAGAGGACAAAAAAATATAAAGAGAGACATCACAAAATTGGTTCTCATATTTTGAACCATGTTATACAAAATGTTTTATTAACATTACATCACAATTTATTGAGTTTTATTAATCGCTACAAGTTAATTATAAGGGGAGAAAAGTACACAATATGCACGAGGATGATGCACAACCGTAAATCAAATTTTACTGGTAATCCTTTTTCGTTAAGGTGTGCAATAAAGTTTTGAATTGATATACATACATAATGGCCTGTTTGGATTAATGGTGTGAGCGATTTCTTATTTTCTATCTTACTTTTGCAAAAATTAGATAGAAAAAAAGTTAGGTTGTAAATATAATTTGTATTTGGATTAATGATAGTAGAAGTGGTGGGACTCACGTCAAAAAGCTTAAAGTTTTTTCTCAAAAGCTATCCTCCATGGAGCTTCTAGTAGAAGGAGCCTTTTGGAAAGAAAAAAAAAAAACCCCAATGAAATAAAAGCCAACTAAATGCCTCCATTGAACTTTTTTTTTTCTACTGCTATTTTTTTTTACCTAAAATTCATCTAACATTCTCTAACCTAAACCAATATATTTTTGGGAAAATTACACTGCAGTCCGAAGAACCAGAAAAAATTATAAAAAGGTCCCACCCCAGATTTCCATTACAGAAAGGTCCCAAAAATGTCCCTGAGACTTTTTTGTAATTAATTCAAAATGCGAAATGACTCTTCTGCCTACAGTTTGAAACGCCCTCTTTGCACATAATGAATCAAACTCTCACAATTACATTACAGAGTGCTTCGCGAGGTTACTCGAGCAGAGCGAGAGCAACATGAGAGAGAGGTGAGAGAACGGGCGAGAAGTCGGAGAAGGGGGAGGCGACCCAAGTGAACATCAGACGAGACAGAGTAAACCATGAGACGAGGGGAGCAAAGAATGACGTAGGAGGATATTGTAATCGGGCATTTACATCAAAAAAGGTAAGGCGCATACGTTGAATTCGCATACTGTCGTTCTTCGATTGTTTACCCCTCATTGTGTCTCCAAATCACATCCTCATCTTAGGAGGTGCATTTGGTGTGGTGGACATGCATATATTTTCAATTACCTCACAATACTCAAGTATGATTGAAACTGGGAGTAACCTCTTCTCTACCAGTGTGTAGTGCATCTATTGGTTCATAAACTTGTCTAACATGGGATGTTTGCGAAGTTGCAACATCACTTGTTTTGGCTATGTTTTTACTGCTGTGATAATAATAACCATTTCCAATGAAAGATTGAAAGTAAATGCTACACATAATTATTTAGTTGTTAAGTGAAACTAGGGATGTTTATTTTCAGGGAACAAGAATATGGCAAAGAAGAGGAAAATGAAAGACAAGAATGGAGATAGGAAGCCAAAGATGAAGGTGTCTGGGTACAAATTGTTCACAAAAGGGTATTTCAAGGAAAAGAAGAAGAAGAATGAAAGGGTGAAGCCGTTGAGAAATGAGAGTCGGTCTATTAAAGAGGCATGGAATGCATTAAAAGATGAGGAGAAGGAAGAATATAGGATGAGAGCCGAGAAATTAAGTAGGTGTAAAGGGAAACAACATGTTGTTCCTTTCCTCACACGTTGTGCCCCAAATCAATTTATGAATGTCTGTGAAAAGATTTAAAACTATACTAGATAGGATGGAGAGGCTAGAGAAGATAGGATTCCATAAGTTGGTTAATATATGTTGTGAACAAATTCCTCAGAATTTAAGTGATCGGTTTATGGTTGCTTTTGACCCTCCAACAAACATTGTCTCCATTCGAGGCAAGTCACTTCATATAGGCCCTGAAGATGTGAAACAAATTATGGGGTTACCATGTAATGGGCGGGAGATTGAAAGAAATGGCAAGAAGGAAGAGAAATCATTTAACAAACTTAAGAGAGTGTATGAGTCAGTCCCATACAAGATAATAGCCAACCAACTGATTGAAAGCAAAGAGGATGCAGAGTTTGAAATGCTTTTTGTTATTTATGCATTGGGAACACTGTTGTGTCTTGGTGCAGGCATTAAAGTCAGCGACGTAGTTTTAAAGGTAATTGTGGCAACAAAAGAAGCTTTTAGTGAGTTTGATTGGTGCACCTTTGTGTTAAATGAACTGTCAAACTATATTGAAGAGTACAAGAAAAAAATAAGGAAAGGGAAAGTATCTTGTTGAATAAATATAGGAGGTTGTCTCTATTTCCTTATGGTAAGTGGTATAGCTTTTTTAATCATTTTCATGTTAGCTAAGTGGTCATTGTATTATATGGTGTATTAACCTATTATTTACTTCTTATGCAGATTTATTGTTTGCAACATTTTCCATTAGGCCCTCTATAAGCCCCAACATCTGATGACGCAATTGCATTTTTGGATGACACTAAGGTGAAGATGAGAGTGCAGACCGAGAAGGAAAGCAATCAAGGCATGCTACATGGTGTTAGTGATGGAGCGGGCCAATCATCTACACAATTCCATCCAGAAACAATATTCACCCACCTAGTAAGTGTGCGATTTTGATGTAACCTCCACAATGGGTATAATGAAATCACTTATTAACTTCATTTATTCATCATACTATGCAGGAAATAAAGAGAACGTATGATCGGGTCATGTCTAGGGTGATGTCCATAGTGCAAGAAGAACTTGTTTCGCTTCAATCAAGGCTCTTAAAGGGGGGAAATGATGAAGGGAACGACCATGATGAGGTTCAAAGTGAAGATGTAGAAGCTCGTTCAGAAAGTGAAGAGGAGGGCCGAGACATAGAAAAAGAAGCTCAGGATGTTCGGTTAAGTGATGAAGATGAAGGGTCTAATGAAGATGAAATCAATGTGAAGGAGGAACAAGATGAAAGTGAGGATAATCATCACTCAAAAGGAGATGGAATGTATGTGGATCAACAAGGAGAGGAAAGTGAGGACAAGCATGACTTAAATGAAGATGTAATTATTGTGGAGGAACAAGGCTAGCAAAGTGAGGAGAACCATGACTCAAATGATGATGAAATTAATGTGGAGGAAGAACGTCATGTGAGGAAATCTACAAGGGTTAAAAAACCAACAAATGGTTCTCCATGGGTGTTAACCGCTATGGGTAAGAAGAGAGAAAAAGGTGATGAAGACAAGGAAGCTTTATATCAGCTATGCACCACATGATGTAGTAAAGAGGAGCAACTTGAGTAAGTCAACAAACTTGTTCAATTAATATTAAATTTAACCATGACAACTAACATGCTACTCTTGTTTGTGTATCAGGGAGTTTGTAGATATGTATGGTGATTTCCTCACCCGTGGTGAACTATATTGTCTACGTGAAAAAGGATGGATAAATAACAGGGTTAGTAGCAGAGGAATATTTTTAATTCCATTTTTACCTTATTTATGCTAATTCATAACATTTTCATATCTCTATTACATCTCATGTCAATAGTTGGCAAGACCTTGGTAGGGGATGAGTTACAGAGGTTTGAGCGCGTGGGAATGCACATTTTCTCTACAAAACTAATGCTAAAAATGTCTAACAATGCCCAAATGTGGTCATGGGAAAATCATGCAAAAGAGATCCTCCCAAAACATATTGGGTATAACATCAGTGATTGCAACTTCATTTTTTGCCCTAATTTGCACATGGACCACTGGTTTTGCTACGTTTTAGAGATGAAGACAATGTCTTTCTACGCGTTGGACTCATTGGTCGACCACGTGATGTATTATCTGTTACAGAATATGAAAGAGGATGCATCTGGAGGGTCTCAACAGACGAATAAACTGAAGAGATTAAGTAAAAAGCAAAAAGACGACTTTAAAGCCAAGGATTGGTTGGCAAGTCGATGTGTAAGAACAACTCCTTAACTATATGCTTCATCATATTAATTGGCAATTTCCCTATTCTTATTCATAGTTCTTTAGTTGTTATTACATTTAGTTGACATGAAAAATGTGATTTCATAAATTGCAGAGAGACTGCTTCCATCAAATTCTTCGACGAGTTAAACCGGAACTATTTGCGTAAGTGAAACATATTCCTCAGCAAGTCAACTGGGCCAAAGTCCATCTACAATGTGATACGTTAATATTTTTTCCCAGCAGCTTTGAAAATATTGTTCATTGTTCCTAACTAAACAAGGGTGTTTGTGACATTTTTATTGCAGGGATTCTTGTGGTGTCCATGTTCTATAATGGTTACACGGATGGGATGGCTCTCCCCAACATCAAGAAGGGTATACCATGACCGAGTTTTCACGCCATCATTAAATAGGCATATATTTTCTATTGAGCAGAAACTCTAAAGCAGTCATAACAAATGTGTACACATCACCATTAAATTGCTTTATGGCTGCATCTGCATGTGCACAAGGCAAACCACTCATTTCCCATGCTAAACGTGTTCATTTTCTTTCACAAAGATCTACATTAACATAAATTACACCATCACCACATGTAGTTTGTACCGAGAACTTATAGTCTCCATAATATTGCACAGACATATTTTCAACAAACTGAACTTGATGCAACAATTTTTTTTTTCAGTATTGGGTCCAACACCATTATTCCAATTCAACAATCTCATCTTGCTTGCAAGAATTTTTTGTGTCAATTTCTCTCTATGCTCTTGTATTAAAAGAGTGATTGTGTGCTTCCTCTCTTTCAACATCCATGCATTGAAGGACTCCGCAACATTACTGGTGATGTTATCCCACCTCTTGAAGGGAAACTTGCTAAGAGCCCATCGGTTTACATCCCCATTTGTCTCCAACCATTGTGCCAATTGTGTATTGAACATTCTTAATTTTCCCATTGCATTAGTGAAGTCCTCATGGAGCCTTGCATAGGTAATTGCATCAAGGAGTTTAAGTGCAGTCTCCTTGCTATTCGCCGATGTTTGTATCACCCCTCTACTAATTTTCAGGAACTTTGCACTATAATTTTCCTTTAAATGCCGGTAGCAAAAAGCATGTTTGTTGCTGCCAAATATGTCCTTTACCGCACCAATGATGACATTATTTTAATCTGAGACAAATGTTATCTGCATTAACCCAGTTATTTCTCTAACAGTCTATAGAAACTAAACTCATTCATCATATGTCTCACTACTAACAATGACATATGCAAAAGGAAACATTTCATTGTCGGCGTCATGTGCACAAGCTGACAACATTGTTCCCTTGTAAGGGCCACTGAGATGACATTCATCTATATATAGTACGTGTTGGAAACCATCTATGAAACCTTTAATGGAGCAATCGTAAGCAATAAATAGCCTCTCAAATCTATTCTCAGATGAGGCTTCCCACTTTGCAACTGTGTTCAGATCACTTTCCATAAAAGTCTTTCGCATAACCGAGGAATTTCCCTGTAAGACTCTTCGACTCGGCCATGTATTTCCCTCAATGCTCTTTGTTTGGCCTTATATGATTGCATGTAGGTCACCTCGAACCCCATATTCTCTATACAAGTCTGACCCAATTTCGACCGTAGTCTAGTCGATATTTCCCCTTATACCGTCCATTACACTTGAGGATGTCAAGGTGGATGGGAAACAATTAGGGTATCCTGTGCTTGGTGAATGGGTGCACTTCGGTATGTTCTAATTGTTAAAAACTATGTATCTTGATGTTCTCCCAAGGTATATGCACCTATGTACCATCGACGACCATCAACCTTGCACTTCACAATTATCTTTTGTTTATTGCTTAATGGTATGAAAAGTTGTGTGCAATACTGTATTTATATAATGTTTGACGAAGAGTCGAAGAATGGGGAAAATCTATCCTTCTCCAATAATCAAATCCCTTCATTTCGTATGATTCATCTCCAGTCGTCTTGTTGCACAATTTCAGTACAACTTGTCAAAGATCCACTCTTGACTTTCACTTAACAAATGAGGGGGAGACATAGACAATCTACTTGCAAATCCGAATAATTCCTCATCCCTGCAATACATGAAAAGTTAGAGTATTAGTCATGATGATGTATGATCCCTCATTCAACACTTATACAGAAACATATTAGCTTTGTTATGCCAATTAAACTTACACTTCTCGATGTTCCATTTCAGCATTCATTTGTGATTGTATGTTCTCATTATTCCCTTTCTCTTCAATGTACACATGACCATATTTTTCATTGAACCTTATTAAATGATCCACACCTTCATCATCGATAAGATCAACAAATGTAGATATATCAAAGCTAACTTTGAATTTCACAAAAATGTCATTACTTTCGTTTTCAATTAGAGATGATATCATTCTTTGCAACTCGTTATACGTTGTGCCTTCCTTTACGAATTTTGTTCTTACCATACCTCCAACATATTCACTTTTATCTCTCCCCACCATTTAACAACTTCCCCCTACATGAAAGTAATAGAATAGATTTTTCCTCGAAGTACCTGCCATATGTCAAGACAATCTGCAACAACACGATTGTATTAACAACTAAAAAAGCTATATTAATAACAAGGGTTAAGGTGCAAAAATTCACATAAGCTTTTTCCCCAGGAGCGTCCAGCACCAAAAAAAATTTTTGGAGCAAAAATACACACTTGATTATCATTTTTAAGCAAAAGTCACATCCCACCGTTAAGTCACTGTTCACCATGATGAGAGACCGTTAAGTCACTATTCACCATGATGAGAGAGAAAGAGATAAAGTGAATAGTAACATAACGGCGGTGAACAGTGACTAACAGTGGGATGTGACTTTTGGTAAAAAATGGTAACCACGTTTGCATTTTTGCTCTAAAAAAAAGTTCTTGGTACTGTGCGCTCCTGGGGAAAAGGATCATGTATATTTTTGCATCTTAACCCTAATAACAAACAGTGCATGTATTAACAACAATTTTTTTTTTCTCATATCAAAATTTATTACAAAATAAACCATCACCACCACCTCAACTATTTTCAATAAAAATAGAGCAATCCCCTATTTCCTTCCCACAAAACAGAGCACAAATGTTATAAACCCAACTGAAAAACGATGACACTCAAAGTGAACTTGATCAAGATCATATCTTTACCAATATCTTAGCATTACTTACCTAGTTACTAGCATATAGTCCACTCACGAGCCCAAGCTTCAACCTTTCACCAACCCTTCAGCCTCTCAATGCAAACAACATACACGAAGAATATACCCACCCACCATAGAGCAGATGACCGATGATAGCTTCAGAATCTCAGCTCTGCCCAGCACATGAAAATGTGACTAACTTGACTTCAACTTCAATGTCGTAGATTCCCTCCACCACCGTGCTTATCTTCGTATCTATGTTTTTTCCTTTCTAACAAAAGAAAACAAGAGCACGCCATTCTACTGCTTCGTTCTTTCCTTTTTTTTGTTCAATTTGGGCAAAAGAGTCATTTCACATTTTGAATTAATTGCAAAAAAGTCCTATGGACGTTTTTGGGACCTTTCTGTAATGGGAATCTGGGATGAGACCTTTTTGTAATTATTTCTGGTCCTTGGGACCTAAGTGTAATTTGCCCTATATTTTTTCTTCCCGTTTTGGCTTGAATCTGCTGGCTTCGTACTTTACTCTTGTAGCATGTTCGATAGATAGACGGACCGGATGAAGGGTAAGAATAAAACAAACCAAAAACGAAAAACGTACGAGGGGAAAAAAACGGCATACAGAAGTGAAGTTATTAAAAAAGTACCCAGGCGAAAGCAAGGCTCGGCGAAGCAGGGAGAGAGCCAGAGAGGAAGATGAAGAGCGCTTCTGGGGCTGGTACTGGGGGTCTGGGCGGGGTTCCTTCATATGCCTTCCCTTCGAAAAGACGATGGAAAGGACTGGTAATTGGGGTACTGGGCCTTGTTATCCTTTCCATGCTTGTTCCTCTCGTCTTTTTGCTTGGTCTACACAATGGCTTTCACTCTGCTGGTACTATGCCGATGAACTCTCTTTAGTTGCTTTTGCGTAGGTTTTGAAATTTCTTAGATCTGGTTCTCGTTATTGTTCATTTATGTCTCGGGGTTTCTTTATGTAGTTTTATCTAACAAGAGGATGTTTTCTTTTGATTTGCAATGCTCTTCTATATTGTGTGCAATCTTTTCCCGACGTTTCAATTTATATGAAATGATAATTAAGAAATCGAGGATATGATCTCTGATCTGCATCGGACGTAACTTCCCGCTAAACTTGAGTCAAAAAAATAAAACAAAAATTAAGTCGAAGCAATGTGCGTTGTTTCTTTCGATGTATCAATACCATACGCTGTTAGGAAGGAAATATAACTCAGATCGACTTTACCTGGATCAGAAATCAAGTTTCTTCGCTCTGAAATTTTACCCCATGTTTTTCCCGGGAAATGATGCAATGTCAGCATCAATGATGCCGCCTTGTTTTGGTTGATTTTTCTCCATTCTCAAGCTTAAATTTCCACTTTGCAGGATATATATATGAACGACAAAGTTCTCCTTCAGTAAGCATATCCCTGAATCTGTTTAAATTTTTCATTCTGTGTGCTTATCTGTAAATACCGCTGTTGTTCCCCGTCCTCTTTTCTATATTTATTTTTTAATTTATTTTTATCAGAATCGTGATGGACTTGGAGTATATGATAGATCCATTGCTAAGAACATGCCAAATCAGTCTGAGGTATATTTTCTTTCTTTCTCTTTTTTATCATATAATGTGTGTGTGTGTGTGTGTGTGTTTGTCTATAAAGGCTCCTTCATTCTTCGAGAAAGCTTCTGCCGTATGTGTCTGTATATAGATAATACACTACTTGAACTTTAAAGCTTTTATCAAAATTCTTTTGGCAAATAGTTTAATTAGTATGCACTATGCAGATGCCTAAGCAAGATATTTCTGAGTGAAGAATAATGGGGCCTGAAAATCAATCTTTTTATTATACTTGCTGTGAATTATAAAAATAATGCATTGCTGGTGCATGAGCCTGAAGAAAATGGGGATCAATAGTCGATCTTTTAATTATACTTGCTGTGAAGTATAAAACTAATGCATTGCTGGTGCATGCGCCTGGTAAGATCTAATTAATATTCCAAAACGAGTATGTTATCTCCCAATAGCCTCAAATCAATTGTTTGTTCGTTTGTTTTTGGTTTGCAGGGAGAACAGTCAACCCATGTAGAAGAGCTGATGAAAAAGTTTGAACCAACACTTCCAAAGGTTCTCTGCCTACTACTCTGGTGTTCAGTTCTTTTATTTCTATTTGATGAATTAAATTTATTGCTAATACTTTTCCAGTATTATTGATGAGCAGTCAACCTATTTCTGCATAAGTAAAAGTAAAACATGGATATTAACCCCTTGTCCTACCATTAATGGATCCTTCTAAGCTTCTGCTGTTTAAATTTCCTTTATTAATTAATTAATGAAATTTTCACAGAAGGAAAAAGGGAAAGGAAAAGGAAGATACAACATTCTTCTTGAACAAAACAACACATTAAAAACAATGAGAGTTTTTATACGCTTGTTTGACGAAAGCCATAGAGAGGGGATAAAGACAATGTTGTTTCAGCAGCAGAAAGGACAAGATTTTATATAGGAAACTTGCCTTTTACTCTTACCATAAATCCATAATCTCTGAACTTGATAGAAAAGACATTGATTCAGGTGCTAAGAAAACACAGATTTCCCATGAGCACAAAATATTTTATACTACGGATGTAACAATTTATTGGGTGATGTTATAATAATTGAGATTTTGTTCCAAGTTAGATTCAACGCATGACACAAAATACTGAGAAACAAAGCTCTGTCTTTTGGCCAACAAAGACAAACCTTTGTCAAGCCCGCAGTACCATGGCCCGGCCCAAACGAGGACTTGACGTAAAAGGAAATTTTTTGGCTTTTTGAAGAACTCTTCAAGAAGGATATTTCATTGCTAGGGGAATTGGAAAGATTGAAAGAATATATAGAAGGAGTTATCATAGATTACTCAATGAATCATATCCCCATAACTTATATATATTAGACAAAATTTAAAAAAAATTCAAGCCAAAGCAGGGACATTGTTTGCATCCTTCATTGATGAGTGTTAGAATTAATATGGTGATTATTTGTTGATGGATGGAAAGTGTTCATCGACCTACATTTTTGTCTCTACTCTCTATTCATCTCCTCCACTTGCCTAATTAGCTGCTAACAAGGAACAACAACCTTGCGTTTTGCCTGCAACGAAAATGCCACTAATTGA
Organism: Acacia confusa; assembly: GCA_037074495.1. Classification (NCBI taxonomy): domain Eukaryota; kingdom Viridiplantae; phylum Streptophyta; class Magnoliopsida; order Fabales; family Fabaceae; genus Acacia; species Acacia confusa. The sequence goes on along the minus strand of CM073508.1, from coordinate 39,691,736 downwards.
AGGGTTTTGTTTGATTTAATTGATGGTGATGCAACCACAGCAATTATCAATCTTTGTAGTATGAAACAATTATAGGAAAAGCAATTGAGCTAGCTTATTCAAACTGTGATTTCATGAATGGACATATTTTCCTTTGTGGTTATCTACTGATGGACATGGTTGGCTTCTCTAAAAGTTTGGTTGTTGCTATAGTGATGAATGAGGTCGTGAACGTGTGAAGAGACAAAGAGGCGATCATTTAGTTTTTAAACAGGAATTTGAAGAAGCAAGTCAGTGTGCGAGTTGTGGCTTTCTAGATAATGATCTTGCTAGAATAGATTTTAGTGATAGATAGTGTAGATGGATATCAGGTTGTCTGTGAGTCCCTTTCCTTGTGATTGTTGATGGTAAATGTGAATGTGGGTTTTTAGGTCAGAGGATGATATGAAATTATGAATTTAGACAAGATTTAGTTAGATTTGTTTTTTTATTTGGATTTTGAATAGGATTTAGATTGATTCAGATGGGATTTATTTATATTATTGAGATTTGGGTAAGATTGGGATTTTTGCTTATATTAGGATCTGTTTTTTCATATTTATTCCTTTAAGTGTAGGTTGCAGACCTGATTGGCATGCAATAAGATTCATATTTTTCCAGATTATCCTATTACTCTCAAACACCTCGGTTTTCTTGATATCTCTCTTGTCTTTCTTTCCGAATCAAATTCCATTCCAGTGCTTGTTTTTTAGTTGCAATGTGCAATATGCTGCGTGTTTTTAAGCTGCCAATTTTTTGTAGCAGTCCTTCCAAGTCAGTATGTTTAAGGATTTTTATGAGATTATATAAGCCACCTCTCTGAACTGCCATATCTTAAGGCTGGATGCGTGGATGTTACTTTGACTGCCTTCCTCTATTTTCAGATGTCTTCTAATGAAATATAGACTTCAGAGATTTTGTTGTGGACTATAATTAGGTGCAGTTTCTTCTATCTTAACTATTATGTTCTATAGTAAAATTGTATAATTTATTTGGCAAATCATACACTTTCTCATGTTATTATTAGAATAGCATACACTTATGATATTTTTATAGGAGAACCTGATAGTAAAGATGTATAGAGCTCCACGTAAGTTTTATCTATTTGTTATTTATCCTTGATCAGTATGTTGCATTAGGTGACAGAGATTGTCACAAAAAAAAAAAGGAAGAAAAAAGAATGCATATAACATTTTTATTGTGTTCTATAATAAAAGTATAATAAGTGTATATTTTTTAATAAATAAATGATAATGGTATAGTTTATTGGGGAAATAATACAGTCTTGTTATTATTAGAATAGCATATAGTTATCATATTTTGATTGGAGAATCTGATAGCAAACACGTAAGGAGCTGCATTTAAGTTTTTTGTTGTTATTTATCCTTGATCAGTGTGTTGCCATTAGGTGATAGAGAATGTAATAAAAATATAATATTGTATACATATAAATATGATCATCATAGACACGAATTAGAAATTGTCTCCTCTAATTTTATTTCTTCTTTTCATTAAAAAAATAATAATTGAAGATCTATGACTATTATGGTTTATTGCTGTGGTTTTTTCCCTATTCTATGAATTATTCAGGGTTTTTATGTTCCCTAGTGGAGTGTCTCTTCTATAATCAGGATCACCTGGGATTTGTTGTTATTTCTTGTTCTAGGGTGAGTTAGACTTGTAAGATTTATGTAGATAAGGAGCTTTATGTTTAGAAGTTTCTGTAAGATAAACTGATCAATTAGTTTTTTATTTCCATCCTCACATTCTCCTTTACATAGTCTTGTTTATCAGAGCTCCCTAGGATGTTTGGTCAGCAAGTCCCTTTTTTCCTCCTTTTGTTGCTGTTGTTGCTGTTTTGTTTTTTGTTTTTTTTTTTTTTTTGGGGGGGGGGGGTGTTGAGGTTCACATGCCAATTGTGATGCACAACGCACTAAAATTATTATGAGGAAAGATATAAATGAGGAGGGGGATAACAATCTTTACATAAGGGTGGTTTAGGGGAGTCTCTGTTTCTAACATACTGAAGGTATTGTACAGCTTTGTGCCATTCTTTAGCTTGCTTGGTTTTCGTTTTGGACAATATCTTATATTCTTTTATAGCGGTAAATCTCCCCCACTCTCTAATAATGTTTCTGCTTATATGGAAGAGTCCATTACACAATGCTTTAGTTATGTGCGGGATTCTTATTTTAAGCTTCTTGAAGTTATATGCAAGATTTTTATTATTTTTAATTTTAACTGCATGCCAGAATACTTTAGAGAATTATGCTGGATTAGCTAAGAATGAAACTGTCAAAACTGGTGCCAGGAATGATCAAGAAAGAGGTGATCCTATTGTTTCAACCTTGTGGTTTTAACCCTTTAATGTCAGTCTTTTTGTATCTCATTTCCCTTTTTTCTGCTTCTGCATAATTCAGGTTTCAAGGGGTCACGTAATGGTTCTCTGCAATCTGTTCCTGCATCAAATGTACCAATTTATCTGCCATCATTTGCTAATAACTTATCTACATGCGCTTTTATTTATTATTTCATCTTGTTGCATGAGTTGATGTAAGTTCTGCAACAGATGCATAGAGTTGGACACCTAGATGCAGTCATCCGCCGAACAAAAAGCTCTACTGATGAAAATGGAAAGTCTTGTGAGCTTACATTTGGGAGCTACTGCTTATGGCGCCAAGAACATAGAGAAGATATGAATGATGATATGATTAAAAAGTTGAAAGACCAATTATTTGTGGCTAGAGCTTACTATCCAAGCATTGCAAAGCTCCCAGCACAAGATAAATTGTCTCGTGAACTGAAACAGAATATACAAGAGCTGGAGCGTGTCCTTAGTGAATCTACTTCTGATGCTGATCTTCCCCCACAGTAAGCTATGATAACCTTACATGAGCCCCCTCCTTTAGCATTCTAAGAGCCCATTAAGAAGTTCATATAGCTTCTTTCTTAACATGAGCAGTAGAATTTGCTAGGCTGGTGTTGATTTAATTTGAGAGGAATTTGGGAGAAATCGCCAGAGAATATTGATTTTCTTTGTGTGCTTCTGTTATTGAAATATTGCTTGGTATAAATAAGTACATTAGCTAGGGGATTGTGAGGCAATCCCTGGAAGTAAGGAATGAAACAATCGAGAAAATCTATGGCTATAGGATGTCTTGCTCCCTTGAATCCCACTTTGTAGGCAGTCTCTGTAGGGGTTTCAGGTAGCTCACAACCCCAGCAGGCCCGTTTCCTTCAAAAGATTGAATGGGTATATTTTGAGACTACGATATCTATCTAATCTTGGAATATCCATTTCCTAGAAGTACTTTTTAAGTTTCCACTACGGTTAAACTAAGTCACCCATAACAGCTTTCATCAAACTATGCTATCAAACGATGAACTTTCCCATTGGGTGAGAACCTAGTAAATAGAGTGATCAACTTGATCCTGAGTTTACCCGTAATTCCTAATGACTCTACTGAATTGGTCAAATCATGCTCTTAGTGACTATTTCTGGTTTTATACTCACTTGTGGAGTCCGTTCACTTACCTTTTTCTGAAGAACTTCCATGTATGCTTCTAAATCCCCATTTAATAAACCATTTTTAATGAAGTGTCCAATCTAGGTTAGCAACTAGGGATTATAACTGTTTTATGGTATTAAATTTAGCGGCAACAAGAGCAAGTGTTTCTTAAGAGTCAATACCTAGCTCTCATTCCGTATCTTGATAATGGTTTTTCCTTCATAAAGTTACACATTCCTCTTGAAATTCCCATTGTATTTGTAATTTTGTGAGTTACTGTCATGTGTTATTACCTTCTATTGAGGGATATTAACCATCAGATTATGATCTTTTATGGTGTTGAAGTGGGAGTTACAATTTATTTTTTAAAAATAAACCAAGGCCTTTATTCTGCCACCATTAGATAACAATCTGATGGTTCATATCCATCTATTGAGTCAACCCAAATCCGTTGTTACCCTGAAGGACCTGAGGTAAATAGACATAATGTGGGAGGGTCTGAATTTGTTATTGTTAGGGACCCTCCAATTCTTTTAAAAAGGAAGAAAACAAATTCATTATCCTGAAATAAATGCCTAACCATACATATGGCCGGTTCACCGGTTTCCAAACTGAACCGGCTGGTCTGGGCTGGCTTTTGAACTTTGGTTTATACAGATGCAGCTTGGGCAGGTTTTTTTTTTTTATTTATTTATTTATTATATAAAAGATCAACAACAGGCTATTGTACATTTGCATGGGGAAATGTTGTGATGTAGAGAAGCAAGAAGCAACCTGTAGTTTCCCACAGCAGTTCATTTATAATCTCCGTTCTTTTGTGTGAGTGTTTTTTTTTGAAAGTAATAATTATAAGTATTCTTTTTACAGTTTTTAAGGCATGTTGGAAGCTTTGCTAATTATATATATAATATATAATAATACTTCGTTTTAAAAATAAATAACTTATGTGGAGTTTTGTACGTGCCTAGCTACTTGGCATGATTGCCTATTAACTAGGCTCATGGTGATGTTCTTGCAAACTGACCAAAAAAGAACTAAAGGTTGAAGCATTGTTGGTCTTATAATAGTGTAATAAAAGTTCCTTTTTACCTTTTTAGGTACTTTCCGATCACTAATAACTTTAGTAGCTTTTTTCCATTTGTACCACCCAGCTTGAATTCTATGATTAATATCTTCAACAATTTGACCATCTTGTATAAATGATCCCAAATATCTATACTTTTCTACTTGTACATTGAGTTGCTTTCCCTATTTATTCGCCACATTACTTCTAATTCCACACCGTCCAACAGTTAACATTAATTATAAATTTATAAAGAACATGGGCAACAAAGAGTGAACTCCTTTTAACTTGGTCAAAGTGTTTCTGAATCTCCAATACCAATTTATCTTGTCAAAGACCATATCTTCCTGATCAAATGTGACAGAATAATCTCCACTCGTTCATGCAACTGAAGTCTGAAACCATATATGTAAAAGAAGCTGTCACAAAACCCTAGAATCCTTGCCACATACTAGATTGCTAGGATTAGGAATCTAATATATTCAGTATATCATAGCGGGAAGTATTTGACAATCTGGTCCTAAACTGCTGAACAGAATAAGATAAATACAAAATAAGAGACTTGGTGGGCCTCAGACCCAATAAACCCAGACTGGGGTACTGAGCTAACAAGGGTACTAGTCGGTACACTATTCCTCCAACACCACCAAATGTTGAAGCTGTTTGGAGAAGGCCCAAGAAATGTTTGACCCAAGATTTATAGTGATTGACCCTATTCCTATTGTGTGGTGATTTTGCTATCCTCAGCTTCCCTTAAGCATCTATCATAAAGCACTGAAGTGAGTAGAAGTCACTTTGTTTTTTCTAATTAATTTTGTTGTGCTAAGTTATTCCACCTTTTATCATTTTTTTATAGTTCCTTGGATAATTATTGGGCTAATCAGCTACTTATTAAAACATAGCCTTATATGAATTGTTGGGCTAATCAGCTACTAATTAGAACATAGCCTTATATGTAGTTTTCCCCAAATTTTCTTCTATCTATTGGTTAATTTCTTTTGTTCTCACCTCAAACCTGACTTGTCTTTGGAGATTGGTTATTCCTGCCGTTATTTCCTTCCTCTATCTTGTTTGAAAGGCTATAATGTTGCAAGAAGTTTCACATGGCATTCACAAATATGTTGCCAGGATTGAGAAGAAGTTACAGAAGATAGAGGTTGCTATAGCCAGAGCTAAATCATTCCCTGTAGATTGCAATAATGTTGACAAGAAATTGAGGCAGATATTTGATTTAACTGAGGATGAAGCTGATTTCCACATGAAACAGAGTGCGTTCCTCTATAAACTTACTGTTCAGACCATGCCAAAGAGTCTCCACTGCCTGTCACTGAAACTAACTGTAGAATATTTCCAAACTACTCATGATAAGGAGGCTAATGCAGAAAAGTTTGTGGATTCTTCGTTGTACCACTATGTTATTTTTTCTAAGAATGTGCTTGCAGCTTCAGTTGTAATCAACTCCACCATTACATATGCAAAAGTATGTTAAGTCTATTATTATGCATCAGTGAGTTTTAGAGGTTAAGTTTATGCTGCTGTAATAATTTCATTCTGTTGTTGCTATGCGATATTTCAGGAAAGTTGGAATCAGGTTTTTCATGTGTTGACAGATGGACAAAATTACTATGCAATGAAGCTGTGGTTCTTGAGGAACAAATATAAAGAAGCTGCTGTACAGGTTTTAAATGTTGAGAATCTTGAACTGGACAACCCTAGAAAGGAAACTCCAGAGCATCTGTCCTTGACTGAGGAGTTCCGTGTTTCAATCCAGAGCACTGATAATTCATCTATGAGTCTGACTAGAACAGAATACATTTCTATTTTTTCTCATTCGCACTATCTGCTTCCTGAACTATTCAGCAAGTTGAAGAAAATAGTGGTTCTGGATGATGACATCGTTGTCCAGAAAGACTTGTCTGCCCTCTGGACCCTAAGCATGGGGGGAAAAGTTAATGGTGCAGTGCAATTTTGTTCGGTAAAGCTGGGTCAGCTGAGAAGTTATCTGGGAGAAAAAGGTTTTGATCAAACTTCCTGCGCCTGGATGTCTGGTTTGAATGTAATTGACCTGGTCAGGTGGAGGGAGCTTGGTCTTACTCAAACTTACAGAAGGTTGATTAAAGAGGTGAGTGCCATTTAGCTCAGTTCATCAGAAGCCATGCAACACTTTCTAAAAATATTATGGCTCCTCTCCTCCCTATGGATTTAATTCTTCCCGTTTTTCTTTTATCTGATGAGATTGTTAGGGGCAGAAATCGGTTGCAATGAGATGATAATTTTATGTTTCTTCAACAATAGTAATTGGTACTCTCTCCTGTCCATAATATAAGATGTTTTTAACTAATTCATATAAACTAAGGAATGTTAGTTGAGTCATTTAATGTGTTTAAAGTCATAAAATGGAACTATTTTACCCTAATTAAAGAATGTGATTTTCAAATATGCATTTAATATCTGTCATCTTTTTCTCTCTCCTGCAAGGGGTAAAAGTATAATTAATTACCCTGTCAACCTCATATTTTGGACTAAAATTTCCTTCTAGGAGGCTTTTTATATTATGGACTGGTGGGAGTATGACGATTCTAGCATTGATGAATTGGTACTTCTTGGCTGCCATTACTTTTAACAATTTCATTTTCTGATTCTTTACGTACTTATGATGTAGTTGAGCTTGCGAGGAAGATCCATAGAAGCTATTGTATGGTGCGCAAGCTTGCTCACCTTTGAGGCTAAAGTATATCCCCTAGATGATTCATGGGTTCTGTCGGGACTAGGTCATGACTATATGTTTGATACCCAAGATATCAAGAGAGCTGCGGTGCTGCACTACAATGGTAATATGAAACCTTGGCTTGATATGGGAATTCCAAAGTATAGGAGTTATTGGAAGAAGTTTCTTAACGTTGAAGATCAGTTCTTGAGTGAATGCAATGTATATTCTTAATAAAATACTCTTGTGTGAGCTTGGAAGTTCTGGAAATTTTAGTAACGAGCTCTCAACCAGTTACAAGGGGATGCCTGTGTTCTGGGTGCTCAGAATGTTATGATCTTAGCATACTGATCCTAGATTTTATCAGTCAATAAGGAAGCTGGAAACTTAATTGCGTTTCTGGCAAAGCACAAAGAAGTCTGAGTACCCTTGCAGTCTTAAGATAGCTAAACGGCATTTGTCCTATCCAATCGGCTATGCAGGTGGACACTGAAGCAAGGCTGTGATCTGGGAAAATATGGCCGAATATGAAGATGTCGCCATTGATTGTCTGTTCCAAGGAATTTTAATGTTTTACTGGATGTAAATGTTTCCCGTCTGAGAGATGTACATTTTCCCAATCTGAGGAGTAGAATTATGCATCTTAGTTCCTCGAGTAATAATATATATCTTCTAGCAGTAGTAATTTTTGTTAAAACTATTCTTATTTGACAGTAGATTGCTTCAATGTCTGACAAGTTTAATAGAAACTTGTTTTTTGCAGTTTGTTTCTTGTGTGAGCAAATTGCTTCCAAATCGAGGGTGGAAGTAGCCACGGCCCACGGAGGCCTTGTCATTTGCCTCTAGTTCTAGACACTGCATTGGAGTGGTGTGTCATTTAATTTTTTTTTTGGGTATAAAGTATCATTTAACATTTTAACTCTCGAAACAAATCCCTGAAGTGTCAATTATTTTTAAAAAAACTAAAGAAAGGAAAACCAAGTTCATGGCTAATGTGGATCTTGGCTCAAACAATAGATCATATTCATTGGCTATAACTAAAAACAAAGGGTTGGATGAACATGCCCCTCCTCGGTTGATAATTGGAGACATATCACTGGCAATGTTCCTTTCTAGATGAATAAACATTTTTTTACAAAAAAACTACTTTGGTCAAGACTACTAAAGGAGTGTAAATTCCCATTGAATTTGTATTACTCCACCGCTAATAAATACTAATTGCAATGGAAATTAATCTATTGATAAAACTAGTAAAAAGGAATGAGCTGAGTAAGGATTTACCAATTGATATTAGCACTTTTCAGTAGTAAAGTTCTACAACTAAAGGGTTTAGGAGCTCAGGGTTAGGGTTTCGGATATAGGATTTTAGGGTCTTGGAATTAGGTTTAGTGGTTTGAGGTCTTATTGTTTAGGGTTGAAGATTGAGAGTCTAGGGCCTAGGGTTTAGAGTTGGGGTTCATGGCTTTAGTTTAGGGCATAGGGGTTTCGGGCTTAGTGGTTTAAGGGTTTGAGGTTCAAAGTCTTAGTGTTTGGTGTTGAGGGTTTATATTTGAGGGTTGAGGATTTAGAGTTTAGAATTTACATTTGGGGTTTGGGGGTTTTAGCTTGAGTTTTAATGGTTTAGGGTTAGGGTGTAGAGTTTAGGGATAAATTTTAGAGGCGGTCTGCTCTCTAAGTGGGAGGGGTTGCCATATATTTTTCAGTGGGTCATGTAAAGTAATTACTTGTGTCAGATCGGAGGAAGAAAATTGCATAGCTTCGATATTATATTATAATGGCTTAAAACTGATTCTAGTTGATAATAACCCCACTTCCCAAGATCAAATATGATCAAAACCTTTGGTGATTTTGTAGATGAATAGGAAGGGATTAAGGGAGAAGATTAAACCAACTTAGAATTGCCTCCTTTGCCGCATTTTTGACTTTGCATACATCTCAATAAGTTTCCTATTGTTAAGTCTCCCATTTACAATGCAAACAATAGGGTTATGTTTTTTTTCCCTTTTAATAATTAAAAAATATGAAGGTAATTTGATCTCGTTCTTGAATCCCTAGATGTATAATCTAATATATGATTTGTTAAGTTCAATAGTTAAAAAAAAAAAAAAAAGACCCAAATTAGAATTTAGGTAATTTAACTTATCCACATATGAGATTTTCAACTAAGTATAAACTGGTGATGTTTTTAAGCCCATCATCATCACTATTACAAGCGTACATTCACGCCAATAAAATCAAATTAGTCTGATACTAGTGGAGGGGGGGAAAATGCCCCTCTGTGTTGATCAGCCGTTCTTCTTCAGAAGGAGACGGAGGAGGAGAGCCACAATTAATGGAACAATAATTCGGATGACTGTAGGCGGGAAATGATAAAAGTGATTATGATATCAATGCCAACAAGTTAATATATAGCAAAACATTATACAAGAGTTGCACTATTCAGATAAATAATAACTACTATATTTTGAGGCAGGCAAAACATGTCTGGTTAATGTGAGCGCTGGGAAATGGAACCACTGACAATTGGGAAGCCAGGTTTTAGGAGTGTATTAACTATTGAGGCGGTTGTTTGATAAGGTCGCCGTTCTCTCTTAGCTTGGCCACGGCTTGTTTCATGGCCTCTTTCCTCTTTTTGCTGGCCAAAACTTTAGCTTGAACTCCACTCACATTTGGATCCCTTTTCTCTTCAGATGGAGGCGGCGGAGGCCTTCTCGCAGCGGCACGTGCATTTTGGCTATGCTCGCTCAAACTCAAACCCAGCAACATTGTGCCGCTTATTATCAATGCCCTGAATTAGACTAGCTAATTAAAACAATAATAATATAAATAGCAATATCATAGAAGTGAATGGCTGTATGCCTGTATGAGAACCTGCGAGGCAGAGAGACAGAGTGGTATAGGGGAGAGGCTTTATTGGAGGCAGAGTCTTGATGATAGTGATGGCCCGCAGAGGGTGTAATCGGAAACGAAGAGAAATAGTTGGAGCTCCTGCTCTTGCACTTGCACTTGCAGTCCCCTCTCACGGATCTCCCCCTACTCGATATAGCTGTGGCGGCGGAGGCAGCAGCTCCTGCTGCCATTGTCAGAGAGTGAGCCATTACTTCGATCTCGATTGCTCTCGAAATAAGGCAACACATGACCTTTGATAATTCACATCAACATTAATATTTACTTCACAAGATGTCATCCTCTTGCGGTTTTGGATACTGTTTGGAGTTTCTTCCTATAGTCATTGGTTGTTACCGGATAAGGTTGCATCGCTATGCGGACTGTGGACCCTCCTCGGGTATTTAATTATGCACCACTCTAGCCATATCATGGATTATGCGTTTCTCTTAATTTACACCCACACCCACAGAATCAGGTTCAAATGGCTAAAAAGGTATTTTCCTAAACACAATAAAACTGATGGATTCGACATCTCCAAAAACCAAGGGCAACAATGTTATCCAGAAAAAAAGGACAATTATTTCTCTTAATAGGGTGATTATTTGTTAATAGATGGAAAGTGTTCATCAACCTACAGGACTGTCTCTACTCTCTATTCGTCTCTTTCACTCGCCTAATTAGCTGCTAGCAAGGAACAACAACCTTGCCGCTTGTTTGTAACGAAAATGCAACTAATTGAAGGGTTTTGTTTGATTTAATTGATGGTGATGCAACCACAACAATTATCAATCTTTGTAGTACCAAACAATTATAGGAAAAGCAATTGAGCTAGCTTATTCAAACTGTGATTTCATGAATGGGCAGATTTTCCTCTGTGGTTGTCTACCGATAGACATGGTTGGCTTCTCTAAAATTTTGGTTGTCGCTATAGTTATGAATGAGGTCGTGAAAGTGTGAAGAGACAAGAGGCGATCATATAGTTTTTAAACTGAAATTTGAAGAAGCAAGTCAGTGTGTGAGTTGTGGCTTTCTAGATAAGGATCTTCCTAGAATAAATTTTAGTGATAGATGGTGTAGATGGATATCAGGTTGTCTGTGAGTCCTTTTCCTTGTGATTGTTGATGGTAAATGTGAATGTGGGTTTTCAGGTCAGAGAGGATGATATGAAATTATGCATTTAGACAATATTTAGTTAGATTTGGTATTTATTTGGATTTTGAATAGGATTTAGATAGATTCAGATAGGATTTATTTATATTATTGAGAGTTGGGTAAGATTGAGATTTTTTCTTATAATTAGGATCTATATTTTTTTGATATTTGTTCCTATAAGTGTAGGTTGCAGACCTGATTGGTGTATGATAATTAAATATTTTATACACTTTTTTGTATCTCTTGGATAATAAATTTAAGATTATTAGTTAATAAATAATGAGTTTTACTACTTATTTGAGCTTTTAATGAGATTTAATTCATTTTAATATTAAAATTTCAGATTGACAATGCTTTACTGTTTTAACCATAACTCGTGAACAAGACATTGGATTAGCCTCATTCTTGTCTCATATTTTAGATGATTGAGAGAGCTACAAATGTTATGAAGTCTCGAAAGGTAAATTCAAACAAGAGGACGGTCAATTTTGGAGCTAAAGTCAAAGACGTTTTTCTAGATTTTTATTTAGGCCCGAATGTTGTAAAGACCCATTTGTTATTTTTGTGTCTATTTCTTTTGGACCGGATTTTATGACTTGGAACCCCATTTCATTATGCCATTTTAGGTTAAGTTAGGTTAGATGGTGGCTACAAATAGATTGTCATTTATGTTTTTACAGTTTTTCGGATTAAAAATAGACTTTTGAAATTCTCTGAAATGTTCTTCGTGTTCTTCACGTTCTTCATCTGTTCTTCACTATTTTGTCTAGCCATGCTTGGCTAAGTCTCTGTGATTAACCCATGGATTAGGGATTCTGTATTCCAGAGCACTCACGCTTAACCAGTGACATCTAAACTCGTTTATGCCTTCTTTTATCGAATTTGATTTCTAGATTTGGATTGGGTTTTTGATTAAAAACTTGGATCGATTTATCCCAAGGACATAGTTCAAACTGGGTTCAAATGATCATTGTGCGATCGCTCATTGACATGCCGTTGAGTTGAATAAATTATGGACGATCATTTAGTCAAGGGAAATTCTGGACAAATGCAAAAATTTCGGTTTGTCTAAAATCGATCATGAATTTCGTTGTATTATTTAGTCTGATGAAGGTTCTAGAATTCCTAATTCTAGGTTAATCGTTTTAGTTTGATTAATTTTGTTTTCCATATATGTTTCTGTTTTATTTTGTTTCTTAATTACATTGAAAAACTCCCCCAATCATTTATTGTTTTGTTGTTTTACTATGAAATTAGATCTACTACAAATTCCGTGGAAAATGATCTAAGTTCCTTGTACTGCAAATCTTTTTACTGAACTTAGTTATTTTGTGAGAGGTTAGCAATCTCTTGTCAGCGTGTAATAAGATTTATAATTTTCCAGATTATCCTATCACTCTCAAACACCTTTGTTTTCTTGATATCTCTCCTCTTTCTTTCCCAATCAAATTTTGTAGCAGTGCTTGTTTTTCAATTGCAGTGTGCAATATACTGCGTGGTTTTGAGATGCCTGTGAGGACTAATAGTTGATTAGTCTCTTGTAGATAGTTGTTAATATTTTTTATAGATATGCTAGCTGTCATATGCCACTTTTATGGCTATGATTGTTTTGTAACAATATTCAGTTATGCCTTTTACTCCATATAAAGCATAGTGACCAGAGGAGCATTTTGTCCCTAGACAATTCATTTCATTACATTTGTCCTATTATCTTTCTTGGTACTAGAGCCTTGCTTCCCCCCTTCTTCTGCTGCGATGGCCTCTCCTTTGTCACCCACCTCTGGTATGACTTTGTCTCACAATGTCCCTCCTGTTGTCCACCAGACCTATGCCCTCTTTCAATCCTTAAGCCAGACTTCGTCAATCAAGCTGGATCAGACAAATTACCTAGTTTGGCCGTCGTTTGTGTTGTCGCTCATCAAGAGAAATCAACTTCAAGCATACATTGATGTGGTTGCCATTGTTCCATCAATTACGATTGTGGTGCTGCCCTCTACTAAGATAGTCTCTAACCCTGCCTTTGAAGAATTGTTTTCCGTCAACTATATGCTCCTCGGTTGGCTTTGTAACACCATGACTTAGGATGTTGCCACTTAACTTATGCACTATCGAACATCCTTAAAACTCTGGATTGAGGCTCGATCCCTCATGTCTGTCGTGTCCAAATCTCGTATCATGATTTATCGCTTTAAGCTTCATAATACCAGGAAAAATGGCCAAGCTATGACCAAATATCTGGCTCAAATGAAGTGTATCGCCAATCATCTTGCTTGAGCCGGCACTCCCATTTCAATTGATGAACTTATTCTTCACACTCTCAATGGCTTAGATGGGGATTATAATGTTGTTTTCGTCAAACTTGTTGATCAGGTGGGATTGACTTGGGTCGATGCTCAATCGGCCCTCTTAGCTTATGAAGCTTGTCTGGGGTAGTTAAATCATTTTTCCTCCCTTTCTCTTTAGCCAACAGTGAATGTCGCCAACTCTAATTGTAAGTCTCATCGACCTTCTGTTCATACTCCATGGCGAGGTAGTTGCAATTGAAACAACCTCCATTTAATTAACTAAATTAATACATATAACGACCAGAGTTATCACATAATTATCAGAGTTAACTTAATATTATAATTTTCGCGGAATTTAAAAATTTTCAAAAACATGCGAAAGTATGCATCATAAGCCCTAGAGTGTGGCAATATACATTTATTCATATCATACATCAAAAGACAGAAATCCTACTTGGAGTAAATATACTACACTTCTGTCTGCTTCCCTGAAGTACCTGGACATGACTGGTCACCTAGGAAAAATTTTGTAACCATCAGTCCAGCTCATTATGAATATCAATAAGTGCTAATGAGGTGTCAAGTGGAATAAAACAAATCAATCTAAAACAAAAACAAATCCATTTCAAAATAAACAATTCATCTACATACTCACTATTCATTATTACATTATATTTAAGTATCATAATGGGTGACACAATTCTGTTCATATTCAATACCCCAATATATCCCATCAATCCACCCGAACCGCCTTATTTCCTCCAACTAGACCCATGAGCTAAGTTACACCCAAGTTACTAGTTACTCCAAAAGCTCACTGGTCAAGTGATGAGGACCGGCCAAAATCCTCAGAGCACCTGCCCCAGACCATAGGTCTTTTTCCCACTTTATCCTAGTGAAGCGTCGTTAGCCCATCACTCTGGTGGGCAAGTCCAATCACTCTGGTGGGTAAGTCCCATAACTCTGGTGGGATAATAATAAGCCAACCATCGTGCACCAATGGAGGCATCACCACGTGGTGTAAATAACTTTCCATCTTCTCCCAATTCTTTCCATTCCATAATTATTACCATAATTTAATAGGGGAATTTCCAGAATATTCACAATACCATATCATCATATATCAATTTCCAATACACGTATTTCAACTCATAAAAATTTCCAAATAGCAATTTTATTTAAAAACATCATAATCAATTCAACAAATACTCATAAGCAGCATATTAATAACATAATAAGTGGAAAGTTATTACCTCTCGCCAGAACTAACTACTTTCATACTGCTCTCAAACCAGGGCTTAATACACTCCACAGATGAATCTATCATAGCCAATTTACTAACAATTAATAACCCTTACAAATTCCACATATTCAAAACTATAACTGATAATTTCATAATATTAAAAATTTATCAATTATAATACCTCTATTATTTATTTCCTTCAAATAAATTAATAATGTTATTCATTATTATTTATTTAATTTATTCATCATTCTTGAGTTAATTTAAACTCAATCAATTTAATAATTACTACCACAAGTAAATATGTTTTACACAAGCTCCCTTAATTTATACATATATCTTATACATTCATTGAGTTTTCTTTGCAAGATGTAATTTAGCATTTGTATTAAATAAATAATTCCTCTTCACTATATTATTTATCCCTCTTTGATAAATAATAAGATTATCCAGTATTATTATTTATCAAATTTAATATTTAATAATTCCCCTTATTCTTTAACCCCTTTTCTTAATATTAAATATTATCTTTTTATTTATCTTCTTGATTTTGTAAATGATATTATAAGTGCAACAATATCAGAATAAGTTAGTTAGTTAGATCCTATTATATAGGATCAATTTAAATCAAGCTCTAACTTTTTGATTTCCCCTCATATTAGAGAAATATCTTCTAATATATTTACGCATTATTCTACTAATCACTATTTATTATTTTTATTATCATCCATAATATTATTTTACTAATATTCCTATTCATAAATATATCATATCATACGTTTTATTATTTTATATAAAAAACTTTTCTCCTATTATTTATCTATTTTATTTTACATGTGATATTATAATAATTAGTTGGTTAGATCCTATTATTTAGGATCAAGTTGGATTATATTTTTATCATCTCCTTTCATGATTATCATTATTCTCACTATTATTATTATGACTATAATTATTATTATTATATGATAATAGTATGATATACACACACACATACATTTCCTACTTGTTAGCTTTAATATCAGAACATATAAATCCTTAGGTTTTATTCGTGTATATATATATCTACCAGATTTTTCTCTCTCCCTTTCATTATCATGCAACCAAATCATGTCTGGTTGCCTTTTCCTCTTCTTATAAAACGCATACATTGCCCTTTTCTTTCCTATTCCGTTTTCAGCACACCCACAGCATATATGAATATAACTCTTTTTTTTTTTTTAAGCTTCTCTCTTTCTTATTTTCCATGTACAGGCTCGCACACACACAGAACTACTATATATATATATATATATATATCAGTATAAGATTATCAACAAACTTCAGTTTTCTTTCCCTGATCTTCATCGACACACACACACAGAACCTTCTTCTTCTTTTTCACAGGTAACACGCCACACACATATAAATAACACTTAGCTTGTTTCTCTTCTTCCAGCACACACACATCAGCCAACGTTTTCTTCTTCTTCTTTCTTTTAACACAAACACTCACAGAAGAAATGCACATGCAGCAAAAATATAAGGAACCCAACTGCATGCACGAACTCACACACACATACACAACTACGCACATGCAGGAACAAGAATGGAGAGGGGGGAAAAACGATGACAGCCAATGGAAAACGAAACACGCAGATCCCTGTTTTTTTTTTTTTTTTTTTGTTTCAGTTTTGCAGAGCTTCATTTTAACGTTATTAAGCTTCATATTCAACAGTAAAAAGATAGAAGACTTAAGGAGGAAGAGACCCGATGATCACCTTCGCTGCACTGCTTGAGACGATGATGACCGACGCTGCTTTCTTCCTCTGTTTTCGGTGATGATAAACAGGGCAACTCTCTATCTCTCTCCTTTTCTCTCTCCTTCTCTCTTCGGTTTCACTCTCTGTTCTTCTGTTTCTCTTTTCTTTTGGTTACGGCTTGTGGTGAAAATGAAAGGAGAATGAGAGACGAAGGCAATCATATATATAGAAGGAGAGAGGATGCTAACCGATAGTCAAGGACCAGTCACAAGCTTAAACCGATGAAAAAAAAAAAATCCAAAGGGTAACCAGCGATGGGCTCGAGGATGCAGGATCAGGTTCTGATGTACTGACGCGATATTTCCCTGCTTTCCCGACGGCTAGGAGAGAGAGATTAATGAATGAGATTTGTTTTAACTGTGCTGGCCGAAACAATGAATAAAGAAGGGTGAATGTTAATGGGCTGAAGATTTGGGTTGGGTATTCGTGGGCTCTGTTTAATATTTATGGGCCAAGAAGATGAAATTGGGCAAAATAATGAAAGGAAATGCAAGATAATTAACTTGGGTAAAGTGGAAAGAATATTCATTGGGCGAGTTGACTTCATATATGTTTTATAAATCCTATAATTCTTATTTATTTTTCTTATTTTAATTATTCTTCCCAAATTAATTTAAAGGTAATACGTCTTTATTTTCCAATCATTTAAATTTTGTAATTATAGAGACCAATTTAAATAATTATTATTTAAATTTCCTATAATACTCACACTTAAGTTTCCCAAATTTTTTGGATGTTACAGCAATCACTCTCAAAGGTATTCTAATGGCAATTGGTCGTCCATTCTATGATCTCTGTGAAAAGCCCGATCATAGAGTTTCCAATTGCTTTAAATGGTTTGACCAAACTTTTCATCCTCCTTTCTATTCCATTCCTCAAGCATATTATGTAGATGCTTCGGATGTTGCTAATCCTTATCGGTACATGGATAGCAGCGTGAATCATCACATTGCTGATAACTCATCTCTGCTTGATCCTGTTCAATCCGTGGGCAAAGCTAATTCTCATTTGTTTGCTTGTACTGGATCTACAACTAGCATTCATGGCATTGGTTCTGCTTCTATCTCATGTTTTGATTTTCATCTTCAACTTAACGATGTGTTAGTCGTTGCTCATGTTACTAAAAATCTACTAAGTGTGAATAAGCTTGTTTCAGATAATCATATTGCAGTCATTTTTACTAATGAGGGCTGTGTTGCGAAGGACAAGCAAACAGGGTCCTTATTGATGAAAGGAACTCCAAGAAAAGGGCTATACCTAGTGAGCAACATTAATTCAAAGGCTTAGGCACATATTGCAGTAACTTCAAGGAATGACGAGGACTTTTTGACTTGGCATTACAAGCTTTGTCATCTAAGCAATACCATTTTATAGCAAATACTGAATGATTGTAATTTCAAAATTCATATATGTGATACCTTTATTTGTGAGGCCTCCCAATTTGGTAAATCAAGGAAATTTCATTTTTTTAAGTCTTTATCTCATGCCTCTTTACCCTTTGAACTGGTTCATACTGATCTATGAGGTCCTTCTCCTATACAATCTATTCATGGACATTGATATTATATTAATTTTATTGATGATTTTAGTAGATACACTTGGTTATATCCTCTTAGGACTAAAGAGGAAACAGTAACAACTTTTCAACATTTTCAAAAAATGGTTGAAACCCAATTTCAAACTAAGATCAAGTCCATTCAATGTGACAATGGCATAGAGTATAAACCTCTCATTCCTATTGCTGCAAACTCTGGTATTCTGATGAGATTTACATGTCCTTACACTTCTTCTCAAAATGGTAGAGCGGAAAGAAAACAAAGACATATTGTAGAAATTGGATTAACTCTTCTGGCTCAAGCTAAAATTCCTCTAGTTTATTGGACCGAGGCTTTTCAGACGATTGTTTATTTAATTAATTTCCTTCCTACTCCTGTTTTACAAGGAAAGTCTCTTCTGGCTTATTTGTATCAAAACGAGTCTGATTATCAATTATTAAAGCCTTTTGGATGCACTTGTTACCCTTGCTTGAAGCTTTACAATTCTCACAAATTGGAGTATTATAGTAAAAAATGTATATATCTTGGCCCAACTTCAAATAAAAAAGGCTTTAAGTCTCTAATCCTAATTGGACGAATATATGTTTCCCGGCATGTGATTTTTGACACTATTACTTTTCCTTTTTATACAGGTTTTGTGCATCAAAGAATCCAATATAATGATGATATTGTTTCCTCTTTTCCCTCAGTCATTGATAGTTGTGTGTTGAGCAGGAGACACACACTACCCTTAAGCCCAATGTTCTTATCACTGAACCTAACCCATCAGCCCTATTACACAATAAGATTGGTTTCTCTTCTGCCCAATTATACACCTCCACCACCAACATCATTTACTCTCAACCAAACCACTCATTAGCCCAATATCACAATCCTCTCAGTCTTATTTGATCCTCTAGTCCAACTCTTTCACCATCTCACCTAATCTCGACCAGCTTTGTTATACTCTTGGACTCATCTTCATCGTCTTCCCATTCCTTGCCTCCAGGTTCTCTATCATCTTCTTCTTCAAGTCCCATGCCTTATCATCTATCTTCGATTTCCTTTGATTCTCTTCCTCCTTCATCTCCTAACATCCATTTCATGATCACAAGAGCCAAGTCCAGGATTGTTAAACCTAACTACCCTTTTGTTGGATTACTTGAAATTGAAACACCTTCCACTCTTTCTCACGCGGCTAAACCTCAATCGATCACAAAAGCTTTAGCCTCTTCACATTGGTTACGTGCTATGAAGAATGAGTATAAGGCACTCTCTTGCAATCAGATTTGGATGCTTGTGCCTTACTAGGGTTAGAAGCTTGTTGACTGTAAATGTGTTTTTAAGACCAAGTGCAATGTAGATGGTTCGATTTTGAAACATAAAGTTAGACTAGTAGCTAAGGGTTTTCAACAATCTGATGGGATTGATTATGGTGAAACCTTCAATCTAGTTGTGAAACCAACAACAATTCTATGGTAATTATATTATTAGTATGTAAATGATATTATAAGCTAGATAATAGAATCAAGTTGTTATCCTAGGTTAGTTAAGATTAGATTGTATTTAAATTTTAATTTCCTTAGTTGTTATCAAGTTGTTACAATAGATTGCATATACTATAATCTATATAATTCCAATAAGTAAAAGAAGGAATCCATCGGACTAAATTATTAAGTCCTTTTGTGCTTCATGGTATCAGAGGAACACATCACTAATAGCTCCAGTGAGATGGATCTGTTGGAAACCTTCACGTTGAATAGGTCGTCTCATGACCACTCTTCAATCGGTCAATCCCTTAAACCCAGTAATACTTGTGTCCTTACAAATCTGATCGATAACCATCTGGTTTCAGAAAAGCTTACTCTTTATAACTAACATGACTAGGCCAAGTTGTTATGCTTGATGTCAGAGGTCACAAAAAAAAGTCTCTCACTGGAGAAATCTCGTCGTCGTCAGACCTAAACTACCCAAATATGGTTCAATGGGAAATTGACCATTCCCTTATTTGCTCTTGGTTGATTAACGCCATGTCTCCTCAAATAAAACACAGTTTTTTGTATCTCCCTATTGTAAAGGACATTTAGGAGGCAGTCCAAGACATGTATGTTGATACCAAAGATCTATCTCAATTATTTAATCTTTGCCGAAAAATCTGGAAATCTTCTCAAGGCTCCAGGTGTATTGCTCAGTTTTGGTTTGAGCTCGTTGCTCTCTGGCAAGAAAAGGATCTGATGGCAGAAACTAAATGGACTTCAAATCTCAATACTAAACGAGTGATGATCTTCCTCGCTGGCCTAAATCCGGAATTTGATGATGCTCATGCTCGAATATTAAGTCACTCTGAATTTCTACCCATCTAGGAAGTCTATTCCAAAATATGCCATGAGGAATCCCGCCAGCATACCATGCTCCTTAAAGCCATCTCCTCAAGTCCAGAAGCATCTGGCATGGTCAGTAAACATGTGTACTTAGGTTTTCCTTCTAACAAACCGCATCCCTTATGTGATCACTACAAAATGGTTGGCTACACCAAAGATAAGTGCTGTGAATTAGATAAGTTGTTATGAGGCCTAAACCTACACCCATTCATGTGCCTTCTTCCTTTAATTTTGAATAGATAAGTTGTTATGTAAGGTATAAATAGGTTAAATGATTAGGGAATTAGTGAGAGCACAACATTAAGTTTATGAGGCCTCACTTAGAATAGTATGGTTTGGATTAGAATAAATAGTAAGGAATTAAATAATATAGCCATTGGGATAATCAGGAAATGACTTACGGCTATTAACTAGTAAATGCCTAAGGCTATATATAAAGACCTAGGCCAATTGTATAATGAGTTTTTGCATTGTGTATGAATGAAACATAGGACAGTAGTTCTGTCACTGGGCTCTGTCTTCTCCCTTTACATTAGGCGCTCCTATTCTTGTTGTAGAAAACAGAGACGACCCCACACTTGCTCGGGATAAGACAGAGGCCAATGACAGAACTGCATAATAGTAAGCGGGCTGACTGAGTTTTAGGTAACCTATTTACATTTGATTTGCTTTTTTTTTTAAAAAAAGAATACACAATCATTAAGCATCCATTGATGAGCTGTAAATTTACCATGAATTAAGGCACAAATTGAGCATGGAATTGATCTAATATGATTAAAAAGCATAAGAATAATAAGCAAAAAACATGGATTTGATGTCAGACATACCCTCATAAGTATTCTCGTGTTTTTGCAGATTTTTATTCACATTGAGATAGTAAATTGGAAGAGCTCAAGAGAAAGATAAGAAGAGAAGCTGAAAAAGCAAAAGTTGGCGCCCAGGGTGCCAACTCTCGGAAGCTCATTGGAAGCTGGAGCCTAGGGCGCCAACTCTTTGGAAGCCTACTGAAGACTGGCGCCGAGGGCGCCAACTCATTGGAAAACTGGCGCCTAGGGCGATAACTCTCTAGAAGCTCTTTGGAATCTAGCGCCGAGGGCGCCAAAGTTGGCGCTTTGGGCACCAACTCTTTGGAAGCTCTTTGGAATCTAGCGCTGAGGGCACCAAAGTTGGCGCTTGGGGCGCCAATTCTCTGGAAGCCTACTGAAGACTGGCACCCAGGGTGCCAAAGTGCGAAAGAGCTGTTATTTAAATTTTAGAAAGTTTCCACAATCCGAAAAAGAAAAGAAAATTAAGGATCTGTAGGGGATTTGAAAGCATAATTGGACCTTGAATATAAAAAGGAAAAACCTAGCAAACAAGACTCAATTTTCACAGTATTGGAGAACTTGACGGCATTAGAGAAAGAAGATCAAAGCACCATTATGGAGATCAACCTTCCCCAGTTTTTGAAGAACAATTCTGATTTTCATCTCTTTTCTTATTTTGTTAACTTAGTCATGCTTGCTAGTTTTCTTTTGTAGTTAGGGCGAGGATGAACCCTATACGAATTTAAAGTATTTGTGTGGATTCTCTATTGATCGTTATTTTCTTGATTGAATGAATTATCTTTGCTTAAAACTTTTTTAAAGACTGATCACCTTTTAGATTGTTCATAGGTTGGTGTATGACAATAGAGATGTTGATGCATTTAACTAGAATCGTTAATTTATCATAGAATTGCATGACCTAGACATAGGCTTATGAGTTTATGCGATCTCATAATTCTGGTTTAGAGATATCTTTCCAAACAATACTAAGACATTAGATTGTTTTCAAAGATAACAGACTAAAGTAGCATCAAGACATTGGGACTTAGTCTAACTTTAGAGAATTGATTATCAATCATGGGAATAATAATCAATTAAGGATTCAATTCAAATACTTGGAGGAGCATAGCGGGATTCTAAGCCCTAGCTGCGTTTTTCTTAATTGCTTATCTTTTCTAAACATTGTTCTTGAAATTCTCGATCTTGGATTCTTATTATCTATTTAATTCTTTAAATTCTGTTTGGTTACAACTCACCCCATATTACTCGATTCATCCAACTAAAGCGGAAATAGTGAATTAGTGATTGAAGTACTATTCCTCGTGGGACGATCTTTTTCTCATTATTTTATTACTTATAACGACCGGTGCACTTGCCGAAGTCGCTATCATCCATCTAAACCCATCATTCTAATTCTGAATTATAAAATTTCAAAATTCAATAATCACAATTCGCACAAAATAACCTAAATTAGACAAGTACTATTATAACATAATTTTAATATTCAAACTCCAATTTTCAAATTTAAACATTACAACTACAACTCTACAAGTTCAAAGATTAACAAAATGGCATGCTTTCCAATGAATCTATGCATGCTTTAGTCTTCACCATTATCTTCAAATTCACTTGAGGAAGGGTTGTAGCTGTAGATGCTAAATATTCCTCTACAAAATAAATGAAGAGAAAATATATCCATTAATAATCTATGTGAAATGAAAAAAAAATTAAAAAACACAAATTGAGAATGTTATTGATAATACCAGTAACAACACTTGACCTCTCATCAAAATTATCAATTTTGAGCACATGCGAGTGTCTCAATCATCTTTGAAGACAATGAGCTCCTGAAAGAATCTAATATCCAACCCCCAGTACTAAAAGCTGATTCTAAAGATATTATAGAGACTGGTATTGCCAACAAGTGACGTGTAAACAGAGTAGCATGTTTATTAGTCATTGTGACTAAGTGGCTTGATCAGGTGAGAAAAGGGCTAATCAAATTAGAAGTAGCTAATATCATATTAGGCGCCAAAAAATGTAGAATCATCCTATGTTTTGGATTACAGTTTTTGCAGTACCTAAAACGCAGAAAATACATCAAGTTAGAAGTAACTAAGTTGAGGTTTTCTTTTACCGACTTTTAATTTTTTTCCAGCAAAAACAATATTATAATTGTAAACGTATATTTCATTGCCCCATTCTAAAGTGACATAAAAAGAAAAAAAAAATCAAGGTTCATTTTAGAATTTCAAAATTGTAATGGAGAAAATTGAATCTAACGGATATATTGAGGATTTCCTATACTTTACCGCATAAGAGAAAGATAAGAATATAGGAATATAGGTCAAGTCCAAAATAGTGACCATGACCATGTGTATTTCTATTTATAGAATCATAAGCCAATTATACAATGACACATGTCCCTTAAGGATTATTCTAGAATACAATGAATATACAAATTAATACATATTTATTTGTTTCTAACTTCCTCCTTTACTTTGAACCTCCTCCTTCTTCTTCTCCTTCTTGCTTGATCTTGCTGAAGTTTGAAGTTGCAAAGACTTTTTAGTTGGTGTCACGGTAATTCCTAATTTGTCTATAAGGAAACAGCACTGAGCATGATTCAGGGGCTTAGTTAGGCAGTCAACTAATTGAAATTCTGTTGGGATGTGTTGAACCTTCAATGCTTTAGACAATACTTGATCTCTCACAAAGTACACATCGATCTCAATGTGCTTAGTCCTAGCATAGTGGACCAGATTTGCAACGAGTGCAGCTGCACTAGTGTTGTCACACCATATAGTTGTGTTCTTCATAATCTCAGTTTTAATTCAGTCAATAATGGTCTAATCCAACTAAGCTCTGAAGCGGTATTTGCAAGTGATCGATACTCTGATTCACAACTAGACCGAGAAACAACTAATTGTGTCTTAGAGGACCATTAACCAAGGAATTCCCCAGGAAGACACAATATCCACCAACTGATCTCCTATCATCTAGACATGAGGCCCAATCAATATTAGAATAGGTAGCAATATCCAAGATATTAGAGGGTTTAGCATGAATACCATGATGAATTGTCCTTCTAAGATATCTCAAGACCCTCTTTACTGCTTTCCAGTGCTTTATGGTTGGTTGTAACAAGAATTGGCTCAATTTACCAATACTAACACATATATCAGGTCATGTGTTGCACAAGTATTGTAAGGCATCCACAGCATTGTGGTATTCAGTGGGGTTGTCAAGGAACTGACCAGAAAAAGATGAGAGAGATTTATGTGTAGCCATAGATGTTGCATATGGTGATGCATTGATCATATGGAATCTATCCAGTAAATCACATATGTATTTACTTTGCTTAAGTACAGACCTCAATACCCAGAAAATAATGTAGAGAGCCAAGGTCTTTCAAAGAAAAAATTCTATGTAGCTTGGTAGTAAAACATGTAAGACTGTAAGAATTGCTACCGGTAACAATTATATCATCAACATAAATCAAGATTATCAAGACTTGAGTTTTATCCGAGTAGATAAATAAAGAGATGTCACTTTAGAATTAGTAAAACCCCAAGACAAAATAACACTCCAAAGCCTATCAAACCATGCTCTTGGTGCTTGTTTCAAACCATAGAGAGCTTTAGAAAGCTTACAAACATAGTTAGGTCTAGAAGAATCAATGAAACATAGTTGGGTTGTTCCATGAAAACAGGTTCAGTCAATAATCCATTGAGAAAAGTATTGTTAATATCAAGTTGTTTAATGTCCCAATTCAAAGCAACAACAATAGTTAAGATGATTCGAATGGTAGAGACTTTAATAACAGGACTAAAGGTCTCATAAAAGTCAATACCTTCGGTTTGTTGAAAACCTTTAACGACAAGTCTTACTTTCCGTTTTGCCAAAGTACCATTGGGATGGAACTTGGGTTTAAAAACCCATTTATTTTCAACTACATTCTGGGAAGGCAACCATGGAATAAGGATCCAAGTAAAGTTGCATTGAAGAGCAGTGAATTCCTCAATCATGGCTTGTTTCAAAGAGGGCAACTATAAAGCCTCTTTTTCTGACTTAGGAGTATACTTAGAAACATGTGTGAGCCCAACATAAGGAGTTTTGGGCTTAAAAATACCATGCTTGTTACGTGTCTGCATTGGATGAAGATCAAAATTCAATGCTGTTGTAAATGGTCCAGCTGTCGAAGATGAAGAAGATGACTATGATTTGATGATGGTGAAATCTTCACAAAAGATAGGTTCCAACGCTGGAAGAGCGGTAGAAAGCTCAAAAACTGATGTGGATGAGTTGAGGGGATCAACAAGATTTGATTATTCAAAACACAACAATGAACCAGAGTGTTGCTCAGGCTCTGAAGTAGCAACGGCTTGTTCAGGTTGTACAGAACAAAGAATATCAGCATCTGGTCTAGAATCAGTAGAGGCAGCAGAACTGGAGGTATTTGTAGCAACAGAAATAAAATCTTCACAAATAACATGAGATATATTTGAAAAATTCAATTTATGAATGAGATGACTTCTAAAACAACAAGAAACCATTAGCAAAGGGATAATCTTGTTCATTAAAAATAACATGTCTTGAGATATAAACATGGCCTGAGGAGCATAAACATTCAAATCTTTTGTGAGAGCTATTATATCCCAGAAAGACACATTTTGTGCTGTGATATTGAAGTTTTTTTTTTTATTGTAAGGCCATAAATAGGGAAAATAGGCGCAACCAAAGATTCTCAAGTTCTTATAATCAAGGTTTTTGTTGTACAACACTTCGAATGGTGAAACATAGGTCAGGACACCAGTTGGCAGTCTGTTAATGAGGTACACAACTATTACAAAAGCTTCCCACTAGTATGAAGTAGGCATGTGAGCATAGGCTAAGAGTGTAAGCCCTGTTTCAACTATGTGATGATGCTTGCGCTCAACTCTACCATTTTGAGCAGAGGTGTGTTGACAAGAGAGTCTAAAGATTATACCATTCTCATCAAGAAATGTCTAAAACCTCCTAAATTCACCTCCCTAATCGCTGTGAAGGGTTTTAATTTTCCTGTTAAAATTATTCTCAACCATGTTCTTGAACACCTTAAAAACTGATAATGCTTCTCCTTTAGTTTTCAAAGGATAGGCCCACGTGTGTCTACTATGGTCATCAAGAAAACTAATGTAATAACAATAACCACCAACATATTTTACAGGGGAAGGCCCCTAGAGATCAGTATGGATTAAGTCTAAAACATGTGATGCACTTGACTGAGAGACAGAGAAAGGGAGTTTATAAGACTTCCCAAGTTGATAGAATTCACAAAACTAAAGTTCTTCATTAGGATTAAAAGAAATATTACAATATGTGAGAATTCTTTGTAGAGTAGCTTTAATTGGATGACCAAGTTTCTTATGCCAAGAATCTAGAGTAGACAGATTGTTACTAGGCCTATTACTACAATGTTCAACTGTAATAAAACTAGAAGCAGAAACCTTTGTAAGGACTACTTGATTATCAATCTTGTATAGTCCTGGAGTAAATCCTCTGGTTGCCTTTCCTTGCAACAAGACATTATGTGAGTGAATCTCAACAATCACATCATTATTGTCACTTGTGAGTTTAAAGCCACTATAAGTTTCTTAGCCACTTGAGGTGCATTTAGAACATCATTCAGGTTCAAAGATTTCAGTGATGAAGATTTATCACATAAAAATTTAGCATTTTCAGTACCAATAACTTATACATAATCTCTATTACCAACATAAACAGAATGTATACCTGAGTTCACTTCTGGTCCGATGTTTTTAGGAGAATTGGTAATGTGATGTGTTGCACCGGTGTCAAGGTACCACCAAGCTAGATCATTGATGGTATATGCGGAAGTAATGTATGCAAATGCAACATCCTGTCGATGAGGACTCTTGAAGTTTTTGTCAAATTGACGGTAGCAATTTGCAATCTCGTGACCAAGCTTATCGCAGAGATGACACCAAACTTTGGTCTAAGACTAATGCTGGGAATAATGTCCTCATCCACCAGAGAACCCTTTGCCATTGAAGGACCCTTGATTGGAGCTTGAATAAGCTCTTCCATGTCGGCCTCCACAGCCTCACTAAGGTTGGAATGAGACAGTGAAGAG
The DNA here is from genome assembly GCA_037074495.1 of Acacia confusa. Taxonomy (NCBI): domain Eukaryota; kingdom Viridiplantae; phylum Streptophyta; class Magnoliopsida; order Fabales; family Fabaceae; genus Acacia; species Acacia confusa. Next base: position 39,664,210 of record CM073508.1, on the reverse strand, counting down.
GAAGATTGGAAAGACAAATTGGCAAAAGCATTTGATAGATTGGCGGTGGAAGCTATGCCAAGTTGCTCTAGCCGAGACTCAAATGTTAGAAGTTTGGATTGAAGATCTGACTAGGTGAGGTTGTCTTTCTTTGAGAGAAGTACTACTATAGGAGTATATTCGGTGTCAAGTTCGGAAAGGGTTTAAGTCATAAAATCGGTGAGAGACAATGGACAATCGGCAAGAGTGAGATTGTAGGAGAGAGATTTCTTCTTTGCCAAATAGTCCCCGCATTTTTAGCGAACCTTTCTTAATCTGCTGAAATTCACTTTTGAGGAAAGTGATTCAGAATCTAGAATTCGAACCAACAAATTCCATAACAACTGTCCAGAGAGCAGCATAAGTCTTACATAAGGTCATTTAAGATGCAACTTCGACCGTTATGGTGCCGAACAACCATCCAAGAAGGATCTAATCAGTAGCAAGCCAATCACCATACTGGGTATTAGGGCACACTTGGTTAACTGAATCTAAGATATACTTCAGTGGGATGGCTTTGGTGCTAAGGACATGGACTTCATGACGATGACCCTGAATGATTGGTTTTAGAGTCGATTTCCAAATAAGGAAATTATCATCGTCTAGCTTGACAGGATTTCCCTGATTGAGGGAGCTAAGGAGAGGTGTCCGAGTTGAAACCTAAGGAGCAATGTTGTGAAAAACGACGTTCTGGAACGTAGAAACGTCCGTTTCTATGTTTTTCCGCCGGAAAACAAGTCAAAACGAAGGTCTAGACGGGTTTGGAGTCGAAATGGTTTGAACGGCGAGTTAACTTGGTAAAAATGGCGAGTTTACCGAGTTAACTCGGTTAGTTTTTTAAAAAAGAAAAAAACTGGCGGATTTAGGTGAAATGAAGAAAACCTGAACCCTATTCGACTGATTTCGCTCGCTGACGCTGTGCCTTGCCTTCGCGTTCCTCTTCTTCTCTGATCGACGATAGGCATAGGCGCATAGCTGCTTCTTCTCTTCTCCATCGGCTACTTCTTCTTCGTCTTGAGTGGTGCTTCTTCTCCATCGGCTACTTCTTCTTCATCGTCGACTGATAGGCAAGAGTACACAGGTTCAATTATCTAGAATAGAAAAATGGTGCTTCTTCTTCATCGACTGATTATCTAGAATACACAGATTCGAGTGATTATCTGTTTTTTTCTTGTATTAATTGTTCAGCCGCCCCCTCTCTATTTTGGCTCAATGCGTCCCACTCAATAATCAATAACCTAATTCCCTTGGTCAAAACTAAATGAAAAAGTTAAAATTTATAGAGGGACTGATATGTAAAATCATAAACTTTTACAATTTGAATTCAAACTTCATTTTTAAATTTGATTTAATTTTTTCAAGCATCTCTAATAAAAAAATAAATCTAATCTCTGGTAACTAGATTTTATTTTTTATTTTTTGTAATATGTAGTAAACTCTTACGTTTCATTTACGTTTTACGATTTTACGTTTTTGCTCACCCTTATCGTTTCTGCGTAGACTTTACGTTTTAACAACACTGCTGAGGAGAGTGAGTAGAGACTGAAGGAAAACTAGAGAAAGAGGCATAGTTGGGAAATGAAGGTTGAGTAGTTGGAAAAATCGACTGTGAGGAAAAAGGGGAAAAGGAAGGAGCTTAGGTTGAAATGGGAATAGTAGACGAGAAAAAGTGAGTAGCGAAAAAGAGCAGTGGTGGTGGTGGTCAGGAGAAATATGAAGGAAAGGGATGAGAAATGAAGGAAGAGGAAAAAGAGATGGCTAAAGTAGAGCTAGGAGGAAATGGTGATAATGACACAGTGTGCGAGGCAAGAGTGACAGATGAAGATGGTGACATAGAGTAAACAGGAGTCATAGTGGACTCTTGGAGAAAGGGACGAGTAGGGACAACAACGGCGATGGGATTAGGATTAGAGTTAGGGTTTGTGGTGGTTGGGTCTAATTGGCTGGTAGAATTTCCAGAAGATGCCATTTTTAGCTTTTTCGACTCTGATACCAAGAAGAGAAAGATAAGAATATAGGAAATATAGGTCGGGTCCAAAATAGTGACCATGACCATGTGTATTTCTATTTTATAGAATCATAAGCCAATTGTATAATGACACATATCCCTAAAGGGTTATTCTAGAATACAATGAATATACAAATTAATACAGATTTATTCATTTCTAACTACCACACAAAAATTCAGCATTTACCAAGATTTCAGTGTCCTATCCTCTGTGTCCATTTATTTAATTAAAAAAAATGTGTAGCTACAAGCAGCTCACAAGTGTGCCCATAGCCTGCCCATTTAAGTCTTAAACGAGTGGGTTTCAATTCAACCCGTTATGAGTCTTTTTAGGCAGGTTAAAAGTGACTCAATTACATCAGGTTAGAGGCGAGCTCACTGAGTTATTGGTTCCTTGCTCAATCCTAATTATAATAAAAGATAATATCTTTTTTGGTAAATGTGACCTTGAAAAAGCTATTACAAATATTATCATTTTATCAAAAATCACTTTATACAATAATCTATTAAAAAGCTATTTTGAAAAATCATTTTATCTCATAAATTCTAAAAATTATTATTCACGTGCTAAATCCAAACCAGCTACTCCCCTTGGTCTTTTCTTATAAGACATCAACTATCAATTCACATAAACTAATAAAAGTAGTTAAAAGCATTTAAGTTGTTATAAAATTCATATGATTTCTAATATTGCCCTTATTAACTATATCAAACTTAAATATCACATTAATTATTACTCTTTCACACCATCCTCATTAAATATGGGTAGACATGAAAAAATATATTAAATGCTCATTGAAAACTTGAAAATACCTTATAAAAAGAATAAAAAATTTTACTAGTAAGTGCCTTATAATAAAAATACGTTGCAGTATATATTAATAAGAGGAGAGAGTAAATAAGATGAAAAAAATGGTTAGAAACTCGGTTCTGAAAGGAAGCATAGCATGCCCGCACACGCATAATGGAGGCTTACTTGCTTAGCTAATCTGGAGACTGTAGGCTGTAGCAAGACTGGATCCTAAAGCATGAAATGAAACGGCCATTGCGACAGAAACTACTGAATCAGTTTCCCTACCTCCAAGATGGGTAGGGAGAGCTTGTTTTAATCTGGACTGTTTAGAATTTTTTTTTAACTGTTATTTTTTAAATGAAAAAATTAATTTTTAAAATCATGTTAGTTGAGAGATTATCTTTATTTTAAATTTTTTACTCATTATAATATTTTTTTAAAAAAAATATAAAATAAAAAAAAAAATAAATCTGAACGGCATGTGAAACTCATTCTGAAACCACCTGGGACATAGCAGCAGGAAAAAACTGATCTCTATTTCTCGCAGGTTTCCCCGCATTCTAATCAGTGTTTACTGACTGCTCAATTCTTCTAACCTATCGGCTTGTTACTACTTCCTTCTATTCTGATTGATGTCAAATTCTTAGAGATCGATATTTCTTGTGGTTCTTTTTTCATTTTGCCTAATGCTTTCTTAAATTGCTAGAATCATTTCAGTTTTCAGGCAAAATTAGTTTAGTTTGACTGACGACTTATAATTCATAGTGGATGGTACATTTTTATAAAACCAGTTAGGGGTCATAGGAAGATAGTATTAGTTATCTGGTTTCAGTAATTTCTTAGTCGTGCTTTTGAAAGATTTATTATGTTTCCAAAGCCGTTGATAGCCGTGTTCGTTTGTAGGTTTACCATGCGATCGGAGGTTTTCAATGCATAATGGGCGCTGGTATACTTCGTGTGAAGCTATAGTGAGGCTCGGCCAAATATTGGGATGATCTTCGTCAGCCCCGTCGGATACGGTCCTTTCTTTTCTTTTTCATCCCATTATATTGTTTCCTTATCTCAAGCAAATGCAATCGGCCTTGTTGCTTTAAATTCCATGACTAACGTTCTTAGAGACTAGCCTTGTGTGATCAGACGGGGGAGAGAGAGAGGCTAGCCTTGTATGATCCCCGGGGGTGATATACTCGTTGTGGGAAGTTGATGACAGGTATGATGGGCTTATTGGCGACGCCATGGAATTATTTGAGAAGGAAGCTTCAACTAAAAACGAGGGTTCTTCATACGGTAAAAGAAGGACAAACGAGCCAAGTTTTAATGTCTCCACCTCTTGTTTCTCTAGACCTACCTGACATCTGGAGTCTAAATTCGTCACGTTTGAGTGTTTCATCAGTACACAAAATCTGTAAGTAGCTCCTCTCTCCTTTCATCAAGGCTTTCTTCGTTTTAGCAGGGTAAGCTGAAGCCAATAAAATAAAAAGAAAACTATCCATCTCGTCTCTCTAGATTGTGGATATGCCATGACAGTAGAAAGTTGTAATTGTGGTTTCCATTCTTGTAAAATTCATTCCAAATGTGCTTCTTACAGGCCTTTGCTTCTTATATTACCACACTGACAATGATGTTGGTTACAGTTAATGATCAGACTGCTCAGGTGCTGGATGGAAAAATGACTTCTATGGGAATCAGATCAAGCATAGCTGGTGAGGTAAGGCGGATGAAGAAGTGCATTGGGAAAGTTCCTGGGTTAGCTGTGATTATGGTGGGCCAGAGATGGGATTCACAGATTTATGTTCGCAACAAGATAAAGGCATGTGAAGAAGTTGGAATCAAGTCCTCTGTGACTGAACTACCAACTGATTGTACAGAAGCTGAAGTTCAGAGCGCTGTGTTGACATTTAACAAGGATCCATCAATTCATGGTATTCTTGTGCAACTTCCTCTACCCCAAGTAATTTTCTGAACCTGTGACATGATTAGATAATACATAGACTTTAATATGTTCTTATTTATAATTCAAGTAAAGGGGGATACTACAACGAATTGATGAGTGGTAAATATGAATGTGAAGGAGTAGCTAGGGATAGGCATAATGTCTCATGCATCTCATGGGTAGCAGAGGGTATATTTTTGAGATTAGACGATATTGAGTTGCATAAACTATTTTTAAATTCTCTTTTTTTTTTGTGGATTTTTTTATTGTGATTTTGTATGAATGAATTTTATGAAATGAGTTCCAACTTGACAAAAACTTGCTCATTTTAGAATTTCTTCAGGTTTGGGATTTAAGAATTCTGGGGGTGATCCTTGGTGCAGCATTAAGGTTGCTACCATGTGACTTAGACCGTCCTAGGTTTAAATTTTGGAAACAACCTCTCCAATTGTAGAGGTAAGGATGTATACATCTATCTCTCCCCAGGCCATACCTAGTAGGAGCCTTGTGTTCCGGCCACCCATTTTGGGATTTAAGTATTCAGTAGTGAAGGGACGAGGCTTGACTTGTTAGATTCTAGGACTGGGGATGGGGAAATTATTCGTCAACACTTTTGGGTTTGAGTATAATACCCTGCTCATACAAGATATACCCCACTTATGATGATCCCTTCAAGCAATAGTTGAAAGAAAGGGAATAATGCTTACCTTTGTGTAAATGTTACACATAGATTAAAAAGTGGTCAATTGATGTTTTTGTTGGTTTGATTACTTTGTTTGGTGTGTAATTTATTCCTTTTTCCTCCTTTTTGGCCTTAGTAGTTCCTATTTCAATGATAGTCCCTTACGCTTGAAAAGTTGATAAGGACCTTGTTGCAACTACCCACCACCAATCTATTAAACAAATTAAATTACTTAGTAAGATTAACCTTCAAGTTGATGGCTGATGGTGCATCTGACTCACTAGCCAAGATTATTTGTAGATTTACATGGGCACTGAATCTATGGGTCTAGTTAACACCTACTTGTAATTGTTACTGTAGATCGACAGAGAAATATAAGTTGAATTCTGATATGTAAGGTGTAGGAACTGACTAATACGCTAAGGGCTATATCCTAACCTCCTAACTGACTTATGAACTGTTATTACGGTTATGTATCAAATCCACACACCGACTATGCCATAGCCCAATACTTAGCTTCTTTATTAGACCAAGATACCACATCTTGCTTCTTACATTTCCAAGAAACCAAATTTCCAACCACAAACACACAATATTCTATGGTGGATCTTCGGTAGCTTTCGACATAGACCCAACTTACTTTAATATGTTAACTAGCTCGTGTTGGTTCTGTAGGGAAGTGAGTTCCGTCAAAAAGCACAGTTCTCATTTCCTTCTTAGCCACAACATTACTGGTCTAACTTCCCCGGAAGTCACCGCATATGACTATTTTAGCCTCAACCATTCAGTGTCCAGTGTTCATCCTTTTCTTTACTGGTAGCAACAATGATGATGGTCCACATAGTGTTCAGCCTCTAGCATCAGTGGCAGTTTTTCCCGAGCAATCGTGTTTGACTTACTCTTCCGATTTTTGATATTTTCTTCCTTACTGGGTCTGAAAACCATTTCTCCATTTCAAACAGTGACAACCAAACCCATTTGCTTTCCTGTTCTGCTTTTCGGTTTTGGGGTTGATGGTTGCAGTTAGACATTGATTTCTGCGTTTGCTTGATTGATTCTCTCTTTGATTTCATTTTGGTATTTGATTCTGCAATTTCTGGTCTGTGATATTTTGTTTTTGTGAATTTTGATTCTTCACACGATTTCTAGGGTTTGTGGTGGTCCCCTCTGGTTTCTGAACGATATTCTTTGATGTTTAAATGGTTTTTGAAAAAAATAAATAGTTTTCTAAATGGTTCAACTATTCTGGTTTCTGTGAACTCCAAGCAATAGTCCTGTGTTTGACAAGATTAGCGGTGTGAAGATTCAACAGCACTGAACAGATGGCGCCCCTACTCTACTTTTTCAACAGATTGGGGTTCAGCTCTTGATTTTTTTTATAAAAAAAATTCATTGTTTCTGGGTTTGATTATATCGTGTTTGATTTCATTTTCACATTTGATTGCTTTCTCTGACGATGGTTGTCATGACTTCTGTGGTGGTTGATGGTGGTTTTGATGTCTGGGCTAGAGCTGTTTTTCTTTTTATATCTTGGATAAGGTTATATTAGTCCTTGCCTATCATAAATACAAATGTTAAATAAAAGTATTACTAAGTTTTCATGTATATAAGAAACATATTTTTAAAAAATATTTTGATAAAAATTTCTTAGAGTACAGTTTGGCTTGATTCAACGAGAAGAGCAACAGTCATATCAACTTTGTAAAAAATCCTATTAATATATATATATATATATATATATATATATATATATATATATATATAGAAGTTAACTGATGGAATGATGGCGCGATGATAAATTCTCAATATGTAGCTGGAGTTGGTGTTGTGCGATTGACTTGTAAAAATTTGGATCAGCATCTAGATGAAGGCAAAATTTTGGATGTTCTAGACCTAGAAAAGGACGTGGATGGCTTTCATCCTCTTAATATGGGGAATCTCGCCATAATTGGAAGGGAACCACTATTTATTCCCTGTACTCCAAAGGGCTGCATTGAGTTATTGATTAGATCAGGAGTGGAGATCATAGGGAAGAAAGTTGTTGTGATTGGAAGAAGTAATATTGTCGGTCTACCTACATCCTTGTTGTTGCAGGTAAATATGAAATAATTTGTTGATGAAGTAATGATTTTTCCAATTATGTTGTTTTGCTGTGCATTTAGTTGGTATAAATTATAATACAATTTGTATTATGGCAGAGACACCATGCAACGGTCACTGTTATACATGACTTTACAGAAAATCCTGAACAGATCACTTCAGCAGCTGATATTGTAGTTTCGGCTGCTGGAATACCTAATATGGTCCGTGGCAACTGGATAAAGCCTGGTGCAATAGTCATTGATGTTGGAACAAGTCCCATCGAGGTGAGCTATCACTTGAAACTGCTGTTCATTTTTTAATAAGTGCACATGTTTGGTACCTAATGAGGCATTTGGTTTGGGAAGTGTTGTCAGTATTTCTTTACATCTCATTGGTACCAATTTTTTTATTCCTTCAGCATTCCTTCATTTTTTTTTCTTGGTTGACAAATATTTCTTCATATTTTAATAGGTCTGATTGTTAGAAAGATGTTCATAATATTTGAAAGTTTTAGAAGTTATTCACTTCGTCCCTATATATAAGGTTTTTTTTTTTTTTTGAGTTTGCATCTTTTTATAAGATCCATTTTGAGTTTGTCTTTGCAATAAATGTACTTTTACCTATTTTGGCCTCAATTACTCTCAATTTATTTCCCATATATTCTCTTTCATCCTTTTTTCCTTATTCTCTCTTGCTGATTCATAAATAGTGATATTTTTATAAAATGACTTATATTTCTTACCTATTTATTACTTTTAACTAATTTTAATTGTTCATTAGAATCTTGTGATTCCGTTGAAAGACGTTATATAGAGAGAGACTGGGGAGTATAGTATTTCCTTCGCATGACCAGAGGGGGAGAGAGATCTAATTTGTGCATATATTTAAAACATCGGCATGCAGGACCCAAGCTGCGAGGATGGTTACCGTCTCGTTGGAGATGTATGCTATGAAGAAGCAGTAAATGTGGCATCTGTGATTACTCCTGTTCCCGGGGGAGTTGGGCCTATGACTGTTGCCATGCTACTGTCTAATACTCTAGATTCTGCAAAGCGCATGCTTGATTTTACTTGATCTCTGGTTTATGCTTAGAAATCTGGCGCTCTTTTTTTAAAAAAATAAAAATAAAAAAATAACACAAAAAGACTGTTTCCATCCTCAAGAGATGAAATATTTTGATATTGAAATTACTCATATTTATGTTGTGAAGGCATTTGTGTGTGTGTGTGTGTGTGTTTTGCTCGAAGCATTCGTGTATATTGATTACATTGTATTTGCTATAATTTTGTTAGCAAGATTAGCTACTTCTTTAATAAATAGGTCTAATAATGAAATTAATCATTTTATGCGATAACGAAGTATTATTTGCCTCTGAATATTGACAAAATCCATCTATAAATCCAAATCTAAAATGCAATAGATCATGTTGATTCATAAGATTATTGTTGTTAAACTCGCGAGTAACTCCTTGAGTTTACCATTTTTACGTTTCTAATTTATAAAAATGAGTTGAGTCACTAGTAAACTAGTATTAGTTGTAAAATTGATTAAATTTATGAGTTTATACATTGGATTTATCATGTTTACATTTCTAGCTTATAATTTGTTAACTTATTCTTAAACTAATATTAATTTTTTTTATTTGATTATGCTCAACATCTTAATATATAAATCTAATAATTTTTTTGTTTTTTTGTTAAATATGATAAATGATGAATGTTGATAGATTTAATTTCAATAATTTGGATTTAAAATATATTTAAATTAAATTGTTGTAAATTTTATATTTTAATTATTTAATTATACTCTAATAATACATTTTTAATAATAAAAGTAAACTTTTATGAGTTTACAATTCGAGTTCACGATACGAGTTCACGTCACTGTCACGAGTTTGCTTAAATTCACAAGTTTGACAACCTTGCATAAGATGTTGTATGTAACCATGTAAACAACTCCTTTACGCTTTGCATTAAGTTTGTTAGCAAGATTAAATTCTTTAATAAATACTCTACGTCATTGTCACGGATTTATTTAGACTCGCGAGTTTTACAACTTTGCATAAGATATTGTTTTGAAACCATGTAAATAACTCCTTTACACCTTGCATTAAGTTTGTTAGCAAGATTAAATTCCTTAATAAATATTATCTCTTGTTCAAAATATAAAAGTCAAATACTTACTTTAGATTTATCAAGAAGTTAGTTAAAAGTAGTCTAAAACAATAAATATGCAAAGATGTTTACTTTCTTTTCCTAATATGCTCTTATCTATTAAGGGAATGAGTAAGAGAGGCAATAAATGAGAAAAAGGAAGAAAGAGAATGTAGGGGAGAATAATGATGAGAGAAAGTGTGGTAATGAAAAATAAATAAAAAATCACTCCCTTTTGTAAAAGTTTGACTCTTACATTATAAAAGGGGGAGTATTTTGGTTGTGATGACCATGGGAAAAGTTAATGAGTCCTAATGGAATGGGATACGCTCCTCATCTTTTTTCTCATTTTTTCTCATCACCCAAATTTAGGCCATTGATTGAGAAGATGAAAGAAAAGTTAAAATGGTATTTTGATTGATTTAATTGATATGATTTAGAGATTATGAGGGATAATGAGAAAAAGATTATGAGAGAAACTCAACCCAAGTTCTACTACTGTTAGTTATTGTCACAATAAAATACAATTAAAAAATCCCCCCTGGGGGCTGGGGCAGGCGGTATCTAATATATTCATACTAGTACCGGACGGATTTTCTGCTAAGTGGTGCCCTCAGATTTATGCTATGTGAATGTTCCATCCAATGACGGAAATGAATACTTCATCAATTTCGTTAATGACTTACGTTGCATTGTAAATAATTACTGAAGAGCAAGATGTTAAACACGTCATACAAGATAGAGGATCATGATAAGCCTTGTTTTGCCAAAACATCTGCTAAAGAATTTTGCATCTGCGATATATGTTGTAGGTTGACCTCCCAATCTTTAGCTGGTAGGGTTTTGACTTGCAGGAACACCATACTGCTAGTTGAGGTATCAGTCTCATTAATTATCTTGTCCACTAGCAATTTGGAATCGGATTCAACGATGATCTTCCAAACACCTTCATCCTATGCAATTCTAAGTCCCAATATGACAACTCATTCCTTCGCCTCTTACACCCCACACTGTCCTAGAGATCGAGTGAGCCCTGTTACCCAACTTCCTCTTGAGTTTCTAATGATTCCTCCACAACCAACTTGCTTACTACTCAATGCCACTGCACTGTCCACATTTAGCTTTAACCAGTCTGCAGGAGGGGCTTGCCAATTAATAGAGCCAGAAATATGTTGATGTGCATGCAGAATACTTGTTGTCATGATTTCATTATATAATTTCCACGATCTCTTGATAGCCATAGCAGGGTCCAGTGGTTTCTGAAAGTCCTCTTGACAAATACTATTATTTCTCCAGTTCCATAAAAACCAGATAGCGACTCCCCATAAGAGGTTCCAGTACTCAGAGATATGTAGTCCCAATTTATCCTTTAGATTGAGTTGCATCCAAACCTTAAGAGAGTAGGAGGAGAACTCTATGGCATACCTTGGATGAATTAGAGCTTGCCACATTTGTTTAGCATAGGGACAATCTCTGAAAATATGCAACTCATCTTCTGGTGCTGCATTGCAATACTGACAATAGGTTGAGGTGGTTGGCCATTTTCTTCTCCATTCATTCGTGGGTAGCCTACGATTAAAAACTAGCCATAGAAAGACTCTTATTCTCTCGGCACCCTTCCATGACCATATAGCCTTGTAAGTCAGGCTATACAATGGGGAAGGTGGTTTTTCAATCATAAAGTAGACAATTTTTATAGAAAAATACCCATTTGAAGTACCATTCCATACCATTACATCCTCTCCGGCTTCTTCCATAGGGGTAAAATTGCAATGAGACTCTGAATTACCTCATTATGAACTATGTTGGCAAGTCTAGTTAAGTCTTATGTGCCATGTAGAACCTAGTCTTGAACTTTGCTTTCTTCCTCTTCCAATGATAAAGGTCTAACGCATAATTCCTTCACCAATCTATTAGGATAGAGCCAAAAATCAAGCAAAAAGCATACTGATTTACCATTCCTGATCTGTCATTTCGTACCAGCATCTATAACTCCACTTTGATTGCAAATAAATTTCCATAGGCTTGAATCAGATGGCCTAGTATTCAACAAGGAAGTGTCACTTCAAGCCATGTATTTTTTGTTGAAAACTTCCGCCTATAGCCCATCAGCTCTTATGATTAGATTCCATGCTATGGTTTCCCCGAAGGCTTTGTTTATAGAAACTAGCCTCTTAAGACCAAGGCCTCTATTGTGCTTTGGCAAGGAAATTCTATCCCAACCCATTGGGTGGAATCTATTTTTTCCTTTAAATGATCCCTAGATAAAGTTCTGTTGTAGGCATTTGATTTCTGCACAGATACTGACAGGGAGGTGAGACACCTGCATCAGGTAAATAGGAATAATACTGATAACAAATTTTGCTAGAGTGATTCTTCCTGTCTTTGAAAGGCAATTCATTTTCCCGGCAAAGAGTTTGGTCTTGACTCTATCCACAACATATTGGACCATATCACTACTCCTCTCTGTTTGGTTAATGGGAAACTGAGATATTTCCCAATGTTACTTGTAACTTTCATACTTGTTATTGCTTTAATTTTCCCTTTCAACACAACCAGGACCTTCAGAGAAAAGAACATAGAGGACTTATTAACATTAATCTTTTCCCCAGAAATGCTGCAGAATTGATTAAAAGTCTCCCTCATGCAATTAGCTTGATTTATTGATGCTTCTTCGAAAAGCAAAAGGTCATATGCAAACATCAAGTGACAGATAGCAGGTCCTTCTTTTGTCGTAAGAACAAGTTTCCATCTATTGACATTTACCTCATCGTCTATAAGGTGAGATAGCTTATCCATGTACAAGACAGAGAAAAGGTGAGATTGGATCTCCTTGCCTTAGTCCTCTTATAAGATGAAAAAATTATGTGGTTGCTCAATTCCACATAACATTGTAGGATGTACTTGTGATGCACTTCATGATAAGAGCTATAAAGTTGTAATCCAAATTGGCATCCGATAGAACTTGACTGATGTAGTTCCTACTAATTCTGTCAAATGCTTTCTTGAGATCTATCTTTAATGTCATTATGCCATGCTTTCCTTTTGATTTCTTCATTTTGTGTAGAAACTCCTGTCCCATGATGATATTATCCTAAATGTGTCTACCAGGTATAAAACTGGTTTGAAAAGGAGAAACAAGATCATCCATAATGCCTCTTAGACATTGAGACAAAATTTTTGTGATGTACATGTATTGAACTGTGCATACAGAGATTGGCCTGAAGTATCCCACAATTTGTGGTCGATCTTGCTTTGGAATTAAAGAAATAGGTGTTTGGTTAACAATTGATAGATCGATGCTATCTTCAAAGACACCCTTAACAAATTGACATAGATCTGAACCCACCAACTCCTAGCTACTTTGAAAGAATATAGGAGGGAAACCATCCACACTTGGTGCCTTGTATGGACCCATAGCTTTAACAGCTTCATGTATTTCCTTATTAGTTGGAGCATTTTCTAAGGATGCTAAGTGTGAGTCTTTGATAGTAAGGAGTTGCCTTCGATATGGAGACTACTATCACTCTAGGACTCATCTTGAATTAGAGTTTTAAAGGAATGCACGACATGATTCCGAACCTCCTTATCACTATCCAACCAAATTCCAGCTTCATTTTGCATAATGAGAACCCTTTTACGTCGCCTTCTCATGCTTGTTTGGAGATGGTAGTATTTGGTATTCATGTCTCCTTTGGCAATTCATTACTTCTATAATTTTTAAAACCATTTGATCTCTTCAATCTTTGAAACTTCTTTCCAACTAGTTTTGTAACTCTTCTTCTAAATTGGTCAAGAAATGCAAATGTGGGTAAAAAGGAGATCTTTGTATTCCATTGAGTCTCGTGAGGATGGCCTTTTTCTATTTTCCACTAATCTGAAGGTTTCTTTGTTCCAAACTTAGATCCCCTACTTGACCTTATCCAGATTCATGTCTAGGCCTCCAATGTGCTACCACTAGTTAGACATGAAGTTGTTGAAGTATTCATGTGTTATCCACCTGGCTTCAAAACAAAAGGGCCTTTAACGATTAACTCCATAAGAGATATGAAATTTTAGTATAATTTGGTCATGATCTGAGAATCGAGTTTGTGGGATGACTCTGATGGCACAATATGGCTAAAAGTGCCTTGTTTACCAATGCTCTGCCCAATCTTTCAAATAATCAAGGATGGGCCCTTTCCAGGTGAATTTCATACATGCGGCACTCAGATCCGTTATAACACAATCATGAACTTTGTTTTGAAACTAGGCAACTCTTTGAAGATTACATCGGACTCCACAAATTCATTCAGAAGAAAATAAAATGACATTGAAATCTCCAATTACTGCCCATGGCATTCGAGTCCCATAAGTAAGAAGATGAACTTTTTCCCATAATATATCGTTGTTATTGGAGTGAGGCAAAACATAAACATGTGTTAGATGGTAATCAGGCATACCTAACATCGAGCAAAGAAGATGTAGGAATTGTCTGTCCTCTTTTAGCATATTGATTGAAATTGAATTGCTATTCCAGATCGCAACTAAGTCACTTGATCTCCCGACACTCAACTATTTTGATGTTGTTGAAACCCAGATGAAGAAGGTGATTTAGTCATTGGTTCCTAGAGCATCTAGTATTAGCCAGCACAAATAAAATGGGCCTTGAATCATTTAGGGCCGTTTTAAGGTTTTGGTAGAGGCCCGAACCATAGAAACCCCTATTATTCCAATAGAATATTTTATCCGTAAACAATTGAATAAGATTAAAGGAGCCAATCCCAAAGGGGCCCAATTCACAAAGGGTCTCTGGAACTATGGAAACATCCTCATTCCAACTTTGATTGTTAGAAGTACGTGTGTAAACAGGCTAGGCCTGTTTTGAAGCAAAGTGGCATGAGCATGGTCTGTAGCCTATTATAAGACTTTTTTCGGCTTTATCCTGGCTTGGCTTGTGGCTTGTTAAAGAGGTGTGTAATTTTAAAAATTTTGTAAGTAGCCTAACAGGCTACAGGCCTCACCTCAAAATAGGTCTACTGCAAACAAGCTGAAAACAAGCCTACTTAGATGGCAAACAAATACCATTCGCATAAGATCATAAAGCCACAGCATAAATGTGAAAAATGTGTTTACTTGCTAAAAGAAAATCCCCAAAGGGATGAAAAGACACAGAAAGCACATTGTGTGTGTTCTTTGGAAAAATAAATCAACAAAAAAAAGTTATTCATTATTCTTACATCATGCTCAGTTGCTACTAGCATTTTAAAAAGACTAAACAACTTGGATAACCATGTATGCTCTCTTAGCATTGGTTTTTGAGATGTCAAAAAACCTAAAAGGGTTTAAAACTAGCAAGTCAGGTTAGAAGGTAAATTTAAAAATAGCACGGATGGAGAAACAATGAAGATGTACAATTGAGGTACATATGACAATAAAAACATTATCAATTTATCTTGGAAGAGGTCATACTTTATTGTTTGATCTTTAGCCCCAGATATAAGGATGGAACCTTACGAATGAAAATCCAGATCATTTATAAGCTGCAAGTGCATGAGATATATTAAAGATACAAGGAAAGTTTTCCATGACCATTTCATATACTTTATAGTTAAGATTAAGAACAATGTGAGAGAGAGAAAACAAGCGATTTCCCAAAACCCATTGCTACCAAGGGAAATTTTGATATATGAATATGAGGTTTAGGAATTAGTAAAGTACCACAATATTTTGCTAAGGACTTCCACATATCTAGTGAATTGCAATTGAAATCATCCAAGAATGGAACATTTCCAAATTTGTTTCTGATTTAAGGTTACATGCCCAGTAGTTTTTTTGTTTTTCCCTCAAACCATGTCAGCTCTCCATCAAAGCTTTATATAACTTCTTAAAGAAGGGTCCATAAAGTAATTTTATAGCTTTTCAATATAAACCATTTAAAAATTTATCATTTTGAGATTAAAGAAACACTTCCACACAATATTTTTAACAGCAGTTGGCAACTTGTAGAAGCGTAAAATTTCTGGAAAACATACTTGTGTATGATCATAAAATGTTCGTATGACAGGTCAAACAAGTCCATCTTTGGCATTTGGGAGTAGCATTGCTTAATCTTTGCAACTTGCGATAGAAAATTTATGAATATTAGTTATAGTCATATCAAAGAAAGATCAGTACACATAAATAAGGAATCAACACCTCAAATAGCTTTATTGATGTATCTTCACTTCTGGTGGCAACAAACATTCCATCGGGATTAAGCACATCTGGCAATATTCTGGAAATAAAATTGATTGTAACAATTGAACATTGGGCACCATAGTAGATCACCCTAACTAATTTGGTACAAAAAGAGAGACGACCTCAAGATAACAATAAATCTAAAACATATAATTTCTTCTTCTACTTCGAAGACCTTAAAAAAATTAATTAAATGTATAGTATTAGAGTATAACACAATTGAACAAGTAATATGTATAAGAAATGATACTATTTTAAGAGTTAAGGTGTATATTGGCCAACAAAGTGTTACGCTATAAGCACTGGACACAAAATTTTTGAAGGGAGCAAAAATACCAATGAACTTGTGAAAGTAGCACAATCTCTGTTTTGGTCTATTCACCGAAGTTTTAAATTCTTTATTAATATTTTTACTCCCTTTTAATTGGTCATTGGTATTTTTGCTCCCTTGAAAACATTTTTATGCCTAGAGCTTCTAGTGTAACACTTTGTTAACTAATCTGCACCTTAATCCTTATTTTAACAATACAAAATTTATACATTTTGTTTCTTCTTTAATCCATACTTGTTGCAAAGCCAACCCCCACCACAAATAAATGCTTCAATTGATGTTTCATTCAATTTAAAACAATATTCATCAATAACTATACCTCCAGCACTGAATGTGGACTCTGATGTCACAGTTGACATTGAAATAGCTAGTATGTCAATGGCTATCTTAGATAAAATCTTATACTTCATACTATTATTTTTCCACCATTCCAAAGCAATAAAGAAGTTAGAATTTCCCTCAAGTATATAAACACCCTCCTCAACATAAGCTTCCAATTTTGATTTCGTAGGGGGAATTGCTTGCTTTTCATGAACAATATTTATGATTTAATCAAATCTAGTAATTATAGAAGAACTAGGTATATTGGAAGAAGAGTTGTTGCCAACATTATGATCTTCATTACTTATCTCACCCTTATACACATCAACATAGTCATCATATGTTGAGTATAAAGCTTTCACCACTTTATCTACATTCTCAGAAGCAGCATAATCAATCTTGTAAATCAAAGGAAAACAATAATTAATTACATATAATTTGCACCTAAGATCAAGAATACTTGCAAGATCCATTACCATATTGCATCCCCTCCAATATTTGTCAAACTTCTTTTTCATTGAGACTGCCATTTGTACTATGAAGAAATCATCATCTTCTAAGGCATTGTCAATTACTTGTTTCACTCTCCAAATTTTAGGAATGTACAAATTTGTAGTAGGATACTCACTACCGATATGACATGAGTGGCCAATTGAAAACTTCCAAAAGTTTGCAAATCTTCTCAACCTTCTTCCAATCCTCTTTTGATGATGCATACTTGTAATGAGGTTCTCTTTCCTTATAATCAGGAAAGACAACCTTGAACTTGAAAGCAGTAGATAGCATCTTATATGTAGAATTCCACCTTGTTGGACAATCAAGAATGAGCTTCTTTTCCTTCAATCGTTTATGTTCAACAATATCACAGAGTGCTTTTAGCCTTGAATCATTGTAGTTGATATATTTCACACTCTCATGAAACATTATTTATAAAGTCCTTAATTCTACCAAGGCCATCTTGCACCAAGAAGTTTGATATGTGCGCACAACATCTAACGTGAAACGAGTTACCACCCAGAGGTAAAGAAATACTAAGGGATAAGGTGTCCCGAAGAGCCCTTAAACAAGAGTCATTATAAGAAGCATTGTTAATTAACACAGAAAAGAATTTGTTTTCAACTCCCCAGGCCTTCAAACACTTGAAAATAGCATCAGCCACATGATTCCTCGTCTAGGGGTAGGAACTTTCACAAAATTCAAAAACCTCTTTTGAAGAGTCTACCCTACATCAATGAAATGCCTAGTGATAACCATGTATTAAGTCACTTGATGACTTGATTTCCACATATCAGTAGTCAAACTAATCTTGTTGACACCTCATAATATGGAATTCAATTGTTTCTTCTCTGCCTCATATATGGCCAAACAATCACTTCTTGCTGTCTTGTGAGAAAATTTCTGAAATTCATAATTAGCACATTGGAAGCCCCACATCCAAATTTCATCCTCAACAATGCTAAAAGGATGCTTACGCACCAATGATTGTAGTAGCAATTAGTTCCCTCATCTTCTCATTAGAATATCTGGCACCCAATTCCAAAAATGGATTATTCCTATAAGGTTAAAAGGGAATAGTGGATTGCTTGTTTTTTAAAGCAACATGCAGCTTTCTTGAATCGCAAGATTTGACATGTCTCAACAGATGGGAAGTGCTAGCTCCCTTCCATGAGTATGAAAATGAACTTCTGCAATACTTGCATTTAGCTTTGACCCCATCATTAAAGTCAATTTGATCAAAATCCTCCCAAATAGCTTAGATTTTTCACCTTTTTTTCTTAATGATGGTATCATTATCACTATCATTAGGAGGAACTAAATCTATTTGTGCTTGTTGACTAGTTTGTTGACTTGAATCTGTTGGTAATTGTAACATATCACAATAGCATTAGGAGAAACTTAATCAGATGACATTGTTTCACTCTCAAGCGAAGATGACATCAACTAAAACTCAAACATAACCAACAAAAAATAGTATATAAATTATACATATTCAAAGTATTAAGAAAATGTATATAACTAGTTATAACAACAAAACTTAATACTAAACAAAATTTTAATGAAAGGACCAAATTAAAGTTAAAGATTCTATAAATTATAAGAATTCAGGATTTGACAACAAACAAGAAATATCTAGCAGTCTAGGTAAAATCAGCACAACAGAGCAACCAACAATTTGACAATAAACAATGTCTAGAAGTCTAGGTAAAACCATATTCTTGAGTTATAAATCCTACTACAACACCTAAAATCAGGATTTACTGTCAAGTTCTCAACAAACTAACACCATAGGACCTACCTTTCAAAATCTAAAATCAGCACCTTAAACGAAAAATAACGATTATGGCTATCACATAACGTCAAGTATGATGACAAATTTCAACAGAACAACCAACAGAATGGCTTGTTATCATTACTACAACCAACAACTTAAAGTAGAAGTCACTTAAATATGTCTTATTAACCATACTTCTTGAGGTACCTATGACTTCTTTGAGAAAAAATACATAGATAGATAGATAAACAGCTCAATTGTCATCTATGCAGTTGAATATCATGCATTAGGAGCCATTTTGGAATTCAGGTACCAACATTTTATTCAAACAAAAAACAGGAAGGGATGCTAAATCAAACATTTAAAATAGTCCAGCCCTATGAATGAAACTAGAGAAACAAAACTAATCGACATCTTGAATCATGCTAGAAGAGGATTTACTAGTTAGAGAGCAAACATAAGGCTAGAACCAAAACCAAAACCAAAAGCCCAGAAATTTAATATATATATATATATATATATATATATATATATATATATATTAATAACGCATAAACACATGACAAATGGATACGATGAATGAAACACAATTTCACATCAACCAAGTATTGAGAATATCAACACGCCACCATACATGAAGAAATCTTCACTGAATATTAGAGTAGAAAATACAAATTCATTTAACGTACAACTAATCAAACAAGAATAATAACTAAGGAAAAGTGGGAAAACCTCAAAAACAATGTACACAATCTTAAAACCATTTTAACCAACAATTATACATATCAGTCCAAAAACATACTCAAAGTGTTGGAGACAGAGGAGCAACAAACTCAGCTTCAACAATCAAATCTAGGACAAGTTACCGTCAGCTTGCATGATTAAGAGACGAGCTAAGCTGAGCGTCGAAAACAAGGGATGGACGATTGCCGAAAGATGAGCTAAGATTTAAGGGTAGGCACTAAGCTGAGATTGAAAACCAAAGAAGGAGACAAGTGTCGAGAACCATAGACGAGCCGAGCGGTTGAATTTTTCACATGGAATATATTTAGGGCTGGAATTTTTCACTTCGTGTTGGGGGCTAGGATCAAGAAATGATAAGCCAAAAACTTAGAGCAAGTATATATGTGTCACACTCTTAATGGAGGATAGATGGAGAAATTACAATTTTACCCTTATAACAGGTTGGCTTAACAAGCATAAAAGGCCTTTTATTAGGCTTAGGCCTATCCTGTTAAGTGAAACAAGCCTTAAAAGAGGTCTTAGCATGACCTTTTAACCTGACAAGTTAAGCCTGACCAAGCTTATAATAAGTGAGGCCATAGGCCCTGGCCTGTTCCACCCTAGTTAGGAGGACCATCAGCTTCTATTAGGCTCGTAAGTGAGGTCCCAATTATAGGCTCATGAGGCTTATCCTAATCAATTAAAATTTCACTTGAATCGTGTGGCATAGAGTGATTAGATATGAGGGAGTTTTGGGGCTTTTGATTGTCCAACCCAATTGAAAAATCAAGGTTTGTATCCTCTCCCATGGTAATCATCAGTATCATGTTACCTGACCTCGTATTCTTTCCTAACATTTCCCTTGTCCTTTTTACCACCCTCATGCTTTGTAGTTGTACCTTATCAATTTGTGTGCATTTAACCACCTCTATTCACTTATTCCTTTTGGTATGCTTTACCCCACTACCCTATTTGTACGCCTTGCCCTTATTCACAATAGCCATTTGCTTTATCCTCTACTCTATCAGGCCTAAACCGTCACTGCTAAATTCCTCAACTCGTCATTTGGGTCGTTATTAGTTTCTAGATTATTAACTAAGATTCCAAATCTAGACCCTAACTTCTGATTATACATTTACTCTACCGGTTGTTCTTTTGTCTTCTTCTATTGGCGGGGCTTTTGGGCTATCCTCCATTGGTCTACCACGTTCTAATTCATCCTTTATTCTTTGTTGAGATTGTTGTTTCTCATTTTCAACAACCTGCGATCCTTCATTTAGGTGGTTTTTCTGGGGGCATGTTTCATGTCTATGACCATGCATGTGTAAGCTTTCGTATTCAAGATAGAACGCTTCGCCGTCAATGTAGAAACCCTACATTAGCTATTTGCCAAGCTCGAACAATACGCTTTTTTTTTTTTGCAAAATATCCTCAAAGTCAGCAGGAAGTGTTCATGTCAACTTTGACCATCTTCCTTATTATGTTCCCTACAATAGTTAGCGCCTCCTCATCGTAGTATTCTATAGGCACCTTTAGGAGTCCTACCCAAACTACAGCTTTATTGATTGTGGCTTTGTCAAGCACAAAATTTGCTTCCCATCCATGGTTTGATTGTTGAGTAGTGATCATATATCATCCAAGGTCCTCCAATGAGAGCATTAAAATAGTCATCCTTGTTTGTAAACTTCACTATGTAATAGCCATGGCCAATGTTAATCAAAGCAATGATTCCTTTCTTTGCCCACATTGACTGCAATCTTATTTCCAAAGCCCTGAAACCAATACTCCTTCTAAAGAGTTTTGCAATAACTACCTTGCTCCATGACTTGTACAGATGTCTCTTCATCTTGGTTTAGAAACTGAAGGTAGGAAAGTTGCTTATCAAGTTCTCAGTAATTTTATATTTATCTTCATCGTAGTCTTGTTGAGAAGCATCTAGAGATCTCTCTAACATGGTATCATCTAAGAGAGCGTCCTCCTCGTGGTCACTATTGTCATCTGGATTTTCTCCTTGCTTGCATGTTCCCACATTGTAGTATGAAGGACTTCCTACATTGTAGGATGTAGGATTCTCTCCAATCTTAGGTCAGTGATTTGATTGTAGTATTTCATTGTTTGCAGGGGTATTTTTTTAATCCTTTTCTAGCTTCTTCTTAGCAAATCCTCTTCTTTCGTTGAGTTTGGCCTTGGTTGTGTGTTTCCTTCCGAGAGCGTAAGAGTCATCATCGAAATTCAACTAACCTTGGATATTTTAGAGCTGTTAAGAACCAATTAAATGCAATTTAATTGGTGTTTAACAAGGCACGCGCACTCCTACGCATAGTGGAGTTGTGGAAAATAGAGCAATTATAGGTATAGATATGGTAGGAAGTACTTATGTTGATTTTTAACTCATGAAAAGGCTAGAAGTGAACTAAGGGCCCATTTAGTCCAACTCCATTACACACATGTGATATGAATTCTTATTGCATTATCATAATTTTTGGCCTATTTGGTTCAGCTTATTAATGGTAATATGGATTACAATGGTGTAAAAGATTGAAATTTTCTTGGTAATGTTCATTTACAAGGGACTCCCATGAATACCCATTACAAAGCCTGCACTCTTTATGAAATGTCCATTTTACCTTTAAAAGACAGTATTTTCCTTCAACAAACAAATCATGCAATCAGATCATTTATCATCAAAAGCCCTAAATGAATAAACACAATCACGAGTGAAAGAGAAGTTATACTCTCTCCCAAATTGTCAGTCTTCTTATTGGAAACTTTACATGACCAACATAAAATTGTCCCTGTAAATCAGCGAATCAACTACGCGACTCAAGTTTCCCCACTTCATGAAATACTTTTAAAAATCAAGCTTTTCTTTCCTCATATTCACTTTCCCTTATCACAATAGATCATAATATCTTATTGGAATGCTTGTCACTATATCACACTATCTTAATTGTATTTTAGCCCAGGGAAATATGAAATTGAGATGTGATTCAAGTTCAGATGCATTATTTATTTTGAATATGATAGACCGCTGGAAATTTTCTGCTAGTAAAGGGGTGATAAGAAAATTCGTATTTGAAAAAGTACTAGTTATTGATTCATGTACCTTGGAGAACAATTTTTAGAACTATAATAATAATATATAAAATCTGAAAACGCAGAAGAGTGGCCTGGGGTGCTGCGCGATGGATTAGTATTATTTTTCCATAATGTTATGTTAAGAGTCTAACAATACCTCAAAGATGACCTCTAATAAAATGATTATACACGTGCACTAGCCTAGAAAATCCCATAAAAATTCGCTGATTAATGCCCAACAAATGAAAACTTTCTACGGCTCATCATCTTCAAAAAAAAAAATGCCTTCTGAAAGGGACATGACAACTAAACCCCATTGTATTGCTTGTGATGTTGAAGATATGGGATCATGTTTTCAAACAATGTCGTCTTGCCAAGTAAAGTGGAAATTGATCCCTTGACTCAAAAACTTAAAAGCTGCAATTGACAAATCATTTTTGGGATTGTGTGCTAGAAACTATGGGACTTCGAAACTAGTGTGTTTTTAAAAGTATCAAGGGGTAATTTTGGCTCGAAAATTATCTCGAGGGGCAATTTTGTCCTGAAAATAAAAAAGTAAATAATTGTATCTTGATTGTCATCCCAGTTGATTTTGAACATTAGTTAACTAAATATACTAAATTGACAATCTACATGTTATTCACGTTATTTTTGTTAATGAGAAAATTTACTCCGAAAGTTTTAAATCTAACTTTGAAAAAGACGAAATAGATGACATGTGGATTATTATTATTTTTTCCATAAACAAACAATTTTATTAATAACCAAAATCAAGTATTACACATACCAATAGCCAAAACTAAACAACTCTAAACAAAACCTATCAAAATAATCTAACACACTGCTTACCAAAGTAAAAATAAAATACAACTATCCCTTATAACAATGATCAAGTCCAACCATTTATCCCATCCCATCCCTATTATTCACACCATCAGGATTTATACCGTTGTTCTTGGCTAACTCGGAGTCCTAGAGAAGAATCCTACCTAAAGAAGATGGGACATAGTCCAGCCATTCATGCTGGAACATCTTCTTCGTTGCCTTTGCTGCTAACCAATTTGCAGCTTTATTTCCATGCCAAGATACTAAAGATAACGGCACACCCTCCATTGAATATAGTAAGCCTAGAATTTTTGCAGTAAATCCTAACATTGTCATTCACAACCGATTAAGGATCTATCCTTCAGCCTTTTATACAGAACTTCACAATCAGTTTCAATACTGATCATAGGTTTATCAAATTTATTTCTATGCAATAATGACTCCTTCATAGCAAAACATTCTATCATAAAGGGAGAATTTGCCTCCACTGATTTCCTCAATCCCCTAACAAATTCACCTTTAGAATTCCCATAGATCACCCCTATACCAGCCTCCTCTGAATTTAATCTACAAGCACCATCCACATTTATTTTAAGAGCATTAGATGCAAGTTCTATCCAGTGTAGATTTCTAATCAAACCCGGAGCATATATACACTTAGCAGGACCATGCCGCATAGATTTAGAATTCCAATATTCCTCCACCTGCAAATTAACAAGCTTCACAACTTCCTTAGCATTTGGTCTAACTAATCGCATTAAACACACAACTACACCTTTTCTTTCAAATCCACCAACACATTATGGCAAACAAGGATTTACTATAACTATCCAGTATATCCTCCCCAACCAGCATATCACACAACCAAACCTCACACCTTTTTGTAAGAACCAGCTGAACTCAAGAGGGGGTGAATTAGGTTAATGATAAAATATTAGGACCTTTGAAAATATTTTTGCAATTCGATTAAATCAGTTTGTATGACATTAAAGAGTTATAAAGCTATAGACAATTATACAAACATATATGCTGGAAATAAAGGAGATTAAGGAAGAGAATGTGCAAACTGAGATTTCTACCGGTTCGGCCTAATCCTTGACCTACGTCCAGTCCTCAAGCTCCACTTGAGATTTTCAATTCACTATCCTCTTGTTTATCCGAGCATAAGAGAAGCCTTTTTCAAACCCACAAGTTCACCCAAGCACTTGTGAAGCCAAATCTCTCACTGAGATTCTCCCCCTTACTTACTGTAAGTATACAATCAATTTCCCACTCAATATCATCCAATCTTGAGTAACCCTCAAATAGAGGAATTTACAATGAATCTTCTCTCTAAAAAGTAAATGGATAATCACTAAAGTACATTACAAAATTAATTTCACTCTCTTTCTACAATAAACTAAGTAAGCAATAAGAACAGAGTGTGTATGAAATTCAGAATATTGGCATTATGACAGTACAATCTCTTGCCATCCTCTTTTTGTGTTTTGAATGTGACTACTTATAAATGAAGATAGTCTGAACGTTGAGAATATGACCATTGTGAACAATAGTCGTTAGAGAATATAGCTGTTGGAAATATAGTAGTTAGATATGCTTTTTGACTTTACAACTCAGCATATGAGTCTTCATGTAATCCTTCATTTGATCATTTGAAACATGTATACAAATAATATAAATAATGTTAAGAAGTATTATAAATCATTTGGGTAAGAATCTTGATGTTCTTGATCAGAAATGAGATTTTCGACACGGTGATTTTCTGAAGTAGAGATGTAAACTTGAGTTTGCATTTGAAAACTCAAGTTTTGAGGCTGTTGTGTTACTCCATATTCCTCTATGTCTAATCAAAACTCGAGTTTGGAAGATGCTCTCACGTTCTTTGCTCTCTGTTTGAGATAAACTCGAGTTTAATATTTGTAAACTCGAGTTTTCAAGTTGTTATGTCCTTGGTTGCTCTCTGACTTGATATAGCTCCAAATTTGGAAAACTACTTATCCCCATGTAGCTCTTTGAGTCTTTTTCCAATGCAAAAAGAATCAGTTTCAAACTCGTTGTATTTTGTCTGTCATGATCCGATGAATGAAAATTGTTCTTAACCAACGTTTTTGCAACGTCCTGAACTGACCGTCAATGTTCGAAGGTCATATCTCTCTGGTCTGAACTTCATTTTGGTTCATTCAACTCTTGATGGAAAGCCTTATGAGTCTACTTTCATATACCACTGATTTCAGCTCATTCCAATATGTAGATTGTGAGTTATACTCAAAACATTGAAGCTTAGTCTGATGTGTGGCGTGAATTCCTGATCCAACTTTCAAAATTCATAACTCTCTCATATGAACTTCTTTGGGCTTGAAACTTTGTCAAAATGACTTATTGGATGTCTAGTTTCATCTAAAATTGGTTTCACCTCAATCCGATCTCTGGTTTAGGAGATATCATCAAATTACCAAACTTCGCCCAAGCTAAACCTAAAACAAAGTAGAACAGAGTTGTTGATCAGTGTTGTAAACTTGAGTTTTCATTTGGAAACTTGAGTTTTCTTAGTCCAAAGACGTCAGAGATGCTAAAGACACTACAAACTCAAGTCATTGAGTTCCAAACTCGAGTTTTGACTCCCAAACTCGAGTTTTCTCGCATTCCAGAGGCAAATTACTGCAGTAAAGTAGTGAACTTGAGTTTTGACTAGGAAACTTGAGTTTTCTCATCCAGAACCTGATATTTGCTTGTTTTAACTCTAAATTTAGCCATTTGGTCATGGAAACTTCTAGGATCAATCTTAGAACTTGAATAATGATATCTTAAGCAAGTTCTTCCCTTTTTTCCATCTTCCATCTTGATCAATTTTCATCATTTAACTTGGGCTCATCATTCTCTGCAGGTTCTACCTTCTTCAATATCCAGAAAGTTGAGCCTATGCTGAACTTGTTCCAGAATCTCATGTGTCTTCTTTCTGTATCTGCCCTATTCATGTATACTGCATTGTGGCTCAAATGTCCTTCTGTTTGATCATAGAAACTTCCAATATCACATATATGAACATATAGTGCAAGTTCTTCTTTTTCTTTCTTCTCTTCACTTGATCATTCTCCACAACTCATTCTTTCTTTCTTCTCTTCACTTGAACATTCTCCACAGTTAAATTTGAACTGATCTTAAATAAAGATATTTCATTCGACAAGTTCTTTCTTCTTAATCTCTCCTCTTCTTCTTGATTATCCCCAAAATCCTTTGATAACTTATTTCTTCTTTGCAGATTCTTATTTCTATCTTCTCATCTCTTGATCATTCTCCATAATTTCTTTCTCTCATTCAATACTTCTTTATTGATCTTCTTCTTGATCATTCTTCATAAATGAACTTCACATCTTTGATTCTACATTAAATTTAAGAATTAGTCAATGATGAAGATAAATATAGTATACAAACTTTTTGCTCTTACTAATGGCATCTATATAAGACATCATCAAAACTAATCATAACTAACATTTTTCATCGACCATTTGCTAAAAGACAACACAAAGGGACAGACAAACCAACACAATTTGGTCCAGGGACACAAGAATAGTAAATGCTCAATAGTTTCCCCTTCAGCTAAGCATACAGGACAGATAGGACTTTTAACACATCTACACCTAAAAAGGGCTTCCTGGGTTGAAATAGCCCCGGCCCCAAGTCTCCATAGAAAATGTTGTACCTTTGAAGGAACCATGACCCTCCAAATATTTTTCCACAAGATTTTAGAAACAAAGAAAGAAAGAAGTACCTGGATCCTTGGTTTTAGCCTCCACTACATTGCTCTTTGCCATCAGATAACATTTGGATTGTTATCTCAACATATTTTATTAAATAACACTTAAAATTATCTAGGATAACAAACATAGCAAAGTATATTGCTTTCATTTTTTACACTTCTAAAACAAAATTGCCATTGGTGACAACTTCTGAGACAAAAATACCCTTTAACCCTTTCTCAAAACATCATACCTTCAGCATTCGAGATTGTGCTCTATATTAGAGTACTATATGATCACATTAGATGAGTTATTAACATTTTGTACAATTTTTCTGGCATCTTTAAATTGTTGATAATTTCTTTTGTAATAATTAGTTTGGTGACGCACGATTTTTTTGTTTGCATCTTCTTTGTTATTTCATTATTTAATATAATTTCTCCCTTTTCACTCCAAAGAGAAAAAGGAGTGATGGATTATAACACATTCATCACTATCCTTCCATAGCGAACTAGGGATAGAGATTAAGATTTCAAATAGTACTTTTTTATCAAGAAAAGTTAAAGCCTAGTCCCTCCAGTCCTACCTATAAAAGTCTTCTAACTGAATGGTTAAAATTAGTTAAGAACAATAAGTGTGTCTATAATATTTTTTTTCAAGCCCTTATTCATTAGAAGTAAGTAAAAGAGAGAAATAAAGTAAATATAAGTAATAAATACAACATATATAATTATTGAGGAAAAATGAAAAAAAAAATACTTACTAAATGTTCAGACAATTTTTATCAAACTCTTATAAAAAAAAGATCAAGCAATTCAAATTTTGGGGAGAGAAAGTATTTATTTTGTTCCTTTCGCTTAATGGGGAAAAAATAGAGAGGGATCAAATGTCTGATACTTAAGGAATGATGAGAGGAAATAAAAATAAAATGTAAATAAATTAAAATGGAGAAGAAAAATACAGTAAATACTCTCTAAAAAAAAGGTAAATAATAATCTCTTAACCTGTGTCTTAAAAAGAGTATGAATGAAATTAGAGATGGCAAGATTTCCATCTCTAACTATATAAATCAACTTCTCTAAAATTTAGATCAAGTTTGATATAAGGTAAGCTTTTAAGTGAAGTTAATGTTCTTTTTAATAATGAATTAAATTCATGTTGTATTTAATATGCCCTTATAGCTAGCTAGCTAGTTTTTCCTTGTCTTTAGGAGAAATGAGGAGTCGCTAAAACCGCCCGGACCCAGCCAGGATAAGATGCAGTCTGTATAGTCTGCGTCACTTGAACATTATAAAATGAAGAACTAATTAATTAACAATAAAATAACATTATATGCTCTTGTTATTATTATAATGACAATATTCGACCGCCATAATGGTGATAAAAACATATAAACAGAAAGTAAGTTGACAAGATGCAAATAAATATCTTGGGAGGAATATGGGGGGCCGTCCACCCCCTGCACCGCAAAACGTTCCTGAGCCACACAATTTGTTTTTAAAATGCATTGCCCATTTGCATCGTATAAATATTATAATATTATGCATGATGATGCTAATTAATTAAAAATCACTGTTAAAAGCTGACTTTGAAGTTTCAAGCGCCATAGGGGAGCGCTAATGGGCTTATGTGCGTGTGTGGGTTGCTAAGTGCCAACAATAAATAGTTTAATTAATTAATTGAATACATTATCATAAACGTACATGGTTGGCGGAGAAAATCAATCACCATATGTTGTCCGGATGTGAATTTAGGGCGATTTACTCGGGTCAACAGGTCAGATGACGCATCATGGTCCATTCAAGAGTTGATGTTTGGTGGAAGTGAGCTTTCAGTTAATAGTGTTTAACTTAACCCCAACCATTAACAAATATTAGTCTAGTTGGTAAATAGGTTAGCTCATAGCCATCAGGTTGTGAGTTTAAATCCCACTTATATTTATATGAGGATTTTGTTAATGTATATCTATGAGTACTTCTCTAAATACTCTTTCATTACCCTAATAGTCCCCAAGACTAGCTCACCTATAAAAAAACAAACTTAACCCAAACCATTTTTAAAAGAAATTTATTTTGTAGCTACTCGTGACTGACTCATGTATCGGCATCCCCAGCTAACTTCTAGCTTTATATTAGAAGAGTCGAGGAGAAGGATTTTCTAACCCCTTCCCAAAGTCAATTCTAATTGATCGGGAAATTATTATTGGTAATTAATTCTCTCTCTCTCTCTCTCTCTAGATCTCCAATAGAAAGGCTGGAAATCCTGAGTTCGGCGATGACAAAGGTCCACCCAAACGCGGCTGCTTCTGCTTCTGCGGCTGCCGCTGCCGCCTCCTCCGATCATGAAAAGACATCACCCATAGACGACGAGGTGCCTATGGTGCTCACAGTTTGGAAGAAGTCTCTTCTGCTAAACTGCAACGGGTTCACAGTGTTCGACTGCCAAGGCAATCTTGTTTTTAGGGTCGATAACTACTCCGCCCGAAGTAAGGATGAGATCCTCCTCATGGATGCCGCCGGAACTCCGCTGCTCACCATCCGCCGCAAGGTATCGATCACATTATATTCCTTTATTAGATATCTCGAGACACACACACACACACGCACTCGTACTTTAGATTAAATGAGTTATCAAAATTATAGATATTAATTTTGTCTTAGGATTTGGAATGATTGACATGCATGAATGAATGAATGCAGAGGGTGGGTTTGGCAGAGAAATGGCTAGTGTTTGAAGGAGAGAGCGGAGGGAAAGCAGAAGCTCGATACTCGGCAAAGAAGGAGGTGAATCTGCTGAACGCAAAGTGTTTGGCTCAGGTGATGAGCTTGGCGTCGTCTAACAAGTATAAGATAGAGGGATCATACACGCAACGATGCTGCAGGGTGTACGACGAGAAAAGGAGGAGGGTGGCGGAGATAAGGAAGAAGGAAGCTGCGGTGGGAGGAGTGGCTTTTGGGGCTGACGTCTTCCGTCTCATCGTTCTCCCCGATCTCGATCCCGCCCTCGCCATGGCCTTCGTCATCCTTCTCAATCAAATGTTCGGCTCTTCCTCTTCCTAGCTACCATGCATATATATGCACTTGGTAGGTCAGATACTGCTTAATTAATTTATGTTCCTCCTGCATGCATCCTTCCTCTTGCATCAATATTACACTTTTCTTTCCCTCTCTTCCTTCTCTATATTTATGCTCCTTTAAACATCAAATTAATCATGTGTGTATATATGAACTCCATGCAAAAGCCACCAATATGCATCATGCATCTATCATTCATGGCTCCCTTCGCCCTACTTCTTCATTTTACTACAAGGAGTGGGCCTCAGCCAGGAAGCCATTTCCTTCAATTCATCTCCTTCAGTGCCATCTCCGTATGTACATAAATGTCCCTCTCCGCTCGAGCTTGGTCCTTTTTCCTTTTACTTAAAATTCCAAGCTCCACCAAACTCAATATGCATCCATGTACCTATTTTATTGCATGTGTGCGTCGGGGTGTGTCTGCTGTGTACTCTTCCCAAACAGAATAACACAATAAATAAAACAAAACATGAATCATGCTAGCTTTTAATTTCTGCTGTCATTTCATTTTGAAAATTCCAATGCTTGCGTTGCAACTTCTGATTAATTTGTCGTTAGTTGGAATACTATATTTCAATTTTGTTGGGAAATTTGCAGAAATAAGGAAAAAAAAAAAGTCAAAATAGACCATTGTGCAAACATTTTTAAAAAATAACTAAATTTGTGGCATCACGTCGTGATATGGCGCCACTTTAACAATTTTTTTTTATTTTTAATTATTATAATTATATATTATTATATTTAATATATATTATATTTTATATATCATATTTTAAAATGATGTGATATATATCACATTCAAAGTTAGGTCAACCAAGTGTTCGCAATTTCAAAAATTTTATGAAATATTCCTTTTAAAATGATGTCCTATTTTTGAAAAAAATTTCTCCCGGGGGCGCTACCCCCCGCACCCCCCGCAAGGGGCACTGCCCTTTGACCTTACCCGCTAACCGACTAGCAGGACTGCCGTAGGGTTCTAGCTGATTATTCCTAGCTCGATTAAATAAAATCATGATATATTACATATACATTATGTATGTATTATATAATATATTTTTTTACTAGGATATACCATGTAACGTCTTCCTCTGCCAATTCCTTTTATGGTATGCATCTGATGAGAGAATATAGCACGGTCCTCAAATTTTTGGGTGTCACCTAGTCTGAACTTACCACAACCAACAGGCAATTCTGCATTTTGCCAATCAATCTCACTTTTATCATTTTGCTCATCCCTATCATTGCTGCTTGCAACATCATCTTCTTCAACAATCCTGTTGTTTTTAAAACCATGGTGGCGCCACTGACAATTATTCTTGGCCGTTCGAACCTCGCAATACCCATTAAAAGCTGCGTCTCTTCTTACTATTTCTCATCGTCTCCCCTTTTTCCAGTCCCTTCACCTAACACTCATGTTCAGCAACATCACCGATCGGTCTAGAGAACTCACCGTCCGTCCGATATTTGCTTCCGATGCAGTCAAGCTGGTCATTGGAGCCGCAATTACCCTCTCAACAATCGTACTCCCTTACTTTTCATTGCTGCCTGCAACATCATCTTCCTCAACAATCCTGTTGTTTTTATGTTTTTTTGCTTCTCTCTCTTATGACCAGTTACGAGTTATAATATAATAATATATTATATTAATAATATATATATTATTAATATAATATATTATTATATTAATATTATATATATTAGATTATGTAATTTATTAATATAATATATTTTTTTTCTTGAAAAAAAAAATATTATATAATACATACATAATGCATATATAATATATCATGATTTTATTTAATCGCGCTAGGAACAATCAGCCGAAACCCTACGGCGGTCCTGCTAGTCGGTTAGCGAGCGGGGTCAAGGGGTAGCGCCCCCGGGAGAAATTTTTTTCGAAAATAGGACATCATTTTAAAATGAATATTTCATAAAATTTTTGAAATCGCGAACACTTGGTTGACCTGATTTTGAATGTGATATATATCATATCATTTTAAAATATGATATATATATATATATATATATATATATATATAAAATATATTATATTATATAAAATAATATATATTATATTTAATATATATTAAATATAATAATATATAATTATAATAATTAAAATTTTAAAAAAAAATTGTTAAAGTGGCACTGCTACATGTGGCGCCACACGTGGTAACGCCATATCACCACGTGGCGCCACAAATTAGGTTATTTTTTAAAAATGTTTGCACAGTAGTTTATTTTGACAATTTTTTTTTTTTGGCTTATTTTTGCAAATTTCCCCAATTTTGTTACAAGGTGTTTTCTCTAGCCGTTAGATTTTATTGTAATTAATACAGTAATAATCTTTTTTTATCTGCGCTTATAATATTTTAGCTGATTACAGAAAATGAGTGGCAGCCAGTTACTCCCTCCAATCCCTTTTATGAGTAACCACTAATAAAATCTCATGGTTTTATATGATAATTAAAAGTAATAAATGTGTCAGACATTTATCTTCTTTTTCATCTATATCTTATTTATAAAGAGAGTGCATTAGAGATGATAAATGGATATTTATTGCAGAGAGATACTCCGTCCAGTCCTAATTATAAGACATATTTAACTGATTTTAGAAAAATTAAGGAGAGGAGTTAAATTAGTTAATTTTACTTATTTTCCTAAAATGTCCTTATATACATTTAAAATGACATAAGTAAAAATTAATCAATAACACTGTCACATATCTCTCCGACCAATTTTCCTTTCCACATGCTTTTTAATTGAAATAATGGTCTTGCTAGATATATATATATATATATATATATATATATATATATATATATATGTATATATATGTATACATATAGATCTATCATGCACACACACACAACCAGGTATCTACACACAGAGATATATATATTGACACACAAACACACACACACATATACACATACATGTGTATGTGTGCACGCGCGCACATACATTATACATACATATATATACACAGATACATATATATAGACACACACACACATGTTTATAGACATACACATGTGTGTGTTGCAACCCATATAAATATATACTTACCAAAAATCAAACACACTTAAGATAATAAAATAAGGGTATTTTAGGAAGAAATTGGCAAAAACTAAAAAAATTGTCCTATAATTAGGATCAAAACCAACCATGAAATGTTGTCTTATAATTAGGACCGGAGGGAGTACTAAATTGTAAATATTTAATTGGGGTAAAAGTGACAAAATCAGTTTTAAATTTTAGATAAAAATGATTTGTCGATACATCCTTATAAAAATGACGGAGTAGTTATTTAATGGCCAGTGTTTCCATCCGTACCTACAACTTGCTTGGGAAAGGTTTAAAATTTTATTGTTGAAAAAAACCTAATAAGTTTTAGACACAAAAAATCCTTGTCAAATTTTGAATGGACAGAGGATTTTCCCCATTTTTTCCGAATTACAAATTAAATCAGTTAACTGACGTATTCACGGAGCACAATAAAATGAAGACAATACCTGTCGGCAGGCAATGTAAATTTTTATGTTTATCATCAATTTTTTCAACAAATATATGATAAGTGGAGATTTCTTAATTTGCTCTTCTAATTACCTGATTGAATGATTCAAAAAATATCTACATATTGTGATTTGGAATCTAAAAATAAACACTTATTTCATATCTAATATATTCAATAGAAGACTAAGAAAAATAGTATTGTTGCCTTGTTGGAAGTTTAGAGACGGACCTTTTTTACTTCAGAAATCCAAGGATAATTTTTTTTTTTTTGGACGATCTAATATCAGAGATGGGTACTTTGGGCTGAAATTATGCCTCCCTTTTCTGTCCGTAATTTTGTTTCTGATGCGTCTGTTAGGAATTTTAAGGAATAATTTCTTATTTAAAATTAGAGAGAAACATCTTATATTTAATTCCATCTTGTATATTTTAAAACTAATTTACACAAAACCCCTAAACTTTATGATAAAGTTAAATAACCTCTCTAACCTTTTAAATTTTACTATAAGTCTTTTTAAACATTTTATCTACATATGACTTCAACTTTATGCTGGAAAAAAAGAAAAAACTTGGCAGACGTATAATCAAGATTCCATAACCAAAAATGGCTAAAAAAATTCAAGTCCAGATAATTCAACATGGAAGTTGCTTGATAAATGATAATGGATGAGAACTTACCGGTAATACAAGTAAATCTAACTTGTTTTCTAAAATTTGTTATTTATGCTATTGCGATACGGCCCATGATCTGTTGTTGAACCTATGAGTACGGCATCTTAGATTCATAGTCAATTACATTGATGAGTTCAGCAAGAGGTCCCATGGCTGCGGGC
This sequence comes from Acacia confusa, assembly GCA_037074495.1. NCBI lineage: Eukaryota > Viridiplantae > Streptophyta > Magnoliopsida > Fabales > Fabaceae > Acacia > Acacia confusa. The sequence continues at coordinate 39,629,612 of CM073508.1, read as the reverse complement.
CCTCCTCTCTGCAAGAGATGAAAGGCGATTTCATATTCACGCCATCTGATTAATCCATGCGCCAATTTCCTCAGTGTGTCAACGTTCACTTCTTGAATCCACGCTGGAGCAAGAGTCAGCATTAGCCCCATTAAACAGCAGACATATGCTTTGCACGTCGCTGGATTGCAACTAACTGAGATGTTGCCCTCCATTACTTGAGCCAAGAATTCCAAATGGACACCAACACAACGTGTCCTTCTACAAAATGCTCCTGACCTTGACTTTGCCCCAATACCCCAAATGATTGACCCAGACAGTATCAGCAGATATGCCATGGCATAACCCTCTAGTATGTGGGACAAGCCTTTCTTCTCATTATCATACTTCACATCACTCCTTGTCAGGAGCCATGTAGGAATAGTCTCCCTATATAGTTCTTGAACCAATTGAATCCCTCCTACCACGCACAAGAGACTCGCACCCAGAGTTGCCGCCTCTTTTGCTCTCTGAGTGGCTAGGGATAGCGATGCTGCACTTGACTTCAATCGGTCCGGACTTGCCAATTCATGAGAGTACTCGGCCACAAGACCCACTATTACATTTTTCAGATATTGCTCATCGAGTATATTTCGACAAGATCGAAGGTAAAGGAATCCAGGGGCTATAGAAGGGCAGGTACCAGTAGGTGTGTTAGTGTTGCCCAGCAGGCCATTCACACTAGATTCTGCAGTCAACTTGGAAGCTGAAACACATTTTGTTCCAAGGAATGAGGAGAAGCAACTTCTTAGCAGCTGGTTTACACAATCTTTATTATGGCGGAACACAGAACGGGAACATGATACAACAATGAAGTTGTGCCAGCGGCGAACCTTTTGGGCCCACAGAGAACCAATTATGGGCATGCTAGGCCAAGGGCAATTTGATGCACAATTTTCCAAAGTAGCCCCAGCAACGGCATGGATGTACTCTTGGCTTTTTTCAAGTTTAAAAGTAATAGTTAAACTGACAAGAGCTGCCATAGGTAGTGGAAGCATTACTGGTGAAATTCCTAAGAAGCAACAAAAACAAAAGTAAAGCACATTTAATATGCATTAGCAGATGGTTAAATTTTGTCAGTCACCAGAGCATACCAATAAACTAAATAGAATGCTGAGAAATGACACAATAACGACAATGTGACTAATCCCCTCATTCAAGTTAGCATGGGCACAACAAATATGCATAAATTTGTCCCGCAAACGCTATATTCAGAATGTCCCTCAGTAAAGAAGTCAGTCCTGAAGATGCTAACCAGACACGGAAAATTGAATCAATATATATATAAATGATTTTCCCGTTTGAACAGATTTTCATTTTAAGCCCCAATGAGTTCTAATATAAACAGTTGGCATTTAATTAAAACATAATAAAGCAGAAACAAAATAGGAGAACCGGGTTTCAAATAAAAATATTGATGAAACATTAAATTATATTCACATAACGAAAGAATAGATAAAGAAAACACGGACACTAATCCTTGTCCTTGCACTCACATGAAACAAGATAAAAGTTTATTGTGCATATGCATATACACCTCTCTCGAATATCATCTTGCTGGCTCTTCTAAGTTGTGTGTAGGGAAGGTTTAAAATTTTATTGATTACGGTCCCCACAAGTAATAACAAAGCCATTGTTATGGGTCTAAGAAGGAGAGAGAAAGGAGTAAGAGACGCCACATCAGCAATCTAGGCGGGTAGTAACACCGCATCAGGGATTTTTAGAGAGGTCGGTTCTTCCTAATTTTGACATACAGTTTCAGTTGTTCTTCTTGTTTGGGACATTGAAAAAAATGGAGGATATGTGAATAGCATTTATTTGTTTTTTGGAATTCCAAATTAGAAGGAAAGATGTCAAAATGTCCAAGAAAAAACTTTGCCTTTCAAATGATGTAGATATGTCTAGCACTTTAGATAGGGATAGGGTTTGTTTGAATCATACTTATTCTAGACGAACATGGATTAGGAGTTCAAGAAAAATTGAGTTTCCTATACCTAGACCTCTTATTATAAGGTTTTGGGATCAAGTGGTTTGGACATCACAACCAAGCATAACATTAAACACGGATGTAATTAGAGTCTTGGTTAGTTGGGATTAGAGTCTTAGATTTGGACTTGGATTGAGTGAAGATAATCACATGATGTTTTTCAAGTTAAAACTTCATTACAAAAATTGTTAGTCAAAAGACTATCTTTATTTTATAATATACTTCTATTAAAATTAAAAAATATTAAATTCTAACCATAAAATAAAATATCATCTGGGCCGTCCAAAATTTTCATGGATGGTCCAGATTTTAAGATGACCATCCTAAAGCTCACCTTTATTCAATTTGCTATTATAACTTTCCATTCAAACTTGCATGTAGAGAGTGTTTTAAAATCTTTCATTTATGATTGCATGTGGGAAGAACTTTACAATGTTTCTGTTAATTTTTCTGCTAAAAAGTTGCAAGTGCTATGAAGATGAGGAATGAATATGGATGTAGCTTTATTGTAGGGGCTGATCCATGTTCAATATTGTATACTCGTATTATGCTTCTCCTTTCTTACGTGTGCATTTGTACGATTAAGATCCTAACACGTCTATATGCATCTGTGCATATGCACTTGTTATTTGTGTGGGAAAGTCAAAATATGCTTAGTTTCAGCAGAGACCAGCGTCAAAACTAAAAACGACAAACAGGAAAAGCACAGTAGAATAGTGAACCAGGAAACCACCAGATGAACAGTTTGGAACATCAACACCAACGGCAGCCAGAATAGCTTTTATCTCTGACTCAACTGATTGAAGAGTTGCTGCTGGACTAGGCCAGTCTATTCCATTCATTGGAACTAGTTTCCACACACCACGAGTGACTTCTGAAGAAAAGTAGCCAATTATGGCGGCGAGAGAAGCTGGCAGAAAGTCAACAAGGTCTCTCAGACCTGCAAATGAAATTGCTCATAAGAGCTTCATTGATGAAAAGAAGGTAACACCGAAAACATATGCACTTTTCATCCATACTTTTGTCAAGCTCCAACAATCAAACCTGCCGAGACATAATTAATGCATTATATACATGATTGGAAAAAAAATTATGTTCCCAAATTACCCTAATTCAATGTCACCAATGAAAATAAAACTTTGCTGTTCTTTTAGTAAGCTTTAAAACAGGTAATTCAAGGAAGTTATCAAAATTTCTGTAAATCAACCATGACTAAACCACACAAAGATCTATGGATCCTTTGGTATGCATTAGGTACAGAAAAGGAAAGATAATGAGGATGTCGGTAAAAAAGAAACACTCAGACTTAAAAAGCAATAAAAAGATCCAGGCAATATTGAGTGATAATAACAAAAGCATAATAAATATTAGATGTCTTTTTTTCTTGGTGTATTAGAAAAGGAAATCCCCTATTGATACCAAATATTTTCTTGATGTCCAGAGCTGACAATAAAAATTATCAGAATAAAAATGATCAAATTTACAGGGACAAGGCATGAGTACAGGATCAAATTTACGGAAATGGGATTTTTTTTCCCAAGGAAAAATGAAGGAAACATAAAAACTTGATTCACATACAAGTATAGATAGCACTTCACTGACCTGTTGTCAAATCCCGTGATGACAGTTGCCCATGAACACAAGCAGTCAAAATTGCTTCAAGGACAAAAGGAAGAGCTTCCAGAACTTCCCATGCAGGAAGCATAGGTCTTTGATAACCATCTTCACCAGCACTTATAAAGGGACTGCATGCATTACCACCTGTTGTAGAAGAATTACTAGACAAGGCTCCACCTTTAGTCATTTTCCAGTAAATCATACTTAGGATCTTATTAGCAACTTGATGAACGGAATTTCCAGTAGAAAGACCAGATATTGCTGAAGCAACACAAGACTTGTATTGGCTATACCAAGCCCGTAGTTTTGGAAATGAATGAATGTATACTTGTTTAAGAAAAGAAGATTTGAAGCTGTCTTTATGGCTCTTCAGTTCATCATGGAAAGACATGACGCAGTTATTGTGCAATGACAGAAGATACTCCAGAGTGAGCTCACCTCCAATTGCTCCTCTTGTAACGCAGTGGTCAAGAGGAGGTCTATAGAATTTCCATAGACGAATAAGGAAAAGAAATGCTAAAGAAAAAGTCATGTGTATTGAGGACTCATCTCCTGTGCTATTCAATGTTGGTTTAAGTGACCCAAATGCCTCACAAAGTGGCATCAAAGAAGCAGCAACCATGGGAACCTGTACAAAGAATTTTTGTATCCTTAAAAGATTCGACCTTCAAATCAGACTAGAATAAAAAAGAATATCTTAAGCTTATGAAAAATATCGTAAATCAATCGCAGGGAAATTATTAAAGGTGGCTTCAACAGCCTATATGCATCCACAATCACTAAAATAGTCATATCAAATTTGCTCCCAAGTAACTGGTCTCTCCTGGGGCATTCTGGCATGTTGATATTGAATATGCCATGACGCTTGGGGTTCGATACTTGGTACTTCCCAAACTTCCATCCCTTTCCTCCTCCTCAATCTCAACACCAAATTTGCTCCCAAGTAAACCCAAAAATTTTTGTCCCAATGGTAAACACTGTATTTCGTCGGGGAATTTGAATATAAAATAATAATTAAAAAATTAAAAATTAAGTAATAAAAAACAAAACAAAGAGAATAATAATTATTGCTATTATTAGGTGCTTGAGCATCTTTATAGATTACCCTGTGATACTTTGGGATTCTTAGTGAAAATTAAAGGGATTATCTTTGAGGATTATTCTCTACAGATTGGGAGGAACATATCGATAAGATTTCTGGTCTTTTCCTCTAGAAAATTTAAAGGAGATTAAGAGAGTTAAGAAAATAATATTAATCAATTAATCAATGGGTTATCTCACAAGATATCCCAATAAATTAAAGAAACAATGATATGTCTATATCCAAGGTATATGGTAAAACAACAAAAGGCTTATCCTACATCTTGGCAGCCACTTGGGTAGGTGCACTAATCTACGGCAAAATACTATCTCTCATACTTGATATAGTATAAAACATATTTACCTAATTTGATTAGATTAAATAAGTTAGTTAAATTAGTTAATATGGCATGTATTTGCTAAAAATACCCTAATTATCTTTTTTAATTCTCTCATTCTCTCTCCTCCTTGATTATTGTTGAAAGAGCATCAATAAGGTTAAATTAGGGATATATTGATAAATATGTCCTCTATTTATGATTAATATCAACTCCTCAAATATGTGGACAAGAGGGAGTACATGCTTTTGAAAATAAAGAGTTTTTATGAAGCCTATGCCACAAAGAGTTCTACATCTTTGCGGGCACTTTAGGTTGGCTAGATGCCATGCGGGTCCATATGACTCCATAGGTGGTCAATCAAAAGGTTTTAAAAAATATAATGGAAGAATTAAAAAATGTACATAAATAATTTTTTTCAAAACGATAATAGTAAAATTTTAATTCATCGAGTTTGATCCCTATTGCAAGGTACGTAGACACTAGGCTATTATCTTAGGTCAAGTCCCCTACGTAAATAATTTTTTTCCTCTATTTTTCATGTGAATTTCAGAGGGCAATTAAAATAACCTTAAAATATATTTCGCACAATCAGATTATGGGAATAGTTTATATAAACGAGTATTGTGGCCCAGCTGACTCTCAAGCCTATTTTCAATTTGCAAGCCATCCTTTTATTTAAAAAGGTATTCCAAAATGCACCTTTAAAATTTTGGTAGTGACTCCATGTTTTTAATCTAATTTTCTGCAACGGGAATCAAGTGCTAGGTGCAACACTGATAACAAAACAGCACAAATTCAAAAGGATAGTAAGCCACATAGAACCACTAAAGGAAATCAAAATGGGATTCACTTACTAGACCATGCAACGAAATTATATGAACCGTATCAACAGAGGAAATTCCAAGGAGAATAGCACTTAGCACAGACATATTATCAACCAAATGGCTCCAAGATCCAGAATGACTAGGCGGTAAAAGAACAAGAAGCTTGACCACATAGTGCACCACATGTTCCTGCCAAGGAAACACTTATGTCTTTAGAAACACTAAGGCCCTGCTTGTTATGCAGCATTGGGTTAGGGATTGGGTCAGGATTGGATCAAGTTGTATTGTTTGGTACGAGACTGGAGATAACCCAAGATTAGAAGGAGCATGAAAGTGAGATTACTGCAAAACCATGTATTGCGTTTTCAATCCTACAAATGTTAGAGACGAGAAAATCCCTGTTTACGATATTTTTTAGACAAAAATGACCTCAATCAATTTTAACCTAAATAAGAGAATTTCTCTACCACTATCTCCTTCATCGTTGTCGTTCTGGAGTTTGGCCATCTCACGGCTCACACCGTCGACCACCGTCATGACTCACTCCACCGCTCCAACCGTCGATCATCATTGCTCAGTCCATTACACACTTGTTCATTTATGCTGTCAACCCCATTACACTCCACAACCTCCTCTACCTCCCAACCTGCAATTTCAGAAACGGACACCACCAAACTATGACCGAAATCCACACTCAAATTCAAAGATTCACTCTGAATTTCATCCACCCTTTTACAATTTTTCCCAGAAGTCGGCTTATCAAGGGAAGTGGCACTAGCAACTGGTGATCCATTACCATGAACTCCCCTTGACTTAACGACGAGATTACGGTTATTTACATATGAACCGGTCTCTGGCGCGGCCGAATGAATGGAAAGAATTGAAGAAGACGAACAAAAAGAAGACTTATGATCATGAGGCTGTACCAGACACAGACGAGTCACTGCAATCCGCCGCTCCGTCTGATTTCGATCGGAACATGCCTGTGGAACTGCTGGAACTTGCAGCCTGTTGACAGCTCGAGTGATTGGACGAAACCGATCGCTCAAACTCTCCACTGCCCATTTCTCTAAGATCAGCGGCGGAGACAGGCTTCCCCCGGGACAATGATGGGCAAGGTTCGCCCAAGTTCGCAGCGCCGTTGTCCTTGACGTCGATCTCGTCGTATTTAGTTTCTTTGGATTTCAAATCTCAATGGTAAGGGCAAGGTTCCATTTTCCTAACATTTGATTTGAAGACTGGTTCAAAGAAGATAACTGGATTGAAGATGGCTCTTTGCCTCTTTCAATCGGTTCCAAGCATGTCGTTGAAGGGAGAAGGGTTTACAGACTTTGAATTTTTTTTTTTATTTTACTGTTTTGAATAAGGATATTTTAGTCTTCTCATAATTTATGAAGGATCATAAAATAAGTAAAGTAATCCATCTAAATATTAACGCATACAAAGGTAATTTTAAACCCCCAGTCTCAATACCAGTCCCAATCCTAATCCATCAAAATCCAGTGCCTCATACCAAACAGGGCGGATAACAAGATGGGTTAAATTCAAGAATGCAATATCAGTAACTCAAATATTCTTCCTTTCATTCAAAAGCAAATGATACTGCCAAAAGGTGCAGAACTATTTTCCAGACAAAGGAAGGGTTAGTGGAAGTTTAAACAGATAATGTTTGGCTACTAAAGTCATCATTTAAAAGCGGTGAAGCTCTGGAAATTGTTTGTACTGTGTATAAAACGGTTTCCTACTTGTTCATGTTATTTATCCAAAACTATATATATATTACCACAGCTGAAAAGGAAGAGATAAATATCATTCTAACTTGGGGATCTAAATCCACTTCTTACATGGTTTTCCAAATTTTAAGCATGTTAAATAGTATCCTACATTATTGTTGCAGAATATCCTAGACTGACTGTAAATTGTAAATATATTTAAATTCATCAGAATCTGATCAGAAAGGAACTACAAGAGGATTTAGTAGAATTTGTCATTAATGTAGTGTATGCTATGTCTCCCTGAAAATCCAATCAAATGTCATTATAAGTTGTTCATGAAATTATGATGAGGATGTTGATAAATAATGTACTAGTTTTATTAGATCCTCCTCATGTGTTAGATACATAAAAAAATACAGAATTATCTACAGTTTAACATCCTATAAGACTTTTAGGGAAATTATAGTGAAGATATATGAAGGACTCACTAAATGATAAGTATAAAACTAGCATTTGAATATGATGAAAGCATGGCAAGTTTGACAGACCCTAATCAACATGATACTAGAGAAAGGAAAATTTACACAACCAAGCAAATGAATGAGACACGATACAATCATGGAAGTACAATATACTACTGAAATCTCTGCTCAGACATATCACCTGAATATACCACCCACAGCTAAGGGAGGCACTGCAGAGGATCTTTGCAGCTGCAGGCCTTTCCATCTCTGATCCATTTAATGCAATATAGTACAACTTCTCTATCTCTGCCAGACTAGGTAAGGAAAAAAATGAGAATCAATCATTAATCAGTTTTGTTATACCAGAAACTTGTATAAATGTCACATAGCAAACCTTGAAGCAGGGGTCACCATAAGGGAGTTTATCAGGGGATCATTTAATGGTGTTCCTTCCAAAAATGCTAACCATGGCGATTTTTCAACAGATGCTGCATCTGGCAATGACACAGCAGAAGTAGACACATAACCAGGCCAAAAGTACACCGATGTGTCCATTAATTTTCTTGCAATGCAAGCTTCAACTATTAGGTGCCTCAAGTTGCCACCTGAAAGATGCCAGTTAGTCCAAAACTGTTTCTGATTTTGGACCAAAAAGACATGAAGTGACAACATCCACTACCATGGGCAGCAAGATATCAATTTTAATTTGTCATATGTGATACAGATAGAAGTAAATATGTCATATTTCCAAAGTAACCTGCTTTTGTATAATTAGAAGAATGGATGCCAGTGCCAGAACAATCTTCTCCATTCACAGAATTGTATATGAAGCAAGCCCCTTTCATAGCTGCATGATTAGCTGCACCAACAACTAATTCAGGAGGACATAGGAGGCTAGGAAAGTGACCAAGGATCTGAACAGATAAAATCAGTCCATGTTTCTTAGAGTCAACACTCTTCCTCTCCATTTCGGATCTGAATTCAGATGCCATTGAGTCTTGAACGGAAGATGAATCATGTTCAGCTTCATCATTTAGAACATTTGCAATTGCCAAGGGAACAATAGACAAAAGTACAGAAAGACGTGCCTCAAGGTGTGGAATGGGGCCTTCAGGAGGATCACGTTCCTGCCAACAAACATGAAGTGGAAAATATTTATTTTATACATTTTTCCAAGTCAACAAAATACTAAGAAGAACCAATCTCAACTCTTTGCACAAGCCGAAGGGCTGAGAGCCAGAGTGCTAGAAAAGTTTCCTGCCAGCTAGCCTGGTTAAATGTATGTAGTGTCTTGATTCCTTCTGCAAATAGGAGATGAATATTAAAAGGACAGAATCCTTATATTAGTAAGTAAAAATATTTAATCGAAAAGATGTCATCTTCCCAAAAATATACAGTACAAATAAAATGTAACAGGAACCATACAAAAATAAATTAACATAAAACTGTGAGGGGATTTACCCGTGAGTACATCAGTAGCAGATTTGATCGGAAGTTGTTTAGAGTCCATAGCATTCTCCATATATACATCAAAAGGAACCCAACAAGGAGATTGACGAGATGAGTAGCTGCATCTTATCAAAGAATTAAATGATCCAACATCAACAAGAATCCCAACAAGTTGATGCCTATTTAGGTGGAATACAAAGTCAGAAACTCTACGAATGTTGGCAAATATTTTTGTCAGGACTGGCTTTGCTAGTTTTAGTTCCGAGCATGGCAATTCAGTGGATTCAAGAAATCGGATCCTTTGCAAGAGGCAATTGAATTTTTCAGGCCTATCATCAATGATGAGGGATGAGAGGAAAAAGATTAGTTATTTTCCCATTTCATATTTCATTAGAGGCAAATAAATGGCTAAAAGATATTCCTGCAAATAATGCATGAGAAAAACTACATAAAATAGTTCAAGTACAGGAAGGTCACCCTCATGCATGGTTAGACAAGAAAAGTCATCATAACTATGAACTATTGAATATGCACAGGCAAAATCTTCATAACAAATACCACTAGACCAAATATCTCAAAGATGAAGCAATTTATGCTCCACCAAGCCCATTAAGCATGGTTTAAAAATTTGAAAAAGAAAAACCCGACCTCAAGCATTTACTAAGCAATTCAAGACCACATTATCTTACTCCTGCTTTTGTTCATTGTTGGTGATCAAGGTCGACAAGTCTCCAGAGATATGACTATGTTTGACCATCTAATGAACAAAGCAACCCAGCATATAACTTACATTGCTGAGCAATAGTTACCATGATTACTGACTTTTCATTCAATTACAATTATAAAATAACGTGAAAATCAGTGGAATACAGTTCCTTTCTGAATCCAAAGATATTATGTGACACAACATTTAAGCTACAAGCTCCAACGTCCATCGCTTCTTCATTTTCTTTTCTTTTCATTCAATGGAAGAAAACAAGAAACTTAAATTTGAAAGGGCAATTCTTGGCCTCAAGAATAGGTTTTGGTTCCATTAAGTAATGCTTGAATTTTCTCTTCCTTCCAGATCATGTTTTAACAGATGATATTATTTTGCATATGATTATAAGAACATTCTAGAAATTTTCCATGAAACTAGAATCATTTTTGTATTACCAGCTTCTCATGCAGGTACAAAAAATCACTTCTCACAAGTAATGGCATGCTTAGAATCTTGCATAGTTATTCTATGATACCCCTATCCAAAAGTCTACTCTTGTTGTACCTCAGTGGATCAGGCTAAAAGCTTATTTTGGCTTCAGGGCTTCTCAAATAGTAGATATGCAAGAAGCATGGTGATGCAGAATGAAAATGAAATAGGAAAATAATATTTTTATTTATAAATTAGGAATTATAGCTATATACCGAAAATAAGATTTATGTTATATGAATAGTTTATTAGGATTTTAGTTACTTATTTGTTCGTCAGTTTTTTCTAGTTATCTCACAATTTGGGTTTCAATTTTTTATCATTATCTTGTATTAGCAAAAACCGTTGGGGATGTCTATAATTAAAGCCCATGCCTCAACTGGGGTTAGTTTCACTCATTCATTAATAAAGTTCAGCATTTTGTTTGATGAGATTAATGTTTCTCATGTTGTAGGAAAAAAATTATCTCATGTCACACACACATGAAATGGTGGGACCCACATATACATATATGAATTCATATATGTATATGTAGGTCCCACCATTTCATGTGTGTGTGGGAAGTTTAGTTTTCTCATGCAACATGAGAAAACTAAAACCCTTGTTTGATACTTTCTTCCTCCCTGCTTTGGTCCTACATCACATGGTTTTCTGGGAGAGAAATAGTTTATAAAGACATTAGACTGAACTATCAACATAAAAGCTTAAAGGACCAAATATAAAGAGTAGAAGGATATACATGTTCAAGAGGACAAACTGTAGAAGAATTGTTGCTTTTCTGCTTTCTGTTAATCTTTCCAAAACCTCTAGTGCCATGAAGGAATTTCTTTTCCTTATCTGCTCACGATATTCATTTCTTTTGACATTGTGAATCACATTGGGATCAATGTCCATGTACAGGTCGCTTTTGGGATTCAAGCATGGTTTTTCACAGAGCTTCATTTGTACTCCCCAGTCATCTAATGTGCTATCAATCAAAGCAATGACGATGCTGTAAAAAAACAGGACAAATACATGTCCAAGCTCCAGAACAGGAATGTCATATGTTTGAGAAAGTTGAAGGGCAGTGTCAACAGAACTTATTATCCTGCAAACCAGACTCTTTTTAGAATATCGTGTCATTGATTAAATGTGTGTTTAGACGGTATCATCCAACAACTAAGCATGCGCTTTTTCCAACTCTAGCCCATTCAAGTCACCGATGCTAGAAATACGCAATGTGGTGAATGAAATAAAATATTCGGGTCTTTAGCCCTGCACAAATTGTTATATGTATGTATGTATGTATGAAATAAACCTTATTCATATATGTGCGTTCTATAAAATAGAAAAGTACAAGTGAAAGCAACTAAACTACCATGTTTGATATGTATTAAGACCAAGTTTTTACAGTTTTTATATTCACTAAGCAAGAAATTTCAACTTTCAAGGCAAATCAACAGAGTTAGCAAATGCCCCTCTAATAGATATTTGACTGATCAGTAGGGATATATAAAATCTATCAAATAGAACCATGTAAGTGTCACTTCCCTAGTTTAAACATGGCATTTACATTATAAAACTTAACTAAGATATATCATAATTAGGTACTGCAACCTCATGAGGCAAATAGACATTATCGTAGAGAGAACCCCCACTTAAGCAATAATGAAAAAGAGGTGATATTTACTTTAATTTGCAGTAATCAACCACATTTGGATCAAATGAAAATGCATACTGACGGAGAAGTTCAAGAAAGAGCCTATAGGCCTCCGGTTGACAAAGTCGATGAGGAATTATCCTGTCATAAGATGTTAGATTAATAAAGGAAAGCATCTCGCAAAATCATCAGAAATGAATAACTTAACAAAATGCAGAATACTGAAGAGAGAGAGAGAGAGAGAGAGAGGAGAGAGGGACAGGGACAGGGAAACAGACATCTAAAATATTGTCCAAAAATTTGCAATAACAGATGCACAAATAAAATAAGTAACGTTTAGAAACCAAGCAATAGCGAAAGACAAGCAGGGATATTGTATATATAGTAAATGTGAGGATAACGGATATTTATCAGCCAAATATCTGAACAAAAAACAATGCAACACCGGAAGCTTGAATATAGCGGTCTTTAAACTCTTTAATATGTTCTACGAGTTGTCCAAACCCACAAGCAACAAGACCTTAACACTTGCATTTAATGTTTATACCATTACAAGAGGCGAAGTAGAAGGAGACGAAAGTGTAATGCAGGAATCTAGGAGATATATACCAAACTCCCACAAGTATGCCTCACTAACACATGTTAATGAAAATCAAGCACTGTAAAATGGATGGGGAAAATATATATATATATATATATATATATATATATAGAGAGAGAGAGAGAGAGAGAGAGAGAGAGAGAGATGGGAGAACCTAGAAGAGAAGAGTGAGAGGACTTGGAGCGGGAAGAGGAGACGGGAGGAAAGAGCTTGCTGAAGGAACTTCCACAAAGAGGGTTGGTTGTAATCGAAGCAGAGGTGAGAGACCAAGAGCTCAGCAAACTCAGGGCTTGGCAACCGAACATTCAGAGAGCTGAGACATTCGATCAATTCCATTACCCAATATAAAGGAGGTTCTTTTCGTTGTGAGAACGACTTCACCCTTTCCAGAACCTTTTCCTTCACTTCATTCCACTCGCATTCGCAATCCGACCCCATTATATGCTACTCCTCACTATCAAACTGGAGAATGCAACAATCTCACCCATGAGTAGAAGTAACCATGCGAAAGGAAGAATTTTATTCGGACTGGTGGTTGTCGCTCGCCCAGCCAACAACCGTCACGTTGGTAGGTGACACTGTTGCTGATCGTGGTATTCACACACACAGATAAGTCGACCAATTGATAACATGGCCCCTTAATTAAAAGAAGTTAGGTGAGTCAATTTTTTTTGGTCGCAAAGGTGAGTCAATTAATTATAATAAATATAACATATTTTTTCTTAAAACATTATTTTTTTTAGAGGAAGAGACAAAAAAAATATCATTAAAATTGATAAAAGGAAAATAAATATGTTGAATTTCAATAATTTTAAAGGGATTGATTTAGAATTTTGAAAAATTAGAAATTTGAGAAATTGTCTAGTTACCCTTAGTTATTTTTTAAAAAAATAAATAAATAAACAATCAACCCTTTTCCCAGTGATCGCCCTCAGAGCTCTGGTGACCTTGCAACGACTGGCCATCGGAGCTTCGATGAATATTATTAACAACTCAAGTGTCTATAATAACAAGTTTAGTATCACTATTAACAACTCAAATATTTATATTAACAACGTTAGTCCCAAAAAAAATCAAAAAAAGATATTAGTCACCAGAGTGAGTTCTGGTGAAAATTATTAAGAAATATTCAATAAATACCTCGTTTACAACTTAAGTATATGTATTAACAACTTTAGAATGAGAAATCCAAAAACAAAAAAAGTCATCGGAGCTCCGATGAAGGGATTTGATACTTGAATCGTTAATAGCAATACTAAAATAATAAACAAGATAATTATTGAATATTTCCTATTAATTTTCACTGGAGCTCTAATAGCTTTTGTTTTTTTTTTTTTAATTTCTTAGGCTAAGATTGTCAATATAAATACTTAAGTTGTTGATAACAATACTAAAATTGTAGATACGACATTTGTAGAATATTTCCTAATAACTTTCATCAAAGCTCTCGCGGCTATTTTTAAAAAAAAAATTTCAAGCTAAAGATATACACACACACACACACACACACTTAAGTTATTAATAGCAATACTAAAGGGGTTAAGGTGTAAAAATACACATGAGCTTTTTCCCCATGAGCGTCCAACACCACGTGCTTTTTTTGGAGCAAAAATACACACTTGGTTATCATTTTAGAACAAAAGTTACATTTCACCATTAAATTACTGTTCACCGTGATGAGAGAGAAAGAGATAAAGTGAACAGTAATATAACGGTGATGAACAGTAACTTAACAATGAAATGTGACTTTTGTTCCAAAATGGTAACCACATGTGTATTTTTGCTTTAAAAAAAAACAAGTATTGCTGGGCGCTCCTGGGGAAAAAGCTCATGTGTATTTTTACACTTTAACCCATACTAAAGTTCTTCTTATAGATATTTGAGTTGTTAATAACTTTCAGCATAGCTTTAGCGGCTAATATCTTTTTTTGAATTTCTCATATTAAAGTTGTTAATACAAATACTTAAGTAGTTAATAGCAATACTAAAAATGTAAACGATGTATTTGTTGAATATTTCCTATTTCTTAGTGCCAATGTTTCATCTAAGAGTGGGTGAATTAGGTGAGATTTAAAATTTAAATTGAAATTGATTAGTAGTTAAATCAAGAGAAAAGAGTAAGAGAAATATCACCAAATATAAATAGGGATTATACTGGTTCAGCCTCAATTTCTTGACCTACGTCCAGTCCTTAAAACGTCATGAGATTTTTGCTATTCTTCCAAGATTCCAAGGGTTCATAGCGCCACACTACAAAGATAGATCCTCAACAAAACTCACTCCCCCTTACACGTCATAATTTTACAACCACACTCGAGGTCCTAGTACCTTAAGATTTTACAGAGTTGAAAACATTTGGTAAAGACTCTCTCACAGAGTATATAGATAATCGCTGAAGAGCAAAATAAATATCAAAAAATATTGCAAAGAATGAACTGAGCAATAGATGAACAAATAATTTGTCATTGGCTTATTTGGTTGTTCTATATTGAATGCTTGGCTATTTATAGATAGTTGTCATTAATAACCGTTGTAAGCATTCAAATTTTCCATTAGAGATAGAGGTTGAAGCCGTTAAAGGATTTTAATGTTTGGTCACTTTCGTCTTCGCTTCAATAAAGGCTTTAAACGCAATCCTCTAATCTACTCTGTTTTAATGTTTGGTCACTCTCTTCTTCACTTGTGTGCTAGTGTTGTTGTAGTATATGTGACGTTTCTTCAAATGAATACTCAAGTGTTAAATTTGTTGCTTCAACTAAAGAACTTGAGCTCAACAACTTGAGGCTGCAACATATTCAGCTTCAGTCGATGATAGAGATACGGTATTTTGCTTATTGTTAAACCATAATACAATATAGCCACCAAGGAACTAACATTATCCATTGGTACTCTTTCTATAAGTTTTGTATCCCTCATGATCTAAGTCTGAGTATGCAATTAGATAACCATTGCTTCCTTTTGGGTACCATATCCCAAGTTCAGTTGTGTTGGTAAGATATTTGAATATCCTCTTTATAGTCTCGCATATGATTCCTTAGGCATAGATTGATATCTCACACACGTCCCTACACTAAATTGAATATATGGTTGCTATCAGTTAGATATAACAAAGAATCAATCATTCCTCGATATTTTGTGATGTTGAAGTTTGATCCTTTACATTAGCATCAAGTAGCGTCATTGAACTCATTGGATTGTTAGCACTATTGGCATGATCCATTTCATACTTCTTCAGAAGTTTTATGAAGTATTTGGTTTGTGAGATAAATATCACATTCTTCTTCTACTTTATTTGTAGTCCAAAAAAGAAATTTAATTTTCCCGTCATGGACATTTCAAATTCACCCTTCGTAATCGTTGAAAATTCTTAGCAAACATAATCATTAGAAGAACCAAATATAATGTCATCAATGTAATTTGAACAATTAATAAATCGTTTTTCTTGTTTTTAATAAAGAGTGTTGCATCTACCTTTCCTCTGATAAACCTTGGTAAATGAGGAATCTACTCAATATTTCATAATAAACTCTAGGAGCTTGTTTAAGACCATAAAGAGCTTTCTTCAATCCAAAAACATGATCAGATTTTGATGTATCTTCAAATCCAGGGGTTGTTCTACGTAAATTTCTTCCATGATGTAGCCATTCAGAAAATCACTTTTAACATTCATTTTGATAAAGCTTGAATCCTTTGATACACACAAAGATAAGAAGTACTCGTATGGCTTCCAATCTAGCAATTAGAGCATATGTTTCCTTGTAATCAATTCCCTCTTCCTGATTATAGCCTTTAGCCACTAATCTTACCTTGTTTCTGACAATAATTGCATATTCATCTCATTTGTTCTTAAAGACCTATTTAGTGCCAATGACCGGATGGCCTTTGGGCCTGGTTACAAAGTCTCAAACTTGATTTCTCTCAAATCCATTCAACTCTTCTTGCATTGCTATCATCTGATCATTGTTTGAAAGGAATTCTTCAATATTAGAAGGTTTTAGTTCAGAAATAAAAGTAGAGTAGCTTTACTTCATTAAAGTTTTTGTTCCTAGTTGTTACTTCCTTATCGACATTACCTATAACTTGGTCTAAGGGACGACTCTTGTTATACCTCCAAGCTCTAGGTTGGCCTTGATTGGATAGGTCAAAAACATTTTGAGGCTCATTTTAAAGAAGTAGGTGTTTTCGAAACAATTTGATTTTCCTCTCGAAGAATCACCTTGAGTTCATCTTCTAGAGGTCTAATCAAATGTTCACTTTTGGAAAACACAACATGAATTGACTCTTCAACAATACAAGTTTATTTATTGAAAATTCTATAAGCTTTACTTCAGTTAGAACAACCTAGAAAAATACCTTCATCGGATTTAGGATCGAACTTTCCTAAATTGTCCTTACCATTATTGTGAATAAAGCACTTTAATCCAAATAGATGCATATAAGTGAGGTTTGACTTCCTTCCTTTGTAAATCTTATAAAGAGTCTTACTAAGCATCATTCTAATATAAGCTTTGTTGGAAATATACCTACCTGTACTCATTTTCATCTGCCAGGAATACTTGCGAGTCATTCTTTTCATTAAGCGTGGCTCTAGCCATCTTCGTGAGAACTCTTTCTTTCCTTCTACAACTCTATTTTGTTGAGGAGTTCTTGAAGTAGAGAAATTATGGTCAATACTATTTGAGTAGTAGTATTCTTCGAATGCTTAAATTTTGAATTCTCCTCCATTATCTGTTCTTATGCTTAAAATGCAAATACCTTTCTCATTCTGCACTTTCTTGGCAAAAACAACAAATTCATCAAAAGTTTCATCTTTGGAAGAAAGAAAAATAATTCAAGTAAATTTGGAGTAATCATTGACAATAACTAGTGTATAAAGATGCCACTAAGAGTTTAAACTCTTGTTGGTTCAACTAGATCCATATGGAAAAAGTTGGAGTGGTCTGTTTTATTTTTTTTTTTACCCTTTTAACAAGCATCACAGATTAAATCATTTTTTAAACAAAGTTTAGTTGAACCAAGTACTAAATCATTTTTGAGCAATTTTCCTAGTTAGTGCATATTGACATGAGCTAGTATTTTATGCTATAATCAACTTTCATCGGCATTGCAGAGAAAACAGTTTTTAGAATTAGTATCACGATTACACATAAATAGTATAGCAGTTATCGTCTCTTGAGTCTCATATTTTAACTTTGAGCTTTTCTTGGTTTAACTCAAGATCCTTTTTGTTCACAATGAGGCATTCTTCTGAATCAAAGATGACCCAGTTGTCTTTTTCAGCACTCTAGCTAACACTAAGAAGGTTATGACAAAGTCTTTCCACATAGTAAACATCCTTTATTTGTACTCCATCTTTCTTATCAATTTCACCTATCCTAGCTATTTTGTCGGATTGGTTCCCTCCAAAGCTCACATTATCACCCTCTTTTAGTCTCATTATGGTAAAATTGGTCTAATTCCCAATCATGTACCTAGAGCATCCACTGTCAATATACCATTTATTGGTCTTTGATGCTCTCACACATACCTATAAGTAATGAAAATTAAAATTTAAGTACACATCTTTTCTTAGGTCCTATATGGTTAGTACGAATCATTGGGGGAAAATATGATCCTTCTAGTACTCATTTAATGAAAATTAAAATTTAGGTACACATCTTTTCTTAGGTCCTATATGGTTAGTATGAATCATTGGGGGAATATATGATCCTTTTAGTACTCATTTATAAGTATCTATTGACTTTTTCTTTCTATAAAAATAGGAGGATGTATTGTGCCCTTTTTATTGCAGTAGTTACAATGAGCAAATGGGTTAGATAAGTGAGCATAATGTTGAAAATAATTTAAATATGCTTTACCTCCCATTTTCTTTTTGTTTAGGTCTAGGTTAAAGCCTATTCTAGATCTATCATTGGTCAATTTCTTAGCTTTTAAGATTACATTAAGCATTTAACTACCTTTCATGAAGTTCTCAAGAGTCTTATTTAGATCATAGTTTCTCCTTTTTAAAATTGGACATGTTTCACAAGTACTAAGAGGAGTTTCTTTGAGTCGTTATTCAAGAAGCTTAACCCTTTCCTTTGAACTTACTAGTTGTTTAACTATCTTTCTAAATTCTGAATGTAAAGCACTATATTCAGATAATAATTCATTATGGGAGGGTTCATATTCACTTACTTCTTCATTTTTGACTCCTCATGAGCCACCAGACATATGTTGGCCATTTCTTCTTCTTCATTCTCCTAGTCTGATAAGTTGTCTCTTCAAATAGCAGAGACATAAGTTTTTCTTCTTGAAATGATTGTTCTTCTTTTTCTCTCTATTCTTTAAAAGAGGACATTTAGACTTAATATGTCCTGATTTCTTACATTCATAGCATATGATTTGATCTTTTGCTTCTTTCCATCTATTTGAGCCGACTTTATGTAATTTCTGGAATTCTTGATCCTTCTTGTCGAATTTCTTGAATCTCTGTACTATCATTTCGAGCTCGTCCTCTTGTTCACCTTCATCTTCATCTTCATCTTCCTCTTTAAGGTCTTTTTTCCTTGATGGTGTTTAGCGCTACGCCTTTCTTCTTTTTGTCGTCAATTTCGTCTAGACGTCTCTTGAACTCTATCTTTCCCTCGTATTCGGAAAGATTTCCAAATAACGCAGTTATATATCTCATTGATTTTCATCTAACCTCTTCTATTTCTATAATCTTAGCCTCCTATTCCTTCGTGAGAATGTTTAAGATTTTTCTCACTTGGGAATTTTGATCAAATGTTCTTCCCAAGGTTGTTAGTTGATTTATCATGTATGTGTATCAAAGTTCAAACTTAGCTATACTTTCTCCAGATTTCATTTGAAGCAAATCATACTCTATGACAAGAGTATTAACTCTGTTTTATTTGATGTTGGAGGTTCCTTCGTGGGAAATTTCAAGTGTTTCCCACATTTCTTTAGTCGTTGAGAGATTGCATATTAAGAAGCACTCATTTTGGCTAAGTGCACTCTGAATCATTAAAATAGTCTTGCTATTCAAAGTTACTAGTTTTTTGCCATTGTTGTTGTCATTTAGGGCCAATCGTTCCTCTTCTCTTTTCATGGGCACATAGTCTCCATCTTAAATGACTAGCTATAACCCGTATTCTGTCGCCATTACGTAGAGTCTAAACTTTTTTTTTCCCAAAATGAAAAAATGTTCCTCATTGAAGCCAAAAGGTCTAGAAATAAAGGAACCATCACTTATAATTCCTTTAATGGATCCTTCTCAGGATGTTAATCCTAAAATGAGAAGACTAGGTTTTGATACCAAATGTTAGTGTCAATGTTTCACCCAAGAGGAGGTGAATTAGGTAAAGTTAAAATTTTAAATTTAAAGTGATTAGAATTAAATCAAAGGTTAAGAGTATAAGAAATATCACTGAAGTATACACAATGGATTATACTGGTTTAACCTCAACTCTTGATCTACGTCCAATCCTTATAGCTTCTTTGAAATTTTCACTATTCTTCCAACATTCCACGGGTTGTTGACACCACAGTACAAAGAGAGATCCTTAACCGGACTCACTCCCCTTTACACGTAATTCCATAACCACGCTCAAGTTCCCACTACTTTAAGACTTTATAGAGTTGAAAACATTTGGTAAAGACTCTTTCACAGAGTAAATAGACAATCACTGAAGAGAAAAATAAATAGCAGAAGATATTACTAAGAATGAACTAAGCAATATATGAATAGATAATTTGTCATTGGTTTAGTTGTTTGATCTGTATTGACTGTTTGATGTTTATAAGTAGTTGTCATTAATGACTATTGTGAGCATTCAAATTATCCATTAGAGACATACAAGAGCCATTGAAGGATTTTAATGTTCAGTCACTTTCGTCTTCACGTCAATATAGGCTTCAAACGTAATCCTCTGGCCTGCTATGTTTTATGCTTCACATTTAATGCTCTATCACAATTTTTCCTTTGTTGCATTTGGAGCTAATGCATGCTTTAATCATTTGAAACTTAAACATAAACTTGATTAATAGTGTTGAAAAGATGAATAAGTAAAAATCAAACTTAAATAGATGTTCATTGTGAGTTTCAAATTTATCAAGACACTGATTTTCAAAAGATAATGAACTTGCAATCTAGTGTGATTCAGGATCACTCGAGTAAGAACTTATCACTTGAGTGCTTTGCAATCTAACTTGAGTACCATATGAACTTGGAGTTCTATAAGTGAATTGTTGAAAGATCATATCACTTGAGTTCTTAAAACCATAACTTGAGTGATCTTCTGTTTGTTTAAAAAGAGTTTCAACATTACCAGTAACTCGAATGAGTATTCGAGTCACCTTCACTTGTTTGTAAGTGAATTTGGATCACTTGAGTGATCTTCAAATGAGATCACTTCACTCTTGGTTCATCTGCAAGTGACTCGTTGAAGCATCACGAGTTATTCACTATCATTCGAGTAATCACTTACTTACTCGAGTAATATGTTCTAACTTTCAAAAAACATTGCGAGTGACTTACAAAATCAATGCAAGTAACCACTATAACTCGAATGATCTCTTATTCACTCAAGTGATCTTCGAGCTTATCACTCGAGTAATTTTCCATAACTTAAAAAAATACTGCAAGTAACTTGCTGAAACCTACAAGTGATAGAGGATCACTCGAATGCTAACTTAATCACTTGAGTGATCTTGCATCACTTCTAAAATTTTTAGTGAGTGACTTGAAAAATCACTGAAAGTTAGGATCATTACTCAAGTGCATTAATTGTCACTCGAGTAATCATCTTAGATAAATTTAAGTGAATGATCTTGTTGATTCAAGTTTGGTTCAAATACAGTTCTATCACTAAGTGTCTAGAAACTCACTTGAATGACTTGAATCATCAAGTCCACCTTATATTTAAAGGTTTGTTATCATCAAAACATAACATGAAAACTAACACTAATAACCTTCATTAGAGCTCTGGCAGCTAATATCTTTTTTTTTTTTTGGAATTTTTCTGGCTAAAGTTGTTCATATAGATACTTGAATTGTTAATAGTGACACTAAAATTCTTAATATAGATATATAAGTTGTCAATAACCTTCACTGGAGCTTCAGTGGCTAATATTTTTTTTGAATTTCTCTGACTAAAGTTGTTAATATAAATACTTAAGTTGTTAACAACCTTCATCGGAGCTCCAACAACTAATATCTTTTTTGAATTTCTCAGATTAAAGTTATTAATGTAGATACTTAAGTTGGTAATAACGATACTAAAGTTGTTAAAATAAAGTTGTTAATAACCTTCACCGATGCTTTGACGGCCGATTTCTGACAAGGTTGCTCGAGCTCTGACAACAATCAACAAGGGTTTTAAAGATTTTTTATTTTTTTTAAATAAGGGTAGTTAAGTAAATTTTCAAATTTTGTGATATTTTAAAATTCCAAATGATTCCTTTTTTGAATTATTAAAATTTAACATATTTATTTGTTTTTTTTAACTAATTTTGATGGTATTTTTTTGTATTTTTCTCTTCTTTTTTGTATTTTTGTATTTTTTTCTCATTCTCCCCACAACTTGATTATCATGTTAATCGATACCCCCATGTCCCAATGAAAATGTAACCCATTATAACCTACTTTTTCCTTCATTCATCAAATCTAACATTCATGGTTACATTTTCATTATGTTACAACTCGTGCTATATCAAAGTTCATGCATACTCCCTTAAGTCATAGATAAATAAAAGACTTAGTTGAGATATTTGCTTTTTCTAAATGTTGGACTTCTTTTATACCCATTGGGGAAAAAAGACAACAAGATTAACATGTTATACTTTCAGGAAAAAAATTCAAATTATTTGGTATTAATACCAACATGAAAATATGTTAAAAAATGCTTTGAATTATTTCATTAAATTTTTTTTTAAAAAAAACAATACAATTGATGTATATGTTGCATTAATGAGTAGAAAACATTACTCACTTTGGAGAATACATAAGTACATTATTAAATAATTATTATATTTAATTATATTTGATGAAGTATCAATATTCATAGGAATAATTTAAGAAAAATGATAAATATAAGAAATAAGTTTTACATTTGTTATCAAAATCAACTCCTCACATTAAAGATAGGATGATAATATATTAAATTTCTTCTCATAATGTTCATTTTTATTTCTATATAATATTAAATTTTAATCATTACATTGTAGTAGTGTTTTTAAGAAATTTCATGAATTTTCTATCTATTTATTAAAAAAACAACTTAACTATTTTATTTGTTGTTTGAATTGATTAAAAGGATGTGTCCTACATCCCTTATTATATAATAATAAGATTCAAATAATCAAATTGTATGGTTTACTAAAACTATAAAGAGTAGTTAGAAATAATAAGAAAAATGATAAAATATAATATATGTATTTGTGTATAAGAACATTTGTGGGGAAATTCCATTTAAATGACTGTTGAATTTGAAAAACCTTGAAAAGTTATATGAACTTGCAAAATGACTGATAAGACATGTGGGCATTTGTGGGTTTTGCAAATTCAAGGGAAATGACCATACTACCCTTAAAAGTAACTTTACGCCTTCCCCTTGCTTCAGTCATACACATTGCCCTTAAAATTCTTTGTAATTTGAAATTATTCATCTCATGCAACTTCATTCATCCCCATCTTTCGACCAAACAAAAATTCATTCCCATCTCATTCGACTTCATTCATTCCCTGCCCAAGCCCCAACTTGCCAAGCTCCGTCGTCACCATCTTCATAGCGGTCGTGCTTCATCGTCTTCCTCATGACACCATGAATCAACGAAAGGATAATCCCAAATATAATTAATATAAATGAGTAATAAATGATTAAATAAAAGATAATTAATGGTGAGTAATAAATCATCGTCTCACATAAATTCATGATGATTATTTAATGTAAATCGTAGTGGGTAAATACACATTTTGTTAATTATTTTGTCATTAAGGACTTAGGATTATGGCCAATGTGTGTAAATATCTGGTGTTATCCATAAATGAATGGATAGTAATCATTTTTTGTGTGCATAATGTTTGTAAATCAGGAATGTAATGTTCAATGAAGGACATGAGATTAACAAAAAGTAAATGATTTATAACAAATTTTGTAATGTCAATTACCAAATTTTCAATGGCATTTACTAGTTTGGCAATGGTATTTACAAGTTCGTTATTAATGTTTACCAGGGTTTTCATAAACAACTTTGTGACATTACTTGAGTAATTTGGCCTTGACTCGAGTAATTTTGCCTTTACTCTAATAATTCTATGCGTCTTGACACAAATGGTAAACTTGAAAAACGAACTAGTAAATACCATTTCCAAATTAGTAAATGCTATTGACCTTTATTTCTTTTTTAATCAGAGACACATGTGGTAAACCTGAAAAACGAACTGGTAAATAAAGATCTTGAGTACCATTATCACTACTATATTATTTGATAAATATCCTTGTGTCTTTGTAAAACCTTTGTTTGTTTATAGTGAAATAAAATGAGTTATTGCGTTATTGCGGACAAGGAAGTATGGGATGAGTATGTAAAGGTTAGTAACATTTTCCTTTCCCAATACATTAATTTCCAAATATATTGTATGGAACCTACGTTTAATATATATAAAGTTTTAAAGTTATGTATCTAAGTTTTGTTTCCTCTCTCATATCCCCTATTCAATGATCTTAAAACAGAGATAAATAGAGACTATGTATAATATCTTGTACACTCAAGTGATATCGCATAGCTTGAATAATAGAACCTTGTTACTTGAGTAATATCACGTAGCTTGCAAATAATAGCCTTTGTATCTATATTACTCAAGTGATAGAAATATTACTTGAGTAATAGAAATATTACTCAAGAAATAGAATCAAATGTTTGTCGGCCACGAAAACTCCTTTTATTCTTCTTGTCTGGTGATATCTAGAGTTTCTGACCATTGGGTGGAGATATAGCTGGAAAGTTTTAGATAAGGAATAGTTTATTTCACTCAGTCCTTAACGGCTAATGAATGTTGAATCAAATGTTGTTAATAATCTGAAACTTGCTTCAATAGAATGATTAGTATAAGATTCAAATATAGATTCAAATGATAACTCAAATAATCATATTCACATATTTTTGTTTACTATGTATTTTGTTAGTTGGTGATCCATGCTTGAGTAGACATGTGTAAATTACCTTACCAGATCATTCATGCTCAAACAACATCAAGTCATGATCGAGCATCATGCTCGGGCATTGAAATTATCTTGCTCGAGCAACATCATATATCCCTTCTGAAATAGTTTACATGACCATGTTTGTCGCTGATGCTTGAGCAGCACTTATGTTATGCTCAAGTACGCTCTGTCCAGTATAGTGATCATAGTAATCCAGAGAGGCTTTGCTCAAGTATGTCTGAAAGCTTGCTCGAGTAAGATTGTGAAATGAACTCATTATGTTGTGAACAAATGCACTTACTAGAGTAACAATTTTCTCTACTCGAGTAGAATAACTTAATTGCTCAAGTAAGACATCTTGTTTGCTTGAGTAATGTCTGAGAGAGGACCATACTTGAGTAATACCAAAGTGTAATCGAGTATCCTTCATGATTCATCGTCAAGCCTTCACTCGATTGATCTTATTTAAGGAATAATCTCCTCAATGTGATGAATCTTGAAAATGTAAGAGTACTAGCAGCACAATAGACAATTTCCTGTCAGTGTAACGTCTTCGATATAGCTTCAAATTTGACAAACCACCTATACCCAGAAAGCTCTTTAAGTCTTATTTCCAATACAACAAGAATCAGCTCTAAACTCATTGTATGTTGATCATTATTATCAAATTAATAGAAACTATTATGGACTAACGTTTTTGCACCATCCTGTATAGACTATCAACTTCCAAAAATCATATCTTACTCATTTGATCTTTTTTCTGTGATCTTGATGTGGGAAGGTATGTGAGTTTAGTTTCATACGCCATCAATTTTATCTTATTCTGATGTGTAGTTTGTGAGATACACCCAAATTACCGAAGTTGGGTTTGCTGTGTGACATTAATTGAAAGGACAACTTTTGAAATTCATAGATCTTTCATTTGAACTCCTTTGGGCTTGAATTTTTTGCCAAGATGACGCATTGGGAGTCTAGTTTCATACAAAATTAATTTTGCCTCAATCCGATCTCTGGTTTGGGAGATATTATCGAATAACCAGACCTCGCTTAGGTGAAATGTGAAACAGAGTCAAACAAAGTTGCTGAAACATTAGCTTACTCGAGAAATATATGGCTTATTCGAGTAATAATGGTTTTGTACTCAAGTAAAGTTATTTATTACTCAAGTAAGATTGTAAATTGAAGCCAAATCACTATATTCATCGTGGAGCTCCAATTTGCTTATTTTAACTCTGAATTGAGCTATTCTAACTTCCATTTGATCATAGAGACTCCAATATTCATATTCTCATAATATTTGACAAAATCTTCTTTCTTCAATCTCCTCTCTTGATCATTCTCTATAATTCAACTTTAAACTAACCTATATTAAACAAAGTAGTTAGTCAATATAGGAGATGAATAGATTATGTAAAACTTTTTTCTCTTAATAATATCATCTATATAAGACATCATCAAAACTAATTATATTCAACACTAATTTTACCATGCTCGAGTAATCAATTATACTTACTCTAGTAACATGAACCACGCCTTATGAAACTTGTTTAAAAATTGACATTACTCGAGTAACACAAATTATTTACTCAAGTAATGTTCTATATTTTGTCTAGTCAATATTTTTGCATTCTGTGAACATTTAACAATATAAGAGAAGAATACTCAAGTAACTAAACCAACCTACTTGAGTAATTATATGTTTACAAATTCAAAAACAAAATTTCTTTTAAGACAAACTCAATATTACTCAAGTAATGAACTAAGTTACTTGAGTAATGTAATTCATAAGCCAAAACCTTTCCAAAACTTTTGACGTTACTTGAGTAATAATGTCATTACTCGAGTAATGTTTCCAAAATATTTTAAGTGAAACCAACTTAAGTCATTTTTGTTTTACAAATGAATGAACACCATTGCTATATTATTTGGGTAACCCATCCATTACTCGAGTAATATTACTCGTTTAAATACACTTTGCAATCTCTTTGGCCAAGAGGAATTGGGAATAGCAAGTACAATAGGTTGGCCATCAATAATGTCGTTTTGGTGGATAAATTGGAAAAGAAAGCTATTGACGAGGACAACGAGATCCACCCAAGGGATCAAAATCAAAGGGGAGTGTCCAGTTGATGATTGAAGAAATGAATCCGATGATGGTGACAATAAATGTGGTGTGTGTGCGGTTGATGACCATGACAAAGCAGATTTTTAATTCGACAAAGACTTGTTTTCAAGAATGCTTTAGAGAGTGTCTTTAACTAAAGCCAGATTGTATGAGCAACTTTCATACCTAGGTAGTTTGGCCTACTCTATACCCAAAATCAAGGTAGGGCATGATTCTCAAATAATGGAAAACTTGCATATCAATGATTCTGCCACTTTGAATATTCAAATTTAAGAATATCATTTAATTTTTTTTAGGTCTTGCCTTTAATCAACGCAATGTGAGAATGAAAGCATACTTAACATTTTATCTTTCCTTGGCTTTCCTTTCTTTGCATATAATCCTCTGAAGCTCACCCTTTAATCTACGCACTGTGAATTTACATTACTCGAAGCCCCTTTTTTTTTTCCCGCAGAATGAAGAAAGAAAGAGACTTAAGGGCAGCAACGTCTTTTCCCCCGAATATGCAAAACCCACAAATGCCCACATGTCTTATTAGTCCTTTTGCAAGTTCATATAGCTTTTTAGGGTTTTACAAATTCAACAAGGATTTAAATGGAATTTTCCCAAAATTTATTTAGAGGTAAATCCGGTTAAGGAAAAAAAATTGCTCACACAATTGAATTAAAAATATGTAATTTATGCTTGATTCAGCTTTATAGTAATTTTTATATAATTTTAATTTCTTTCATACTTCATGTAAATATTTTGAGTGATATAATTGTTTAATTGATTTCATCGTTAAAATGAATGTATATCTACATGGAGTTATGTGAGGCCCATTAATACTGTAAAGCTAGGTTATGATGCGTAGCATGTAACCTAATTAGTAGCAAGATACGTATATACTCTAATCAGTAGCAAGGCATTTCTTTATAGCCAAATTGGCTTTCAAGAGTCCCCTTAATACTTATTAAGTATTTACTTGATATTTAATTTCTATATTAATTTTTGTATACAAGTAAAATCTAGTCTGGCATAAAAAAATATTCAAAACCAATTTATAAATAGTCTGATGAAATGTGTGTGTATCTTTTTTTTTTTTTTTTTTGCTCAGAAAATGTGTGTGTATCAAGTCATGCAATTCACGTAAATGGTGAAGGGTTGAATAAGTTTAAACTATTATTCAGAGATGTAGAGAGGGATCTTCATGTAGCTAGGTAGATCCCATGGTGTTAAGTTATTCAAATATGTAAATGGTTCAATGGCTATGTTTCTTTTCTTTTTCTTTTTTCAATCAAAAGGGGCAAAAATTGGCCTTGAGGTTAGAAGCGGATTGAATGCACAACCCCCCACTTACAATGAGAGCTTAAATGTCACTAGGCTACAAATCCATTGGCTTAATGACTAAATTTTTTTTACCATCATATGCATGTTAGCATGTTACAAATACTGGAAAACAAGGACCATTGTTATTTAATTTAGACTTCTAAAGAATTTGGGTAATGAAGCGTTCGGGAACGAGCTCCTCATCAAGCAGAACAGATAAAAAGGAAGAAGGGAAAGAAATATAATAGGTGAAGGATAGTGCCATGAAAACATTTTGAACTTCATACCTTTTCATAAAACTTAGAGAGAACATAGAAAGTTGACAGAAGGACAATCATGTGACATAATTAAAGCAAGGAAAACCTTTGTAAGTTTCCAGCTTATCCGCTGACTGGACTCAACACAAGAATGCAGAATCAGCCATAGATTTAAACATAAGTAAACATCAAGGCATTAACTCTGAACAATAAATATAAATAGTTAGAAAAAACACCACCATCTTCTGCTTCTATCCTCCCTGTGGTTGGGTGACGCGGAAACACGAACCTGATGCTGATTTGGCCCCCGTAAGTTGTGGCAGCCCAGTTGTCTACTACGCTCAATTAGAGGGTTGCCTAACCATAAGACAATAACAATACCCACTAGGCTAACAATTGGGGCAGCAGCAAAGAAAAACCATCTTCCTCTACTGCCACTCACTGCAGAAGGATTATCTACAGGAAACATATTCACAAGCTCACGTTGCTGTCCTCCACCTTGATTAGTACCACCCTCTTCATTTGCTTCAGATCTATCAGAAGAATTGCCATCCATCACATCTAGCTGCTGCACCTCATGGATGTCATTTCTAATGTCAATATTGCGCTTCCCTTCCTCATAATCCTTATCATCTGTTGGGAGCTCATAACGACAAAGGGGGCATGAATTTCGTGCACTCAGCCATGGCAAAATGCAGCAGGTATGATAAAGGTGAGAGCAGGGAAGTTGATTTACTTCAGTGCCTGTGGCCAAGACATCCTTGCAAATGGCACATACAAGTTCATCATGCTTCTCATGTTCTTTCTTTATAACAACACGGGGCAGACTATTTACAAAAGACACTGCCGCAGGAGGCGCTCCTCGTCTTGAGTTGTCATTCTCAGCAAGATGCACAAGCAGATCTTCAAATTGTCTAGCATCAAGATTAGCCCCAAAATTTGCACCATAAGGAGGTGAATGTGCCTCCTCCAGGTAATTGGAGCTTTGATCAGTGTAAGTTTGCCATCTATCCCCAACTCTCCTACTTAATATTTCCTCGGATTCAGGAAAATGAAACTGTGGACCCCAATTAATGGGGTCACTTCTCTCACTGGGACTTGAAGTAAAAAATATTTGAAGGCGAGCAGGGGCTTCAGCTTCCTCAGCCTCAGCCACTTCCCATTCTCTTTCCTCTTCCTCTTCTTCCTCCTCTTCCTCTTCTTCCTCCTCACCCTCCCCTTCCATATCATCAGAATTCCAATGGCTAAGGCCAGCATGCATTGGATCTATATCAGTGTCACTATCAAACTCATCGCCCTCATCTGGTACATTTAATATTCCTGTGCCTACAAAACTATATCTATCCATAGATGCTTCAGAGTCACCACCATAAGCACTGAAAGAGAAGGAATCAGTCTCACCATTGGTGACCCTGTAGCACCTAATACTAGCATTTGATTCATTCTCACCATAATGAGAACTCCAATTATCAAAACCATCACTATCAGTATCAGAGAAAACCCGCCTCCATCTTTGAGAATCGCTAGGGGTAGTATGAGTACTAGCATACTGCAGCAACCAAGAGGGGGTATCACCATCACCAAGTTGATCATCCTCCACAGATGTAAAGGATTGATTCTGTCTCACAGAATTATCCCTACTGGGTAGCTGATGTGATAGAACATTCTCAATTGATTCAAAACTGCTGTACCTGGCTCTTCCTCTAAACATTCTTTGAGAGCTTTGAGAATGGGTCCCAATATCTTCAAGTAATAAAAATTTACAATCACCACATACACCAAAGGGAACAAGATCATTCGTTATCTCAATATCAGGTGACAGAGCCCTTTGGCAGAGAGCACATACTGCAGTCCGGGCAGAATGGTCAACTAGCAGGGCAGTGTCCTCAAAAACCTGAGAATTAGACCGATTTAATGTGGATGAAGATCCCTCAGAATTTGCAGACATCTAAAAAACCAAGCAATAGATGATTAATGATAGTGAAATATGGTCAACGAGATATAATTGTGGAGAAAAATAAGATTGGGTTAGTGATAAGGCATTGAAATCAAGTTTCAAGGAGTCGTACTCCTTAGTACTATGATCAATCTACAGTTCTACAGCATGAAGTCACATGATATAACCACTTCATAGAAGCACGGGAGTTGAATTCACAGAGATGCAACTACATGTTTAGCTTCAAGACCAAATGTCATTACAAACACAGCAGAATGGGCTTTTGCACGTTCAGTATTCATCTCCTTCGAATCTGTCGTTTGTCTCTAATTACAAGTATATATAACAAGACATTCTTGATACCAAATTGATTGCTGGAAAGAAAAATAATATAAACACAAATGATGCAGAAGCTAACTAAAATTTTACACTCGAAGAGCTTTATATTAGAAGTATAAGACAAAACATAGAATATATGAAAAATATGAGGGATTGAAAGCACCCAGGTATAGTACAGGCATTTGAAAAAGTGAAGTGTATCGATCTAATTGAATGGAATATCATATAAACATTAAACATAACAACCTTTAAATAACCCAATGATATTACAAAATAAAAAAGAAAAGGAAAAATACAAAGACCATGGAGTGTTTTCATCAAGGGTTAGATAGGAGCATGATTAAAAAGACATGATAATGAGAACAATGATACGTAAAGCATAAGTCTTTCTCAAGAATCAAAGCTCATAAGTCAGGTCTTCAGTTCAATTGATACTTTTTAGTAAGGAAGATTCGTAACTTGAGATCGTTACCTTAGGAAGAAGATGAACGCGACCAGCTGAACCAGTACCTCACAAAAACGACAAGAGTCAAAATAGGTTTGGACCTTGAAAGATTTATGACAACCGCGCGGACGTTAAATCCAGAAAGTACAACGAAACTAGGGTCAAATTTGGGGCATTAAGACATAACAGAAGGCTCGGTGTGCAAGATGAATTCCCCTCTGAGATTCGATAAAATCTTTAGATGAAGAAAACTGAGAATGTAGAGAGAAGGAGGGACGTGCCCTATCAGATCCTCACCCGAGGACTTGGTCTCGTGACTCTCGTCAAGTCTGCACGGCACATTCGAAAGCCGACTAGCTGTTCATGATATTCTACCAAATTTTCGGTTTTCCTTCCTTGTTCCTTCCACAATCCACCAATCACTATATAATTTAAAGATACAAAAATGAAAATCGGATTAATATTTGGGAAACTTTTTGAAATTATAAAATCTTAGATAAGATATTTCTTTGTAAATTATTTATCTGTTATGAATATTCTTATTATGTGGATGTCCATTGACCCATAATCTCCAAATACAGGATGACATGGTATATACGCATAGTAATCTACTATTTGCATCCTTCTATAAATAGAGGTCTCCTGTAACTATTCATTACACTTGAATGAGAATTCAATTCATCTCTCTAGAATTTCCTCTGACTTCTCTCTAGAATTCTTTCAGTTTTATAACACGTTATCAGCACGAATGCTGACGATCTGAGCCTTCTTCTAAAAAATTTTTCTTAGATCTCTAACATCGTTTGCTCCCCCTTTAATCTTACCTCTTCAGCTGCCATCATCATTGATTTTCTCAAATCGCTCCCTTCCTTCTACATTCACTGCATCTTCTTTTTCTCTCTCCTAATGGGAATTATTTTTCATGCTCCTCATCGCCTTCAATCCTCTGAGTGTGTTTCATACTCCTTGAAAAACTCTGATATCTTCAGATCTGCTTCTAAATCAATTTGGTCATGCGATTCCCTTTTTCTATCTCCATAGAATTAGCCTTCTATTTTTTTTTTTTTCTCCTCCTCTTCCTTCTTCACATCTCTCATTCTCTCCATCAATTCATTCGGTCCCTTTAGCCATCACTGGCCACCTCTTCCTTCTCTTTTTCTTTTAATTCATCTTTTAATAGTTCCTTCACGCCTCTAATGAAGAAAAGGAGCAAGAAGCTTGATGAAAGTGTGGAGAGAGAGAAAAGAATAGAATATTATGAAAAAAAAAAAAAAGAGTAGGCTGCCGACAGGAGAGAAAGAGAAAATAAAAAAAAAAGGGTGAAAGAAAAAGAAGGACCAGAGAAAGCACGTGAAGATTGAAAATTTTTCAGTGGGCCCATGTGTTTCACAGATGGAGAAACTGCTAAATCTTCAAAACCACCGACGGTTTTGTGGAAGGTAAGTCATGGGGCATTATATTTAGTTGTTCCTTTTCTATTGTTTATCTTTATTTGATTATAATATTACTTAAAGAAAAAAAAAAACGGTGGGCTCTAAGGTTATAATAATTGACATTTGGTCTTCTTTGTTTGTATATGTCAACAAATTAATAAAAAAAAAATATATTATAATGTTTTCTCCCTTGTTTGCTCGGACCTGGCAAGCAGAAGAGGATCTGGGTTGTATTATTGTGAGCCACTGTTTAGCCGACAAAATAGTGTTTAAAAAAAAAAATAATAATAATAATAATTTTATTTTAAAAGGGAGCTAAGTAAATTTTTAAACTTTATTTTTATTATTATTGTTATTAATTTGACTTCATATTGGAAATCTAGATTTATTATTATTTTTTTTTAAATTGTTTTAATTTGATATTTTACTATTGTTACTAACTTTACTAACATTTATTTTTATGTAACTAATATTTACTTTTACGAATTTACTTTTATGTTATTTTTTTTTTATTTATCTTTTATGGTAGCAACACTAATATTAGTGGGCTCCATTTATTTTATTATTTACCGCTTTATTTATTTTCCATGGTTGCAACACTATATATTAGTGGGCACCATTTGTTTAATTTAATTCTTTATTGCTTTATTTATTTTTATGGAAGCAACACTAGTATAGTGGGCTCCATTTATTTATAATATTTTTTTTTTACCGCTTTATTTATTTTTCATGGTAGTGACACTATTTTAGTGGACTCCATTTATTTATTTATTTACTGTTTTATATCCCCCTTCCTTTCATTTTTATTTATTTACTGTTTTCTATATATTATATATATATTTACATTTGCATATGCATTCTCTTTCTTATCTTTGGATGAGATAGGTCTCGCTGTGAGTTTACTACCATTCCTATCTCATCTTCTTTTTATTTATTTAGCATGTTTATTTCCAGTCATTTATTTTATTTTATTTATTTATTTATTTATTGCTTTATATATTTACATTTACATATGCATCTTCTTTCTTACTTTTGGATGAAATAGGTCTCGCTGTGAGTTTACTCCCATTCCTATTTCATCTTCTTTTTATTTATTTATTCCTATTTCATCTTCTTTTTATTTATTTAGCACGTTTATTTCCAGTCTTTTATTTTATTTTATTTATTTATTTATTACATTATATCCCCCTTTTCCCTTTTATTTTTATTTATTTATTTACAATTTATATATTCCCCTTCCTTTTATTATTTATGGCAACCACACTATTAGTGGGTTCCATCTATTTATTTTATTATGCTTATACTTTATTTATCCTGAAGATAATCTGTTAAAAGATCATATATATTATTATGAGATCAAAATGCCATAGAGAGATGAGGCATAGATTGGCTTGAGAGATGAGGCATAAATTGGCTTGAGACTAAGAGGCAAGATAGCCTTAATTTCAGAGGCAAGATTGCCTGAAGCCAAGAGGCAAGTTAGCCTGATGACAAGAGACAAATTATGAAACAATATTTGATCCATAAATTTTGTATGTTATCAGTTGTATAAAAGGCCTCAAAATTGTATATTTGGCATTCAATATTCCCTTAAATTATGAGACAAGGGATTGTATGATCATGATTGATATTATAAATAAATATATTCAATTTGCTATTGCAGCAGCAATATTGTGGTAAAGTCAAGAAATATTGTGGATTAATTTCTTGCCATGATCAAACAAATCAGTGAGTTATGGATCATGAATTTTTATCCAACTTCATTCCCAGAAGTGAATGAAGTAAATATATTATTATGGTTGTTATGTGATTTCTATGATTATAACAATTTTTATAAATACGAGAAAAGCATATTCATAAACAAAATAATTAAGCAAAAGGAAATATTATTTCAACAAAGTTTAATTGCGAGTGGCTCAACATCATTACAAACTTTAATCATCTCATTCTGAAGATATTTAATGTCTTCTTCTTTTGCTTCTCTTGAGATGGGATCCAGATGAGGCAAAGCTCTTCGTAATATCGAGATTTGCGTCATAAGTTTCTTGAGCTTCTTGTGTGGCCACTCAGTTAACCCTCCTTTTTGATAGATTTTTTGTATGGTGTGAGTAGACATATTTAATTGTTTACTCGCTTCATCAAGGGTTAAGTGAAAATAATTTCTTAAATCATGGAGCGTTGTTTTCTTTATTCTTTCTCGTTGCTCCATAGATAACCTATATAATTCACCCTGGTTAAGGGATGAAGTATCATAGGGTATACTTACTGCAGGTTGTTTTCCTTTGCCTAATGAGTGTTCAATATTGGTTTGAAATGAACTTCCATGGAGGTCATTTGGATTTATAGCCCATTCTGAACCAACACAGAGAACCTCATGATAGGCTAATACAGGATCACGCATCAAGATATATCCTGATGCTTGTAAATCTATACAATACTGTGTCAGAAATTGTTTGATTTCTTCAAAATTTTTATTTGTGAAATCAAACATTGGAAGCCTGTCAGTATTATAAGATTTATCCTGTACTTTTTCAAATAAAACAGCATGGGTAATCATACCTGTTCTTCTTCCGTGAACTTCAAGTTTATGGTACTGGAGTTCGTTGGTATGTATGATCTCTCGTAAAACATGACAACAACTACATTCCAATAAGCTAGTTATTGCTAATTGACTTGTAGTTGATGGCTGGCTAGTGGTTGTTGGTTGGCTAATTGTTATTGGCTGGCTAATGGTTGTCGGTTGGCTGATTGTTGCTAGCTGGATCGTGGTTGATGGCTGGCTGGTGGTTGTTTGCTGGCTTATGAATGCTGGCTCATTGATTGTTGTGACTATTGGTTGAATTTGACTAGTAGACTCCATTAGTTCAGCCATAGTTCTACACCTTTTAACAGGCCTCCTTGATGAACCTGCTTCAGTTGTACCTTCATTCCTTCTAAATTGAGGAAGAACATTTGTTCTTGGGGGAGAAGTAGGTATATTTGAAGCAGAAGGAGGAATAGTAGAAGGAGGAATAAACATCTCAAAAGGATTAGGAGATAATAAAGAGGTAAATGACAGGTTTGTCTGATCATCATACAACAAAGCATCAAGTAATGCTATGTCAGATGTATCAGAAACTGGGATAAAATTACTTGGACCTGCCATTGCAAT
Organism: Acacia confusa; assembly: GCA_037074495.1. NCBI lineage: Eukaryota > Viridiplantae > Streptophyta > Magnoliopsida > Fabales > Fabaceae > Acacia > Acacia confusa. The sequence continues at coordinate 39,593,509 of CM073508.1, read as the reverse complement.
AATATACGCGATTAGAAGAAAAATGATAAGTTAGTATATGGTAGTGAATGTTATCAGATGCTTGAATGTTTGTGAGGCATGTTCGTTTGCCTTCTTCTATTTATAGCCGAATTAAATCCTATTAAATCTCTGCAGATATGCGCAGTCCTGTTGAATCTTTACAGATCTGCACCCTGTCAAGCACGAGCTTAGACACTTTTTGACTATATATGCATACGACAATTCCACAGTGATACATGTTGCGCCTGTGATTCCACAGTAATGCATCTGTGATTCCACAGTATTTTGATAATTTCAATGATTTTGTATTTATTTGATTGTTGTTTCTGGAAAATTGAAATTTTGTTACCAGAAGTAACAGAATAATGCATTGATAATGCATTTGTGGAATTTTAATGATATCTGTAGAAATAGATATCATATATGGAATATTGTATGAAATTACATGAATTAATTTCTACAGACTCATACTTGAGGGGGAGATTGATATATATCAAGTGTGAGTGTTTTTGTGTTAATTTTCTGTGAATGTTTGTGTGTTGATTCCCCCAAGATTGATATTGGATTTGATGATAAATTATATGGAATGTTGGCATGACTTGTTTGATCATCCGAGTCATATTATGTGCTGCTTGTTCTCAAATAGATATGATTATGAAAATATTATTAGAAACGGATCTCTGGAAATATATTAAATTGAAAGAGTACATATGAAATTATTGATCTGCAAAGTTTGCAGTGATGATTGCAACCAGATGTTTGCAATATATTATGCGCGCAATTTCCAGATTGAATGATCCAGAAATCATGTATTAAAATATCAATGAATGGATAGATCAATGATTATGAGAACAAAATTTATATGTTGTGTATATTTGCAGCAATTATATAAGCCAACAGAATTCTCCCCGTATAATTGGCTTTTGGTCAGGAGCCAGATTAATTCCATCTTGAAATGTTTTAAATGTGTAATGTTTATTAATCTATTACAATGCACATAGATGGATATACAAAGAAAATTGATGATTTGATGAGGGGGAGAAAAATAAGCAGATTGGGTAAAGATAAAGTGAAATGAATTATCATTGGCTCATATTGGTACTCGTACAAAGAAATGTGCACTAAAAGTTCAGAAGATAATTCATTTGCAGATTTTAGCTAATCAAATGCTAAAAGCATTTACTGACCTAAAGTGACAAAGTTACATGTCCCAACTGCAAATGCTCCTATATGAATTGTTATAAAGCATGCCTGAAGCGTTGCTGGTCCATCGGTTATAAAGATAAAAATCCTCGAAAGAGAAAAGGAGCTATAAAATATAGATGATCAAGTCGAGGATAATTAAGTAAAGCTCCAGAAGAGTTATCTTTTGACGAGATGTTATCTCCAGAAGAGATATTACAAGAAGAGTGTATTGTGGTCTAAAAAGAGACCCAGGTACCTAATATATGTGAATATAATGAGATCTCAATAAATTATGAATGAAATCCGATGGGACCGAAAAATAAAGTCGACATTGATGATATTTATGTTTATAAGATAGCATATGCTGTAATGATGATAATGAAGATCATGAGTCATACTATATTAGTGTGTGCCAGAAGCACATGTTCCTGAAGAACATAAGGCGCTAGAATAAGTCCCTGAAGGATTCAAGATGCTAGGAGCATCAAATTCTCGAGAATAATTAATTAAGTGAATTCATATGTAGCATAAAGCATTTATTGTGCATATGATATTATTATCTGAATAAATATGCACATGTATATTTATGATTTTACTTGAAAGATTTAGATCTTGCAGGTATACAATGAATACTTGATGATAGAAAGACAATGAAGCAATGTGGTCATCAGGGGAGCAAGTTTGATGTAATCAAGAGGGGGAGACGATACACGCTGTACTCTTTTTTCCTTATCTAGGTTTTGTCCCACTGGGTTTTTCCTAGAAAGGTTTTTAATGAGGCAAAACTCAACAGTGTATCAATGAATGTTGTACTCTTTTCTTTGGCTAGGTTTTTATCCCACTGGGTTTTTCCTAGTTAAAGTTTTTAACGAGGCACATTCATAAATGGACATCCAAGGGGGAGTGTTATGAATATTCTTATTATGTGGATGTCCATTGACCCATAATCTCCAAATACAGGATGACATGGTATATACGCATAGTAATCTACTATTTGCATCCTTCTATAAATAGAGGTCTCCTGTAACTATTCATTACACTTGAATGAGAATTCAATTCATCTCTCTAGAATTTCCTCTGACTTCTCTCTAGAATTCTTTCAGTTTTATAACATTATCAAGTTTTTATCATTATTTTATCAATATTTCTGTCAATACATTATCAAGCCTTTACAATTTCAAATTTCTTTCCTTATCATTTTTCTTAACATTTTTCTTCTTCCCCACACAGGTGACAGCGACAATTATGGCAAAAGATTAGAAGTTCAAGAGAAAAAATAATTATGCCAAAAACACAATGATGGTGACCGACATCGCAAAAATAACCCAGGCTTCTTTCATATCCAACTGCTTGGCTTTCCTCCCCTGTTCCGTTCTCTTTTCTCTCCCTACTCATCACAACCTTTATATTCAAATTTGAATGATAAAGATTTAATGTTTCATAAGAAAAAAATATAAGGTTAAAGGGTAATTTATCTTAAAGTATTTTAAGATGCCATTTTACTTCAGAAGTGTCGCAAATGAAACAATTTTGCGTTGAATGTCATTCAAGTTAATTTTGACTATTAGTTAATTTAATATGTCAAGCTGATAACCCACATATAATCCATGTCATTTTTGTTAATGTATAAATTTAGACACAAAAGTCTATATATCATGTACTTTATCTTTTTTAAAAAATATATTTAAAACTTTCATGGTAAATTTACATTTTAATAAAAATAATGTTGATAATATATAGACTATCAACTTAACACATGTGGTCAAGTAAAGTTCATAATTAACTAGAGTAATGATCAGGAAAAAATTGCTCAATTTTAGAAACTTCCAGAGGATGAAATCGCTCCCGAAAACTTTTAAAGAAAAACAGCCCTTTAACTCAAAAATATATTATAAAATGATAAAGTAATTAAATTACATTTACTTTTTATGACTGTAGCTATAAGCAAGATAATTTTCTAATAAAATATTCACGCACAAAAACTACTTTATAATCTTTAAATTATTTAAAAATAACTTATTTTTAAGTCGAAACAAACTTAACCTAATTTTGTAGTTGAAATATAATAATTTTTAAAAATACAAATTAATTTTTATAGGAAAAAATTTTAAAAATACAAATTAATATGAAAAATTTAAAATTATAGGAAAAACTTAATAAAATAAATGTAGAAAGATACCACGCTATAAATAAATAAAAAAAATAAAAAAAAAAGACTCTATAGTTTCAAATCAAAAATTCTATCTTCCAAAAGAGAAGGGTTAGAGGTTGGGCATAGAGTTGGGAATCAGGGCCGAGCTGGCTTGTGAAGGGTCAAAGCCTAATAGGGCCGGCCCTCCAGAGTTCAGAGTAAGAAAAACACCTATTTTTTAAAGTCCAGCTCAAAAGCACTAGAGGCTCGGCCCGCAAGGCCTGAAAATTACTATTCTAAATTTTAATTATTTTTCCTTCACTTTTTGTAAAAAATATAATTAGTAAATTACAACACGAATCACCCAATAAATAAACACAATCATTAATTCATAATCAAAAGCAAATTATGTTCACAAATAACTCACATAAAACATAAAAAATATATCACTAAACGACATTAGTATGATTACTATTATTGTCGTCATCTTCGTCACTATCATCAATTTTAATGATATTTGATTATTCTTCACTTTGACTAGTAGCCTTTAGCTTATAAGTAAGAATATCATGAAATTCTTCTTTCGCATCATGAACACATCCATAATCTTTATTTGTAACAAATAAAAAATCAAATCATAAAATTAGAGTATAGTTATTATGTATTTGTAGTTAAATGGATAAATAACTCTATAAAAAATATAATATATATATAAATTAATAAATTTAAAAAGGAAAAAAAGAAAAAGCTACAGTGAAAAGGGCCTACAAGGCTGGCCCGAAACCCTCCAGGGCCGGCCCGTTTAAACCCGAGGTCCGTCAGGATCAGCCCTCTAGGGCTAATTTCAAATATTTCGTCTATTTTTCAGGCCGGCCCCTTAAAAGGTCAGGGCTTAAACAGGCCAGCATGATGAGCCTAACTCGTTTCCCCGGCTCTAGTTGGACAAAAGAGTGGCTTGCTAAATTACTTTTTCGTCCCCACCAAAAAAAAAAAAAGTGTAAAAAGAACAAACGGAAATTATGCTGCTCTGGAATCAAAGAAGAAAATCAAGAGAATAGTTTCCCTGTTCTCTCAGTTTGATTCTTGGTCCTTAACAGGAGGACTCGCAGAAAATTTGTCCGTTTCTTTCATGATTTAGCCCTGTTGATTGTTTCATATTTCTCTTAACATATAGCTGACATTAACAATGTCCAACGTTAAAACTATTTTTCATGCCATCACATCACTACAACATCATTTTTATAGTAATTCCCCTGTATCTTCATAATTTCTTCTTTCCTTTGGTGCTACAATTTATGGATCTTAATCACTGAAAGTGGGAGGCATGTTAAACGCCATTTGAGGTAGTAATGTTAATGCCTGCTTTGGCTCTTTCATATCTCTCAAATGAGGTAAGCATCATATTTCCAAGCCGTAACAAGTAAACTCCATTAATGTTAGTTATTATACTGAGCACTCCCCTCAATTTTATAAAGCCTTGAGATCTTCTTCTATGCCATAGCTAGAAATTGGTGGTTTCGTCTTTGCATCTATGGCTAGGTAGATTAAGTGCTGATGTAGGTCATTATCCATTTTATGCCATTTTGTGGGATAAATTGTAGTGTTTGTTGTTATATGGTAGAAATTTACAAAGAGAGACATTGAAAGAGGGGCGGAGGAGGAGCCTGAGAATATCTACGACGGAAGCTATGCAGACCCATGGGTCATCGGGTGTCCCGACTGGCAAAAGTGGAAATACTACTTGCACTGAGACAAGGGCGCGCCAGTGGGAGAACGATCTGGGACCAGCATCTCGGACTCGGGGTAGAAAGAAGAGGAAACTGAGGCCAGTTGAAGAATTGACTATATCTCCAGCCAAGCAGGTTTTTTCTTTTTCCATTCTTTTTGGATGACTGAGAAGCCTATGGATGATCTTCTGCATTTTGCCCCATTTTAGATTCTGATCTCCTTTTGTTTTTATTTATGTACTAACTTCTAGTCTTTTCCTACATTTGGATGGGTGTGTATACCATGAGACGGTAGTTGGGACAAGTAAATAAAGGATACAACTATATTAACTAGTGTATTATTTGTGTCTCTTGGGATATCTAAGTACTTTAAAACTTGAGAATTTTGGGCTAATTCGATTTAACTATTCTTTGGACTACACTTTGCCCTTGACAATACTTGCCCAAAGAAGTGGCCTAGTTCTCCACGAGTTTGATCCGGAACCTTTGCATTATGTGTTGTTTGGTTTGTTCATACCATTGTTGTCATCTTTGTTTACGATGATTTTACCACCTATTCAAACCATTTGCTGCAGAAGAAACAATGTGAAGAAGATATTCAAAGGAAAAACGGTAAGATTTTGCCTTCTCTAAAACCTACTTATTTTGCCATTATATATCAAGCTATGATGTTTTATACATCGCATTTGTACCCTAAGTTTGAGGTGAGTGTGGAAATGAAGAAATTTATACCAATATTCCTCAGCCTCTTAATTGTAATTATAACAAATGGTTTTTAGATTTACCTTTTGATGCATTTACTATTTGTATCAGATCAACCACCGGAGTTAACTTCTGCAATTTTCATGCCTGAGAAACACATACTCGAACTTATACTTAATATTTTACAGAGGTGTATTTCGAAATCTATTTGTCTACTCTGTTTTGTATATAATGATGCAAACCCGGTACTTAATGATATTTTATATTATGCAGGAGAGACACTTATGAAATATTTGCTGAACCAGTGGATCCTAAAGAGGTGTGGGGTCATAATTATCATAATCTATCACTGATTTCCCTTCCTGCCTTTTTTTGGCTTGTGGCATCATAGGCGTTTAAACCAAAGATCTCCAGCATAATAACAAGTCCCCTCACCATTATGACAGAAATCATAGGTTTTGATTTATGTTTACTTTGTTGGTCGCAGGTTGAGGATTATTATGAAATTATAGAAGAGCCTATGGATTTTGGGACCATGAGGGCTAAACTACATGAAGGAATGTACAAGAGCCTACAACAATTTGAGGTTTCCTACTTCTAGTTTTACTCTTGATGCTTATATGATTTTTCCACATTTTTAATATATTTAGTAACAAGTATGGATTGAATAAATTGTTGCAAACAACCAGTTCATTAATTCTTTCTTGTTTGTTATGTCTAACACATGGCTTTTGAACCATTACGCAGCATGATGTTTTTTTAATATTCAACAATGCAATGCATTTTAATTCTTCTAGGACAATATATTTCAAGCAGGTATGGCGAATGATTGTGGTGAATTTTTTGTGTCAAGTCTCGTGCTGTGATGAAGAGAATTATTAATAAGGCCTTTCATTTTACAGGCTCGAACTATAAATGAGTTAGCTAAGACGGTTTTCAATGTTTTAAAAGCCAAACCTGAGAATTTTGAAAGAGAATTCTCAGAGACTATACAAAGGGCTGGTAGGAGAAACCAAAAAGATTTCAAAGATTCAGCAAACGTAAAATTGAGTGAATCATCCATCAGCGTGTCCTTGAGTTACATGGCAGGTTCTTCCAATGCTCCACCTTACAGGAAAAGCCTCAAGGCAAATCATGGGCGGTCGGACATTGCTAGACATGTCGATGCTAGAGTTCTTGATGAGAATCCAACCGGTAAGAAGAGATAATTAGAAAGATGTGTTATGTTTTATTGTGTCTACTCTAAAGGCCACTGTCTAGTTGATCACTTTTTTTTTTAATAACCTTTGCACGACCTGGAATCCAGCATTTTTTCTAATTGGTCACTGTGTGATGACCAAAAGGCTTAAAAAATCGTTCACCCAAAAAAAAAAGAAAGCTTAAAATATTTAATCGGACTTTTTTATCATTGATGCCTATTTTTCAGGTGGTAGAAAAAGCAGATGTAAATCTTTTGAAGTTGATAGGCGGTGTACATATAGACCTCACATGTCCCCCAGTGAGGATGAATCAATTTTTCAAATGATTTATGGAAATTTGAAACTCTTCGAGCAAGTGAGTTTCTCTCGCCCCCTATCTCCCTATTGTATACATTGATTCAGTAGTAGTGTATCATAGACCTGCCATAATTATTTTTTCCCTCTTCTCTTTTTCCCTTTTATAGGTTAATCAGCAAGACATTGGGTACGGAGAGAGCTTGATGTTGTTTGTCAAAAATTTAGGACGAAAAGTAAAAAATATAGTGAGGAGAAAATTATTTGGTTACGAAACTCATACAAGATCTGATTTGGCCCCATTGAGAGCTAATACGTTAAATACATATATTGACCCTGATGAGATAAGAAGGGCCACTAACAGTATTAATTTGGAGATTGCTAGTGGAGATAAAGTAGTTTATGTCAATGACGATATTGATCATGATCAAGTGGAAAGGACATCAAATGCTGGCCAAGGAAAAGTAGGCCATAGTCCCTTGAAAGATCATATTCAGGGAAGTCAGAGCATGCCCATTGAATGTGACCAGAGTTATTGGTCTGATTTAGATCACCCAAGGGCTTCTGCTGATAAATTAGATTGTTTAGCCGATGGGTCTAAAGGAATAGGAAGCGAGCCTACGACAGTATTTTCAGACAAATCCAAGTCAAGTATCCAAGAACAGGTGTCAGAATCATCAATTTTAGAGCATTTTCAGACAGCGATGTTTAGAGACAAAAGTGAATTTCAATCAGAATCTTGCCCCTCACAAAGTAGAGCTGTTTCAACTTCAAGTTTCATGCAAGATAAAATCCAGATTGATCAGGAATATGTAGGACGCTCATTCGAGGTTGGGAAAATCTTACTGTCAAACCAAACTATGCCACTGGCTTCTAGTTTCGTCTTCAATCTACCATTCTTGAAGACTAGACTTGATCAGATGAACTCCTCTGAGCATTATTCAAAAGGTGGTAAGAAGCATTGCCCTATTCAAGCATGCTTCGCGGAGGATTGACATGCATGAACTGTCAAACTGATCTAAGCACTGTTTATTACAGTCACAATCTGCAGTCATCACAATTGATCTGTCAATGCAATGATTCCTCTCCTTTCCTTTAAAAATTAGATGACATTTTATATCGCAACCCAACCAAACCAAGCATGTGGTTCAATATGGTATACTTCTAGTTCTAGGCAGCACCTAGTTGGTGCAGTGGAACGCAAGCCATCCTTTAATGGCAGTAATCACGGGTTCGAACTGTGCCTGCAAACAATATCAATACGCTAGCCAATGCACAAAAAAAAAAAAAAAAATATTGTACTATTCTGAAGTTCTTATATCTTGTGTTAAATATGAAAAACATGGCGGCATTCTAATTTTATTTATTAATTTAAAGTATATAATACATTTTACATTAAAAATAAAAATAAAGGATGAAGACTATGATGATAAAAGTCAACTTAAAATTTTAAATGAAAATAAGATAACAAAATCATGAAAAGTATTTCTAATAATTATAAAATCAACATGCTCCTTATTTACTCCGACATAAAATATTTCACTAATGAAACAAAAAGTGAGCGGACTAATACCCCAACTTAATATTATTCTATTCTAATCTCTGCTTTCGATTCAAATAACGATCAGGCTTCAAATTGACCAAACAAAGACAACGTTAAAGTCACCAATAGATTTGTTGAAACTTAATTCACTTCGGGAAAAAAAAAAGAGGGAAGTTGAATAAATTGGGCGCCCAGCTTGATTGCCATAAATAAGCACGAATCCAACGTTGAAGGATAAGCATGCAGAGGCGCCATCTGTTTCATTGGCACGCCCACTCCTGTCCCTGTCTGCGTCTCATTTCATTATTGAAGACAGTGAATTAAAATGAGAGAGAGATTGATTGATCTATTATTGTATCGTGTCTTAGTCGTTATCGTCACGGCTGGTGGTATTGGTGGCGAGCTGAGGCGCAAGAATGGCGTACCGGAGAAAGCAGGGAGTGTCGAGATCTTGCACCTTCCGAGAAGATATTGGTCACCCTCACCCTCACCCTCAGGATCCTAACCCCCTCAGAAGTTGTTATTCCTTCTCCCCTGCCGCTCTGGCCATCCGAGCATCCACTACTCGCCCCGACTCTGCTTTTCCCTTCAAGGTGTCTTCCCCTGTCACAAAACAAGTATATGTATCTCTCATATTTGATTCGATATTGATGATCATGGCGCAGGGTTTGGGCGGCATATGGGGATGATTTAGGCCTGGCCGAGGCCAAGTCTGGATTTTGGGGACTGCTGACTCTCAAAGCCAGATCTATTCTGGATGACGATATCATCATGTCTCCAACACCTCATACCTTTGCCCAAGGATTTCATACCTCAGGTATTCATTCATTAACAAAATGACTAATCTTATCATAACAAAATAATAATCATATAATCAATTCCTTTTTGGATCAATATATTCACATCCAGTTGAAACAACCGTATCAACCGCCCGACACCTTCACAAAAATGGAGAATCTGTAACGAGTCCCACGTCGGAAGTCAAGCTTTTGGAATGAGGTTATTAGTCTATTGGTTCTCTCTCCTTATAGGTTAGCTTTTGGAGGTTAGGCTCTCTTTTAGCTTGTGTTTGTCACATTGTTACTTTCATTGAGAACCGATGTTTCAGAGAAGGTTACCCATGGAGGGGTTCTAACCGGCAAACTCTTGAGACAGTGACTATATAATGAGTCTCATCAAGCTTTTGGAGTAAGGTTTATAAGTCCATTAAGTTCTTTCTTTTCATAAACTAGCTAATGAAGGAAAACGAATTGGGCTTAGTCACATATGGTCCAATTACAAAGGAGGATGAAGAGCCCATAAGGAGAAGTAGAAAACTCAAGAGAAGGACCTAGAAGCTCAGAGAAATAGAGAACGAGCGTCTATAATAAGGACAAAAGCGGTTAGGAGGAATATGGAAAATTGTATTGGAAGAGGGATATGGAAAATTGTATTGGAAACTCTCTTCCCTCTGCATGATTCCCTCCTCCCTTATTGATTTCTTTTCTGTTACAACGTCTTATCTCTTGTGAATGCATTGTTAATTCAATCATTGTAATAGCAGAATTATATGAATATGAATATCTAGAACTCAGATATCTCATTATCTGATTTGTCTTAAGCAGAATTTGATCATAACAGAATCCTGCAAATCAGTGTCGCGCCCTCAATCATGTAGGTGGCAACTTTGACGTTTAGTATAAAATTTGAACTGCCTTGTGAGCTATTTCTTGTGTTTTCCGGCAAGAAGGGCAAATGCTTGTGGAGAGTAGGACAGCGGACTTGAGGAGTCAAATAAAGCTTAAAGGAAGTGATGGTGAGAGGAATATTGCAAAGCCACACACTCCAACTAACCTCCACGAAACTCAACTCATGGCATCCCGCGACGTAAGGTGGCAAGCAATTGTTGGAATAAATAGGCTTTGATTAATACATATGCCTGAAACTCCCCCTTATCTTTACCCTTCACTAATCACTCTTACTTTGATAGATGCCCTTTAAAATTCAAACAACATCATATCACAAACTATATATAGTCAACCATTACCTTGCTGGTTGATGCAGTAGCTAGCTAAACTAGCTAACATCCTCTTCCTCTCCCCTTTGTTTACATGGGTTAATTCTTATATGTTGGGTCACAGGTGGCAATGGCAACGGCAGCCAAAGCAAAATTACTTATGTGTGAGCTAAAAACAGTGAAAGGAAATTTGGCATTTGCTAAAGCGAGGTGTGCTCAGCTAGAAGAAGAAAATAAATTATTGAGGGACAAGGAAGGTTGCGACAAGGGGAAGAGCCGTACAGATGATGATCTGGTAATTAATCTTGTTCTTTAAGATGAAAGAATTAAGAGAGCATAAAATAATTAAAGCTAATATATGTTTTAATTTTGTGAGCCATTGTTGATATATACACTCAGATACGGCTTCAACTGGAGACACTACTGGTAGTGAAGGCTCGTTTAGCGAGTGAGAACGAAGTATATTCAAGGGAGAACAGATTCCTGAGGGAAATAGTGGAATATCATCAACCGACGATGCAGGATGTGTGGTATATCTAGAGGAAGGAATGGAACAAGTAGGTGAATTTTACCCGGTGGATAGCGATGAAGTCACCACCGTGCTCTACCTCTCTTCACCGCCCTGGAACACCTCAAATTTCTGACAATGACAATAACAAAAAAATTGTGATGATTTTTATAAATAATAACTAAAATTTAAAATATCTAAATTTGGGAAGTATTACTGCCGCAATTGTACTGGAACAAGTGCAAGGCTAATTTATTACATTACTATAAATCCAAATTCTAGACAAAAATAGCTAGAATTAATTGAACGTTCTTCCTCACTTCTCACTGCTAGCCCCAACCTTTGGAACCTATTTCATTGAAAATCTACTCCCCGAAGAATCATCGCAGCCCATGAACACAAACATCAGCAAAGCCGGTACCTAATAAAACAAAGATAATATATAAAATAAAATAAAATAATTACATAATAAAACAATCATGTGTATATATATAAAATTAAAAGAAGATGTCAATTTTGTTATTCTTTATAAAGTTTACTTAGTGAGAAAAGAACCATGGTAGATCCGGGAAACCCTACCAATTTACCCTGTGACCCGGGAAACCCTGTCAATCACAAATCATCAAATTTGGCCATAAAAACATTTCTTCTTAGTGTGCACACCTCTTTCCAAAGTTGCTACTAGTGTCCCGGAAAACCCTGCCAGACACCACTTTGGGAAGAACGAATACAATCGGTTTATACCACATAATATTTCAGAGGCATAAAGCCTAAAGGTTGTGTTCATCACATTAGGGGTATCATCCCAAAGTTATCCTCTCACTACCAAATTATTTTAAATGCACTTAGAATAGAATTACTAAATTATTTCTATACACTATAGTGCCCAAATTGAATTTATTAATATTTTATAATTATTTAATCATCTTCCTACACTTTTTTATTATTTAATTTTTTAATTAACTATAGGATAAAAGAATATTTTAATATAAAATATATCCATATCTTATTTTATTATGATTTAATTTCCTCATGATTTTAGGAATAATTAAATCAAATTACGATCTGATTTGATTAGATTTACTTGATCTTTGAGATTATGCAGCTATTTCACAACCTTAATTTTCTCTATATATGTATGATGCAAGTTCATCAATAAGCATAGAAGTTGAATTGCATAAATACAAATTAAATTCATCTATTGTAGAACAACAAACCAAATCATCATAATAATATAATAATGCCTCGACATTATTAATATTCGCCCCATTCTCCTTACAGGTGTGTGTGTGTGTGTCTATATATATATGAATTAAAATCAAACATCATTAATATCAAAAAAGAAACAAAACCGAAGACGCAACATATTCCATTCAATCACATGAATTGAGAAGAAGGAATGTGCAAATATATATATATATATATGTGTGTGTGTGTGTGTGTGTGTGTGTGTGTGTGTGTGTGTGTGTGTGTGTGTGTGTGTGTGTGTGTGTGTGTGTGTGTGTGTAAGCATGACATATAATAATCAAACATGCAAATCAAGAAGCATGAATATATGGATTTAGGTGGATAATATGAATTATTTAGTTGATGGTGTTATATTATATATTATATAATATTAGGAAGAACGGATTTCTCATATAATATGTTTCAATGACAAAAATTGGAGACCGACATGTAACAACTAATTCCTATTGTTCTAGGAATTAAGATTACCTGGTCTTTGCTTTTGCTAATCTCTTAAAAGAGCAATTTGCTATAGAGTTTACAGAGGAAGAAGCAAAAGAAAAGAGAAGTATTGAACGATCGTTAGGGTTAGGCGGCTAAACCTCAATTTTATAATTAAAATTAGGGTTTAACTATAGGCTGGGCTCTTTAATTATTGTCAATTAATAAATTATAAAACAATACAAACATTATTAAATTCTAATTTTTTATTATTACTATATTATTATTATTATTATTATTATGCAGAATTAACTATCCTATGCATTCAAAAGGTAACAGATAGAAAACTAGAAAACAAAAATGGTTATAAAATAAGGGGTGTAAATATAATATATTCTTCATCACTTTTCCGAGAGAATTCTTCATTGTTTTATTAAATATATAGCGTAGAGTATTTTGCTTATATAAACAATATCTTTATTTAATTGTGTAGATTTGCGGCACAAGCAATATTTACTCCCTTATCCCCTACTATTAATCTGGGGTATTACAACCCGCTGAACTTCCTCCTCCTTCACCATACACTGATCTGCCTCAACATAATTGTTACACCACTATCGGCCTCACCCTCTCGGGTAGCGGATAGAAGGTTTTCCTCTTATTAATTACCTTACCTTGATTAATAATTACTTATTATCTCATATTAGAATTATTCGCAGTAGAACATATGAACAATTTGAACAACTACTAGACACCGGTAAAAGTATAAATAGTGCACACAAAAAATTCCCCGAAGGGTTAGGATATAGTCACCCAAATGGCTGATAAATGAAATATACAACATAATATAAAGTACAAAATGAGATAAAGCAGCTCATATTTCTTCCACCTCCAACTCCATGCCCTTACCTCTCCTCCTAATTAGCTCAGCCAAAACCACAAGTATCTTTAAAATCAATCTGGGATCCAAAATTGAATCATAGAGTAACTGTCAAACTCATATACATAGTGTATGCAACCATAACAAGGGAAAAACAACAAAGTGGCAACACATAACACATGCATTCAGTACGCGTAGTAACATATCAAAACAAATCACATAATGCAAATGTTCACTGCAAAAAGACCCAACCCTTATAAACACCAGACAACCCACTAAAGTAAGCCCGGTTCCGCAGCTGAAAAAAACAACTATAGTCGGTTCTCAGACCCCAAGCTACATTGAATACATCATTGGCCCTATAGCAACTCAGAGACACACAGTCCACTAGGCCCTACAACTCGAACATAAAAACACCATACAGTGTACCGAAGTAAGCCCGGTTCCACAAACATAAAAAGCCTGGGGCCTGTCAAGCTAAAAGGTCAGGTCAAGGCCTCTTATGAGGCCTGTTTTCTCTTAACAGTCTAGGCCTAGGCCTGATAAGAGGTCTTTTAGGCCTGTCAGACTGGCTTGTTTATATTATTAGTATTAATTTATGTAAATTTGGCTTGTGTTTTAGACTATTTAAAGTAGGTCTGTTTTCGGCCTGTGGCCTTTATTTATATTATTATTATTAATTTATATAATTTTGGCCTGTTTTTTGTCTGTTTAAAATAGGTCTGTTTTCGGTCTATGGCATGTTAGCTTAGTTAAATAAAAAAATAAAAATAAAAATAAAAACATGCTTTAATAAGCCACAGGCCTGACTCAGGCCAAAAATAGGCCTGTAACAGGCCACAGACTAGGCTCAGACCAGTATATTACAGAACAGGCTTGGCCTGTTTCCGCCCCTATTAGCCACACAAAGTATATAAGTAAGCAGTTACTACTACCTAATAGTTGAGCGATAAAATATAAAATTTTTTGATGCTGGAATTATTCCGAATATGTTACTACCCCATCATAAAGCAAATACAATCCATTTTATTCACTTATACAAATTCTTCTCTTTTATTTCATAAAATTCGTCCATATTTTAGAAATTCCAAAAACAGTGTACTGACTTCAAAAATTCATAACTAGTTCTAAAAAAATCCAATTAATGCGATTCTAGTGGTCATTTGCCCCTTAACATGTCTAGTTTTTATTAAAAATATTTCCAGAGGCCACAAAAATTCGTACAATTTTACTATGTAAAAATATCATTCTTTGGTCAAAATTGAAATTCAGATTTCTAAGCTATTTTCAAAAATTCGTATCTACCAATAGACATCTTGAAAAAAATTATAAATTATATACCAAACTAAATCATAGTATATCTAATTTATCCTTGTAAAATTTCATGGGCATATGATTTCATTTACTATTTTAAAATCATTTCTTAAGTGCGTTTGCCTAGAAAATTCCAGGACTAGCAACTGTTTCAATTTCTTGTTAACAAATCTTTTGAGTTTCAAAGTTATTTTCCTTACTTGTTCCCATACAGAATTTCGTCCTAAACACTTTGGCATCATCAAAAACACCAAAATCACATCATAGCTTCATGTATGCAGTTGCTGACTGAAAATCACACTTTGCATCCAAAAACACAAATTCCATTTCACTTTTATAATTTTGCCTAGTCCTTAGTTATTTGCCTTTCTAAAATCATAATTTTAACTTTAACCTCTTGATAACATATTTTAGTGTTTAGGGCAGAGCCCTCCACTCAAATATTATTATCCCATGTTCATTCTTTATTTTGCAAAATTTCTAAGAAATCATAACACCAAGTCACAACAACTTAGTATTAGTGGCTTACTTTGCTTATAACTTGAGTTGGCTTGGATTTTTCTCCTCCTTGCTTTTCTGTATGCTTCGTCCTTGATAATGGGAAAATCATATAAGAAATGTTCATGAGCATATTGAAGTGATTATGAGAGATTAAGGAAGGTAGAAAAGAAATCTAACTTCATTTGGAATTGTTTATCTTCAACTTCAAGCTTGTATTACTTTTCTTCACCTTGGCTTTGGAAATTCTCTTTTCCTTCTCTACCTCTCCTTGTGCACGAATGGTCAACCCAAAAATGAGCCTTGGAAGTTTTTAAATAAAGGCTTATAATTAGACAAAAATATCCCTTTAACTAAATTTCCATTGGCTCCTTATTTGATTTAATTGTTTCTTGGCTTATCGTGCAAGTCATATATTCTCTTTCTTGTCCCAATATGGGATGAAAATTCAAGCTAAAAAGGGGAATATTTATGCCTCCAAAAGTCATAAAAAGTATTCTTACCTATTCCCTTTTTGTTTGGTCTTTATTCTTAGCTTTTTGTCCTACTTTTCTTTGAAGAGCATGAATATCACCTAGAGGGTGGTAAATAGGTGATTAAAAAAATATTGTTTCTTTTCAAAAATAAAGTTAATTGAGAGTGACACAACCAAGAAGATTGGACACAAAGAGTTTATACTGGTTTGGTCTAATTCGTCGACTTATGTCCAGTCCCCACATTTGGGTATTTCACTATCTTAAATGCAGATAAAATCTCACATGCTTGTACTCGAAATGATCCTTTTCTAGGACTCACTCCTCCTTACAAGCTATAGTTGTACACCCGTTCTTGAGATTCCACAATCTCAAGATTTACAGAAAGAGAATTGAATAAGGTAAACTTCTCACTGATTAAATAATATGAACACTGATGCTCGACAATTATCCGAAGATATTAAGTGTAATAAATGAAAGAATTAATACGAATAACACAGAGTTGAATGCGCAGAGTTTCAGTAGGTGGCTGAATTGAATGCTTGGGCTTTTATACTCTTCGCCATTAAAGCCGTTGAGAGAAACTTGAATGTAGCCATTGTGTCTTGTTAAGATTTCCGTTAGGCACAGAGTTCCTCGTTCAAACAAATCGATCATTGAAGCTTCATTAAATGAAATCACTCCCTTCATTTAATGCATTGTCTATTGATTATGCTTGTGTACAGAGATAACCGGAATAAGTATGCCTTGAAAGAATGTTTCGCTTTGCTGCAGTATTTCATTCTGAATGTGATAGCGACTTCGGCAAGTGCACTGGTCGTTACAAGTAATAAAATAGTGAGAAAAAGATCGTCCCACAAGGAATAGTACTCCAATCACTAATTCGCTATTTTCGCTTTAGTTGGATGAATCGAGTAATAAGAGATGAGTTGTAACCAAACAAGAATTTAAAGAATTAAATAAAGAGCAAGAATCCAAAATCAAGAATTTCAAGAATGATGTTTAGAAAAGATAAGCAATCAAGAAAAACGCAACTAGGGTTTAGAATCCTCCTGTGCTCCTCCAAGAATTTAGATTGAATCCTTAATTGATTATTATTCTTACGATTGACAATCAATTCTCTAAAGTTAGACTAAGTCTCAATGTCTTAATGCTACCTTAGTCCTTTATCTTTGAAAATAACCTAATATCTTAGTATTGTTTGGAAAAATTAGATTTTTTAAATCAGAATTATAAGATCAAATAAACTTGTAAGCCTATGTTTAGGTCATGCAACTCTATGATGAATTAACGGTTCGAGTTAGATGCACCAACATCTCTATTGTCATACACCAACCTATGAACAATCTAAAAGGTGATCAATCTTCAAAAAAGCTTTAAGCGAAGAAAATTCATTCAATCAAGAAAATCAAGATCAATCAAGAATTCAAACAAATACGTTAAACTCGCATAGGGTTCATCTTAGCCCTAACTACAAAAAGAAAACTAGTCAAACATGGCTAGGTTAACAAAATAAAGAAAAGAGATGAAAAGAGAATTGGTCTTCAAAAATTGGGGAAGGTTGATCTCCACGATGGTGCTTTGATCTCTTTCTCCAATTCCGTCAAATTGTTTCCAATGCAAAAAGTTGTCTTTGGTTGCTAGGGTTTCTCTTTTTTATGTTCCAGGTCCAATTGGGCTTCAAATCCACTAAAGATTCTTAATTTTTTTTTCCTTTTTCGGGTCCTGGAAGTTAAAAATCAGATTTTTCGCACTTCTGGTGCCCTGGGTGCCAACTCCAAAAATGTTATACAGAAAGTTGACACCCTGGGCGCCAAATCCTAATGATCAACCAGAAAGTTGGCACCCTTGGCGCCAACTTTCCACTGAGGGCGCCAACTTTTTATTTCTTTGTCGGCTTCTCTTTTTGTCTTTCTCCTGAGCTCTTCTAATTAGTTATCTCCTTGTGGATAAAAATCTACAAAATACACAAGAATACTTGTAAGGGTATGTCTGACATTAAACCCATATTTTTTACTTATTATTCTTAAGCTTTTTAATTATATTAGATTAATTTCATGCTCAATTTGTGCCTTAAAACATGGTAAGTTTACGGCTCATTAGAATGTTGCTCTGTTTTGCTGCTTCACATTAAATGCTTCTGACACACTTTTGCTTTATGATGCTTTTTGATTAATACTTCATCTTAATGCCTGAAATCACTAGAAAATGGGTTAAAAGTACCTTATAAATGATTCTTAATGATTTTGGAAAGTAACAACAAAATATTGATTTATTTGAAGAATTACAGACAACGACTCGCGATTCTCGTTCATATGAACTCGAGTTTCTAAGCATAGAACTCGAGTTTTGAACTCAAGTTTTCTTTCAAGAACTTGAGTTCCTGTGTTTACTTTTCTAACGTCTCAGTTCTTTAAGATAAGAACTCGAGTTAATATCACAAGAACTCGAGTTTTGAATTTAAGTGCAAGTTGAGTCCTTAAAGAACTTAAGTTTTAAATGAAAAACTTGAGTTATAAACTCGAGTTCTTTACCAAGAACTCTAATTCTTTAGACTTCGAATGAAACACAGATTTATCAAAGATGAAGAACTCGAGTTATATATATATAACTCGAGTTTCAAACTCAAATTTGTTACTAATGAACTCTAGTTCTTAAAATCCTTTTGATGTTTGAAAAAATTGAGCGAGATAGAATTCGCGAACTCGAGTTCACTTACCAAGAACTCGAGTTCTCAACCTTGCTGATTGAGAAACGATCTGATAAAGCTTTCCAAAACTTGAGTTTTAAATCAAGAACTTGAGTCTTTGTTAAACCAATAATTGACAAGTGTTTAGTCATCATCAAAACTCAAACTAAGGACTAACATTTTTGACTTTATTTTAATTTGAATCTTCTTGTGCCTTCCTTATTCAGATTTGGCCGAATCATATGGCTTGGAGATGAAGAAAATTTTGTCTTCAATCATTTTTATTTCACTTGTATGATATGTCTCTTTTTGGTCAACACAAATTCCTACCTTGACACTTATCTTAGTAGGAGTTTCTTCTCGACTTTTGTTTCCATCATGTGATTTTTGTGTCTTCATTGCATGCTCCTTTGCTGGCCGAACTCTTGGCTTATTTGGGAAGCCAAATTGGTTCTCCAAAAGTCTTATCCACATGCCAAATATCTCTTCTTCAAAAATTAATTTATTTCCCCTTTTATTATTTTTGATTTCCAAGTCAATAGGACTTGTATTTTAGCTTAGAAGTTGGGAAGATACATTTTTAGTCTTTTGCCTTCCTCTCTTGTACGAAAATTAAGAAGCTGGTGGGGAAAGAATTTGTGTCTTATAATACCACTTGGACTTCTTGCTTAATAAGTTAGCTTACATTATCTTGATGATGTTAGCTTGGTTGACAAATTTTCCCGTAAGTCAAAATTATTTTTTTGTATTGATTGTTTGACTTCTAAATTCTTCTTTTTGTGTAAAATTTGTTTTTGTCCCCTTATCCTTGCTTTTGGCAGAAATAATTGAGTCAAGAATGACAAAAGTGCTACCTTTTTATACTACACATTTTTAAGTTACTAAGTCCTTATCTCAATAACTTTACTTGTCATATTCTTCATCATCTTTATTCCCTTTTGGTCACTACTTGGTTGAAATTGTGCACGCCAAAGGAGTAAAATATTGCCTCTTAATTCCTAAACGAACATACCACATCAAAATGTTGACTTGCTTGACTTTATGTGCCTAAGTTCAAAAATGTTTACTTGTCTTAGTCAAAAATTAAGGCACTAAATAGTAACTTTGCTAATTAATTAAATTGAGGAATTTTATAAAAAATATATATATTAAAATCATGGACTTTTCAATAATTTATTTATTCATGCTACATGAAACAGGGATGTTACAATAGCAATACAATTATCTCATCAGTTTCTCAACATGACCATGACCCTGCAAATTGATCTCTGAATTTTTATAGCTTAGATGTGTCCAAATGCTTTTGGTTTTGTTTAGCAGGCTTTTGTTTCCTTGACGTGTCACCTCGTTGAATGAACGATTGGGTTAGAAAGGTTCAAGGTTTGATCCATGTGGTTTCATGTTTTTTTTTTTTTTTTAAAGTTTTTTCTGTATGAAACCTAACTCCCTAATATTTTTATAAGGATTTAATTTAAGTTTAAGGATCAAAATAAGGACAAGAGCCCCAACTCATTAAAAAGCATAAATGAAAAATTTTCGCGAAATTTCCCATTTCGGAAAAATTGGGAAAAGCCCCCAGTTGACAAATTTTTTTGGTCACAAGGGTATGATGCAACTATTTCTAGCATGTCTAACTTTTTTCAGTTGTGTGAGAGATATCCTTAACTAATAACTATGCATAAAAATCTTTAGTACAAGTCGTTTACACATATATAATTGAAAATAAGTTATAAACAACTAAAGAAAATTGGGTTAACAGCTAATTCTGCCCGGAAGTTTTTTGCCAGATAGTTTTGTTCTGAAAATATAAAAAGTAAAGCAATGTTGCTCTAAATTAACAGTTAGTTGACCAACTTTTGTTTAGGTAGCCACATAAGACAGCAATACCACATGATATGCCACGTCGTTATCATCATCCTTTAAAAAAAAAAAAAAAGAAGCAAAGAAACCTGTCCCCACTATCGATATTATGAACAACCATGAAACTCCAGTTTCAAGATCCCCATCCATAACAAACATTCAACTTCTTCATTCACACATTTATTTATCCATTTCAAGCTTTCTCATTCAACCCACCCACAGTCCCAAGTTGCAGTTTCTTGCTGTGAAGAACACAAATAGTAAGCTCTAACAATATCTACCAATTAGAAATCTTCAAAACAACATCAAATCCCCAATGTCATATCAACAATTTGCAATCAACTCGAAAAGATGAATACTAAGCAAAAGATGGAAGAAAACAGCAAAATCCATTCAACAATAACTCCAAAATGAACCTAAACATATACATGAAAATTGTTGGTTGCTTATCATCGTCAACCTTTGAGAAAAGCCAGGGAGGAGAAGAAGGTTGCTCCGATGAGGCATAAATTAGAAAAGGGCTGATTGGAATCTGAAAATTTTGGGACGATTTTCCAGATCTTCAACATCTCCCTCAAACTTTCCAGACCGTCAAATTTTCGGGTCGAAATTTACCTAAACTCGAATGCGGCGCCATGGTAGTGAGGTTGGGGGCTGTGGCGGTGACGACCACAAGGTTGCTGGAGATGGTGATGGACTGGATCGGAAGGTTATGGGAGAGGAAGGAGGGGTGGCCAAAGAGGATGCAGAGTATAGGGTTCGACAGAAAAATCCCTCGGCGTCCGTGGCGGCGCGTGGTGTTGCAGAAAAATACCTCGGCGTTTAAAGGGAGGGGCTGAGAAAGAGTCAATCACGGAGAAGGAGGCGGTGCCGGGTTTGATGGGAGAGATGAGCGTTAGAGGGAAGGGAGTGAATGAAGGAGTAAAGGAAGGCTATGGAAGAAGGACCTGGAGTTTGAGATTCGAAGGAGACCAGGGTGAAGCAGTGAAGGGAACGAGAAGATGCTGATGTGGCGTGGTGGAAGTGGCATTGCTATGCGCCACCTCAGGAAAAGTAGGTCAACAAACCGTTGACTGTCCAACTCTGTTAAATTTAAATTGAGACAACGTTACTCCTTTTTTGATATTTTTTGAGATAAATTTACCTTTTAATGAATACTCAAAAAAATTAGGGAAAATTGATTACAGGGCCCAAGGAAGAAAAATAATTATAAAAAAGGCCCAAGAAACATTCACATGCCAGAAAAGGTTTTCTGGCATTTTTTCAAAAAAAAGTGTACGGACATAGTTGCTAATTTCTACAGATGTAGTTGTTAATTGCTACAGATGTAGTTGTTAAAATGTAGTTGTTAATTAGACTGATTTAGTTGTTAATGGGGACTGATATAGTTGTTAAACGCTACTGATGTAGTTGCTAACGTTTTTTTAAAAAATGCCAGAAAAGGCCCTGGCATGTGAATGTTTCTTGAGCTTTTTTGTAATTATTTTTCTTCCTTGGGCCCTGTAATCAATTTTCCCAAAAAATTAGCACTAACTAAAAATGATTGCACCCTCTCAAATTGATGAAGGGTATTTACGTGAATATTCTCTAAATTTTAAACCCCATGACCATTTATGAAAATTTTCAAGGCTGTTTCTTCTCCTCACATTTATTTACTTTTTTTTATCTTTCTATTGTTCAAAATCGCCTCAAATAAGACTAAACTCACGTAATTTAAAGGAATGTTTGAATTAGGTTTTGAAAAATAAATTTTATGATTTATTTTATATCAGTTCTTTCCCAAATTATTGTTTATTTTATCTCTTTCTCTTTTATCAGTGAACAGTGACTTAACAGTGAGATATAACTTTTATTCTAAAATAGTAACTGCATGTGTATTTTTACTCAAAAAAAAAATCTTAGTGTTGGACACTCCTAAAAAAAAGATCATATGTATTTTTACACCTTACCCTATAAAAAAATAAAGGTTGAAGGTGCAAAAATACACATATGTTTTACCTCCAGGAGCGCCCAGCACCATATGTTTTTTTTTGTGCAAAAATACACACGCCGTTAGGTTTTAGAAGCAAAAATACCACTTCCGTTAGTTAACCGTTAACTGACCGTTAACCATGGTGAAATTACCTTTTTACCCTTAGTTTAAAATAATTAAAAAAGAAAAGGGTTAAGGGCAAAAGAGTAATTTCACCATGGTTAACGGTCAACTAACGGTCAGTTAACGGTCAACTAACAGTCAACTAACGGAAGTGGTGTTTTTGCTCCTAAAACCTAACGGCGTGTGTATTTTTGCACAAAAAAAAACATATGGTGCTGGGCGCTCCTGGAGATAAAATATATGTATATTTTTGCACCTTAACCCAAAAATAAATCATGGCTCCCACGTTTAAAAAAGACAAAAAACATTGATTACTTTACCTACTGACTTCCGGTATTAGCCCCCCACCTACTGCTCTCATTCGCCGTCCAAGTTCTAGGCTGAAACGCCACGTGCAACCCTGGGAGGCTGCGACCATGGAGCATTCTCACTTGCAGTCCTCGTATACATCTTCCGCACTCACTCCTCGCTCATTTGCGTTTTGAATATAAGTAGGGTTTGAACTTTATAAGTCTAGCTTCCTGACCTTGCAGTCACACACTCAGAAACACTCAGATCCCGTTTGCTATTCCTCCTCCTCCCAGATCGCAAAATACTGATCAATCGTCTGCGGGTACTTCTTTATTGTTTTTCCTCTTCTTCGATTGGAATACTTTAATTGCTGCTTTTGTTTTGAAGTTCCAATCTTGATTTTTTTTCCTGTGTTCGCTCTCTTCTAGATCGAGGATCAAGTTGATATATCATGGCTGCGGTGGCTCAGTTGCGTTTTTCTCCCCTCTCCGGGCATTACAGTTCGGTTTTGGATAGTCGCGCCCATAATACCCGCCAAATATTCTCCTCCGTGTCTTCCCTTAACATTCAAAATCGCTCGTTATATCTCATCAATAGCCCAAAGGCTTCTGATCATAAGCTTCCGGAAAAATTGCGGCTTTCATATGCTGGTGGCGACGGCAGCTGTGGGGCTGGACGTGGCGGCGGCGGCGGCGGAGACGACGGGAACTTCGATGATTCATCTTCATCGTTTGAGGGGTTTGGAATCCTGGGTCTGTTTCTAAATGGATGGAGATCGAGAGTTGCGGCAGATCCACAGTTCCCTTTCAAGGTTCTGATGGAAGAGTTGGTGGGAGTGAGCGCTTGTGTTCTTGGCGATATGGCATCACGGCCTAATTTCGGATTGAACGAGCTGGATTTCGTTTTTTCAACACTTGTGGTTGGATCTATCATGAATTTCACACTCATGTATCTGCTAGCGCCCACAATGTCATCCTCTTCCTCGAGCCTACCCGCGATCTTCGCAGGTTGTCCCAAGAGCCACATGTTCGAAGCAGGGCCTTACAACATTGTGAATCGATTGGGCACTTTGGTGTACAAAGGAACTGTGTTTGCTGCTGTGGGGTTCGCCGCTGGCCTTGCAGGGACTGCATTGTCAAATGGGTTGATCGCGATGAGGAAGAAGATGGACCCTACTTTTGAGACACCCAACAAACCTCCACCTCCGCTATTGAATGCGCTAACATGGGCAATTCACATGGGTGTGAGCAGCAATTTCAGATACCAAACTCTGAATGGGCTGGAGTTCATGTTGGAAAGGGGGCTTCCTGCATTTGCATTCAAGTCGTCCGTGGTGGTGCTGAGGGGCTTGAACAATGTTCTTGGTGGCATGTCGTTTGTTGTATTGGCCAGATTGACAGGGTCGCAGAGTGTTGCTGCCGAGAAGCCTCTGGTTGTGGTGGCGGCAGAGAGGCAGAGGTTGGTGGATGCGGAAAGGGAAAGGCAAGAGGATTTTCAGAGCAATCAGTCGACATCAAAGTAGCTAGTGATGGTGGCCTCCAAACTTAGTTGTTTGGTTTTATCTTTCACGGTTTGTCTTGGGAGGAAGCTGCCGTCCTCTGAATTACCCAACCGATGGAAAATTAATGAGTGAGCCAAGAGATGGGACTTGATGGGAACACTCCTTTTACTTTGCCAACTTATCTCGATCATGCACTAACTTTTTGAAAATTATGATGAAATAAGTATAATATTTTAGGTACAAAATAAGGGCATGTCTATGCTTTGCTTGTTTTGGAGGTTTGCTCTGAAGCTGACGGAAAACTGGAGTCCTTGGGTCCACGAGTACGAGAACGATCCAGGTTGTTGTTTTTAGAAGAATAATGATAATGATATTCATAGTCCATTGTGACGACTGTGGTTCAAATTTCTGTTGTTTGTTTCAATCTTCCTTCCACGGGACGGAATTCCAAGTATGATGAGCATTTTGTCTTGTTGTTTACGTCATATCATTGCCGGCTATGGTTGGTATTATTGTAGGTGAAATTGCCGACTTTTCTCGGGGGCAAGTCATTGTCGAGTGTCGACACTAGACAGTGGTGTTGTACTCGTTTATATCGCCCTCTCTATTTCTTTAGAAAACAACTTACGAAAACATATATATATATATATATATATATATATATATATATATATATATATATATATTCTCTTAAACTGAATAGTTTATGGATATTACTAATAAATTAAATATAATTTAAATAGTAATATAAAAGTAGTAGTGTTTATTTTATGAAATATGGTATAATATTGTTTTTTTCCTTTAAACTCGGGAAAAATTCGAGTAAAAAATATATAAGGAAAGTGTATATACATACCTCTCAGATAAATGAGGGGAAAGAAAGAATGTAAAAAGAAAAGTGGAAAACAGGGGAGGTTTTATAAGCAAATGAAAGTTGGAAGTAGTGATAAATATTGGAAAGTTCGTATCTCTAATTCTAATAGAAACTGTAAGGAAGGTGGGAAGCGAATCGGTGCTTGTGGCTGCGCCCGTTGTTTGATCTACTTTGCTAAGGGTGTGGTTTGTTTAACGAGTGGGGAGGCAGTTACCTGATTTAGTTTTACTGGAGGGGCTTTTTTTCTGTTTTTTATATTTTATATTTGCATCGTCATGTCTTTTTGTTTTTTTTTTTGACGCCATGTCTTGGGGATCAAACTTACTACAACATTAATCCCCAATCATTTCATCATACAAGCAAACAGGCCGTTGACAAGAAAGTAATTCTATTTTATTTATCATAATTCCAATTAGTTATTAAATTAAGGGTTTATTGTTTATGCTTCTGATGCAAAAACATTTTTTCCACCATTCTCTCATAAAAGTGGGTGGGTCCACTAATATTTTCTTTCTTTTCTTTTTTTTTTATAATGAAATCTACTCACTTTTATGTGAGTGTTGGTAGAAAGTTTCTATCGTAAAAGCAGAAATATTAAACACTTAAATTAAAGTAGTTTGGTAAATTTCTTTAAACCAAATGTAAATTCTAAATCATTTCAGGAAACTATCATTTATGTTTCTCTCAAATAGATACTCCAGCTATTTACTTATTTTTTTAAGGTTAAAGTGTAAATTCGTTTTGAAAGTATTCAGGGAAGAGTAATATTGTTCTGAAAGTCAAACATTAGCTCACCTGGTAACATTGATTAGCATCCCATCACATTTTTTTCCATGTTAGATGCATTAGAATTTTTTTTTTTTTTTTTTTTGGTTAAAAGACGTAGGCTACTGCCTTTGCATTAATTTAAAAAGGAAAGGGGATTGAATCCCATACAGTGTTGAGACACTAAAGTCCTAAGAAAAGTAGGACAAGAATCAAAATAACAAGAGCTAGACAAGGCATTCTTGGCAATTATATCAGCTACTCTATTCTTATCTTCTTATCTCGTGGTATATTGATAAGCTTGACTGTCCAAGTCCTACCCAGAAACTCCTGAATCTGGAACATTACAGACTCTGACTTCCTATCTGATTGCGAGAGAGTAATGTCTGTATAAGGATATCAGAATCAGATTCAACTTCAACATTCCGATAGCCTAAATTCCACACAAGAAGCAGGCCTTTAAGTAAGCCCCATTCTTCTGCCTCCAGCGGACTACACGTACCAATATGATGAGAGAACCCGGCAATCCAGCAACCCATAGAATCTCTTACCACTCCACCACAACCTCCACTTCTCTTCTCATCTTCTTCCCGCTGCCGGGCTCTGCCATGAATGCATATATATTAGTACAGGATACAAATAGGTCCAGAGCCACGCAAACTACAGCATCCAACAGCCTGGGCATAAATATGCTTTGATGCTCTCCCATTCAATAGTTCTTACAAGACCTGTTTTATATGGAAACAGAGACAGTAAGTTAGTCAAAATACTCATAGGAGCACATGCTGATTAGAGCCCACAATGTTGTAAAACGTACCTCTACACTTCCTCTTTTAATTTGGCCAACAAGGAAGTAGCTTTGTTAGGAGCTGACCTTGTAAACCATCCCAACAATTGACCGAAAGTACTGTGTGTCTTGCGTCTAAGGGTGGAAATAGATTAGGTTTGACTTTACCTAAATAGACTTGAGCTTGTAACATACTCTCTCTGGTCCTTATTATAAGGTACTAACTATCAAATGTACTTGGTCTTTTTTATAAGACACTTGCTTGTTTCCAAAGAGCTTTGATTATTTTTTTCCATACATGCCCATAATTAATAGGGGTAGTAAGTGAGAGTAATAATAATATAATATTAAAGTTTAGTGTAAATAGTAGGGGTAATATTGGAAATTACTTAAATTATAGGATAACTTTATTGACTTTAACTGTTTTTATTGGTTCGTGCGATTTGTTAGTTTGTGCCTTATAATAAGAACCAGAGGGAGTACATCTAAAGCTTGAACCTAAGCCTGTATGCAGGTTTATTTTAGGTTTAAACTCGAGTCTTAAAGAAGTTTGGTGCCTAAGCCTTTTTAAAGGTCTATTTCAAATTTTTAAAAAATATAAATATAATACATACACATATATAATATAATGAAATTATATTTAAAATGTGTAAACAAATGTTTACATATTTATGCCTCTAAATAGACTTTGGCATGTCCTGGTCAAGTTAGGTTCTAATCAGATCAGGTATTAGGTCGCCTAATAAGGACCAAACTTATTCCCATTGTGCTCCTTCCACAAAACCTCTTCTAACAGAAAAATTTAACACTTCCGGTTTTCCTTAATATATTAGCATATGGATTCTCAACGGTGGTGTTTGCTCTCTCTTTCTCTCTTAAACTTTCGGGATCCAATGGCGTCGACTCACAATTTGAAATAAGAGACTCAGGCACAGTACCTGGCTGTTCGGGACGTGGAACCTGGACCCTATTTTCTGGGCTCAGGGACAAAGACAAGAGGGATCGATTTCGTTTAGAGGACGTCCGACTGAATGGAATGGCAGTCGGCTCCGGCACCGCATGCAAAGTCCAACCCGTGTGGAGAGCCTGGCTTCTAGCAACACCTCAGCTTCCTCCTTCAACTCGCACAACTTGGCCTTGGATGGCCACAGCACGACGGCGGAGAGAAGATGAGAGAGACTTTTCTTTAAAAAAATTACTGATGTATTTGACTTGGAAAAAAGTGCCACAGGGATGCCACAGACATGCCACTGAGCATTACGAAGTCAACTAACGTTTAGCAAGTTGAACTGTTAATTTGAAAGCAACATTATTATGTTTTCAGATTTTCAGAGTAACAAATTTTTGGATTACATTACTCTTCAACACATTAAGACTACTTTTTAATTAGAAGACTACAACATTTATCCTTATAGAAGACGAGCTCATGCATGAACTTTTAAATAGGGAGAAGATTTACGTTTTTTAAAAAAAAAAAAAAATTAGAAGACTTAAGCATTTATCCTTATATTACTTAATATATTTTTCCTATTATATTATATCAAGTAGATTTTAAAGTATTAATAATATTGATAACAATAGTTTATTATACAACATGCCTTTTAAATTACAGCATTGATGTCAATTTTTTCATACTAGCAGATCTGTTGGGTTCCTGGGCCAGCAATGACGTCAACCAAATGAAAAGGAGCAAAAGCAGGCTTTGCAAGTTTGTAGTTAGTACTTTGGGTACCAGAACATGCCTTTTATGCCCTCGGGGTCAGGTTCAAAGCCTAAATTGCGATAAAATTCCACAACTGCATGCAACAAAAGAAATCAGAGTGAGACTCCAGCTTTGTACTTGCTGCCAAATAAAGATGATGAGATCTCAAGCATTCAATTAATACTAATGCATCTATTTTCCCGCTAAGAAAGAATAAATAAATTTAGGTTGCATAAGACCTATTTACACTACAAGGAATAGCACTGGTCAGAAATGAAGTAACAACTGGGAAGGAAATGCAAGCGGAATGAAATTCCTGCAGCAGTCATTCAGCCAATGAGATTATGTGTTATATAAAGCATAAATAAGTATTAGGGCATGAATAATTACATAATTAGTTAGGATTAAATAGGTGGCGCAATATTAATCCTATAAAGCCACATGGCACTATATTAATACTATGAGGCCATTAGTTAGGAAAGGCTAGGATTAGGACAGCTAGGATTCTATTATGACTATTGCTTATGATTGATTTGTTGTTGCTCAAGTCTAAGGCCATATCCAATATAAAGGGAGAGCCTACACTAAATGACTCATGTATGTTCAGATATGTACGAATGGAATGAGCAATACAACAGTATTGTTTCGAATGTGTCTCCTTTCCCAGTTTCCTAATTCTCTACAACCCTCTCAACATTACATGTAATTCAGAATATTCCCAGAGGTTCTTTCCAAAAGCTGTGGAATATCTACCCATCAACTTGCACCAAACCACAAAATAACCCTTTTTTCCCTCTATCTAGATGGATAATTATTAAATGCCTAAGCTCCCAGGTGAAATCAAATCCCTGCCACAACCACCCATTTACGAGAGCTTTCATGCTATTAAGCCACAAGGCCATTGGCAAACCACAGAATAGCTTTGAATTGATGCCAAACACAGGCAGACCAATCCACTTTCACGTGTTGCACTAAAACTGGACCATATCGAACATCAAATAACATTACGCATATTGGTTGCTAATATTGCTATACCTTGACTATCTGCAAATAGAGTTATATTTCCGATGTCTCTTTGCAGAAGAGCCCGAATCAATTTCTCTACAAGAGCCTTACCAAGACCTTGGCCCTATACATCATAAAAAACATCACTAAGCAACTCTAATTCATATATAGACAAAATTAAAAGCACATATGAACAAGACAAGGCTCCAAAACTAAATCAACCAAAAACTTGAATTGAACTAATGTTTCAAAAATTCACCTGAGAGAAAGCTAGAGTCAAGCATGAGACCTGGCTTCCTCTATATTTAGGCACATTTATTAAACTCAGCACACTAACCCAGTAGAGAACAGAAAAATACTAGTTAATGGTTAAGAGCATAGTGAAACACCCCCCCCCCCCCAAAAAAAAAAGAAAAAAGAAAAGGAGGTTCTTTTCTTTCGTTTTTTTTTTATAATATCCATTTTTCGGTTTGGGGTCTGTGGCTACCCCTACCAACACAAATTTTCTCCTCTGGTTTTCTTGCTTTACTCAAACTATACTCTGAATAGTGCACTGCAATAGTGTATTAAGAAACATGATCCTGAGTCAGTCTTAACCACGAATACTTCATTAGCCTAGAATGAACAACAAAAGCATTTGAGAATATTCACATTTCATTAAAGAAAGTGAATCCTTCAACAACTGGCCATGGAGTCTTTGGCCAGAAATCCATGTTTAGTTGACTGAAAATACCTGATAGCTAGGATCAACAAGGACATCCCATATTGTAGCATTGAAGGCATGGTCTGATGTTGCACGGGCCATGCCAATTAGTTTCTTCTTCTCATTTTCCTCTGTCAAATAACTTCGCCAAGTACACTAAGATGTTCTTCAAATAGGTTTAGATACTGACAAGCATAAAGTACAAGCTCAGCCAACTAATTTATTTAATGAGCGGACACTGCAGATGTCATATTCTCTTTACCTGAATCTGAGCCAGGTGACTTTCTGATGGAATGCAGTGAAGCCACCATATAGCTATTCTTCAAAGCAGCAGCTAGTTTTGACAGAGGCCTCCGAGGCCACCCCACCTGTAAAAAGTGATGAAATCACTCATTCCACTGACTAACTCTTCGACAAAGTGGCAAATATTATTTTGAAAACTTAAAATCTCTACCAAATATAAAAGATTTGATATCTGCAAATAAGCAATGTGAAAATAAGCAGGCTTGAACAAGATATTGATCATTCTACTTTTGAAAATAAAGATAGAAACAAGAACTAATCCCTAAATCTTTTCATATAGACTATCAATAGGTGATTTGTGAGTGTGTTCTTGTCTATAATAGGCTTCAAAACATTCTTACCAGTAGTTATACTAGGGTTGGACATGGAGAGCCTGGTCTGGCATTGACACATAGGAATGGATAGGAGATAGGACTAGGCCAAATGAAATTTTTTAGCGCTTCGCAGGGCTGGCCAAAGGCCAGGCCTTAGAGTCCAGCATGACTCAATCCTCTCCTTTTAAAAAAGATATTTATAGGAACTTACATAAAATTTTTATTATTGCGGGTGACAAATTTCAATTTTACAAGAACCTGTATGAACTTTTTCCAAAGGTCAATACATAACCAAAGAAGGAAAAAGAAAAAGACCTGTCCAACCCAGGATACAAGCCTGCCTTAGTGTAGTTCAATCTTATTCCAAAACGGGCCCAGGTTTTGAGCCCAAGTTCAAGACTGGGTCAGGTTTTCTGACAGGCTAAAATGTGACCCACCCCAGTTATATCACTAGCTATTGCATACGAATTTACAACATTAAAAAAACAAGACTTTCAATATTATTTACACTCACCTTGTCACAAAGGGCTTGGAGATCATAAACATCAATATCTCCACCTGAAGAGAAAATAATTTGTTCAATTGTTCCATCGAGTTCAGTATTTTCAACAAGGACAAACTCTTGAGGCAGAGAATCATCATCTTCTTCATCTGTGGAGGGTGCGTCAATGACTTGTGTTGTGCTATTCTTCAACAATCTAAAAGGAAGAAAGTCAATAGCCTTTTGGTGTTAGAGAGTGACTAATAATCAATGAGCTAGTTGGTAGGCTGTCATTGCATTTAACAGCAAGAGACACTGATAGAGACTGATTTTTCTAAGGAAAAGTAAAAGAATAAGAGAATAAAATTAAAAGGATAAATCTTTATCAGATTATGAAATCAGAATCTAATAAAGAATAGAGTAAATATTTAATAGAAACATAAACCAAAATCCGTAACTCATTGGACTATTAAAGTTCAAGGAAAATCTACCATAACCATATAAGCAATTCTCTAATAATTATAGAAATAGCTTACAAAGATACTCTAATTCAAAATTCAAATACGAAATTCAAATATCTAACAACCCATGATTCTAGCAACTAACTCCTACTTTGTGATATTCTACTTATTTCTCAACTACCAAAAGGAACAACTAATAATTAATTCCTAAACTCACTAACTTTCTGCAACTTCCATTATCTCAAGCTAATCTGGTACTCTATCAATACTTCCCCCTTGAGATTCACCTTGTCCTCAAGGCGAGACAAAAGTGACGGCCTTCTAATTTATCTTGAAGCTTCATAGTGGTTGTCTTTGCCTCTATCGTGATTGTATCAAAAGACATTACTGCACCTTCCGGCTTCACCACAACAATGGCAACGTCTTCCAAAGGAGAAATTAGCCTTTCACCTTCTTTTGAAATTGCCAAGAGTGAGAACGATGATGCGTAGTGATGCCAAGTTTTACAGGATTTTCATCATAAAAGTAGAGACCTTTAGGATGACATTGGTACTCAAGCTTTGCAACAGAATGGTGCGAGGCTGGAAAGGGGTTGAATGCTGAGATGGTGAGTGAGAATAAAGGTTTAGAAGAAGTTAGAATGTGGAAGGAACCCATTATGGATCGTTAGGCTTTGATACCAAATGATAGAGACTGATTTTTCTAAGGAAAGGTAAAAGAATAAGAGAAAAAAATTAAAAGGATAAATCTTTATAAGATTATGAAATCAGAATCGAATATCATAATGTAATAAAGAATAGAGTAAATCTTTAATAGAAAGATGAACCAGAATCTATAACTCATCAGACTATTAAAGCCTAAGAAGAATCTCCCATAATCAGAGAAGCAATTCTCTAATAATTTTTTATGTATATTTTGTACTTTATTAAATAGGTGAAAAGCCAATTTATAGAAATAACTTATAAAGAGAGACTCTAATTCAAATACGAAATTCAAATATCTAACAACCCATTATTCTAGCAACTAACTCCTACTTTGTGATATTCCACTTATTTCGCAACTTCCATTATCTCACGCTAATCCGGTACTCTATCAAACACATTATTATTGATAAAGGAAAGCCTTTTACGTCCAGATCTTGTAAACTCTCTATAGTAACTGCATAAAAATAAATGTGCATAAACTTGTGAAAAGTTCAGCTGCTAGGGCTTCAGAACAGAACGGAAAATTTAAGGACAATTTTAGTTATAAGGATAATTTTTCCCCAATCCATATGGGTGAACTGAAGAAGGACCTGATCTCAACTCTATAATAATGAGAAAAAGATTTTGGTGGAGATTTGTGAAAGACAATGCCTAATGGTGGAGGTGATGGAATTGATTATAAAGATAGCTAACGATTCTTGAAAAGAAGGTTCAAAACTTTTTTCCAAAATTAAATTCTTTGATGATGACCTGGAAGAGTTAGGTCCCATAGACTCAATCTGCTACATATTTTGGAAGTGTCTTCGGAATCAGTAGGGCAAATGTGTGAGCATTTTAAATTTTGTATGGCAAAGCTTAATAGTTTTCAAGAGAAAAGTGCAAGATCAACCTTTTCTCATGGATATATAGATGTTCTGTATCATACAAGAATAAATCCACTAGACAACAAAGTATTTCTTCCTTTTCCTTTCATTTATGACATGCTGCACATTAAGGATGCAGTTTTGGTCCACAGAAGGGTATCCATAAGCAGACAAATGCACCATGTAATAAAAAAGAACTTGCATAGTTGATTGAAGGTACCCAGTTCTTATTGATTCCCAGAATCCAGTCTTGAGCTGAAAAGTCCTGAACTTTCTCCTTGCTGCAATGAAAAGAGTCAATGCCATGGTCAATGTATTTTGGCAGGTTAAGTAACAAAATTTAACCTTGCTACACTGGCACTACTCAATTCTACAAGAAAAACTACTGAAAAGAATGGGCTGCAGCCTACAGGTCATAGTAGAACAAGCATAGATGGCACAAAACAGATTATAGGAAAGGCAAAAGAAGAAGACTTTTGGGGGTGGATCCTTGTGCCCCAGTCCAAGACATGGTACCCAAGGAAAAGTATAGATGTTGGAACTGAATTATCCTACAATCAACTGAATTATTATATGCATACAGAAAAAGTATAGATGTTGGAACTGAATTACCGACAATCAACTGAATTATTATATGCATACAGAAAAAGTTGAGATGTTTCCATACAACTAAAAACGATAAATAAGATGTTGGAACTGTTCGGTGGCTAATGTTATTGTGATGTACAGACAGGCGAGTCAAACGTACCTCTTGTAAACCAACAATTTAGATTGGCGGGAACTAAAAATTGACCAGATACTGGATAGCTGCCATCGAAGGGAACAACCGACAACCTACGACATATAAACTAAGACGTTGGCCCAGGGGGGAAAATCATTGGACGCGATAAAATAAATGATAAATCAGTAGCGGGGCAATCCAGATAACAATAGTGTGAAGGAAACTGGATATACCCATTAAACATCAATATTTCAAAGATTGAACTTAAAATTAGTTTATGATAGAGGAAACAGAGAAATGGGAACAGGGGAAGCTGGAGTAGAAACAAACAAAAAATTGACATAGTAAACCGAAGACAGGAGAGGAACTCACGAAGTATGCCGGACAGCATTGAGGGTTAGCATTTTCTAGTCGAAGAGGCGTCTGGGAGAGAGGATATCTTTATGCCTCAGCTTCCATCCGATTAAGTGGGTCCCCACCAAGTGTTTTGCTGGAGACTTGGCGTGCCACCAAAAATTTTCATTTCTTTTTGGAAAAATTTCCACAAATCCCTATTTAAAATTCCATTTGTGAAATAGGACCAGACCTAAAACCATGTAGAGATGTAAGCTCCCTTAGATGTCAATAATTTTTACTCTCTCTCGTCCTAATTATAAGATATAGTTAACTTTTTTAAAGAAATTAAGGAAACTAATTAAATTACTTTAGAGTATTTTTATTTTTATTTTTTTCAAACTAATTAGCTGGACTAATAAACTAATATATAATCTAAGAATATACACCATATAAAATGATTAAGTAACTTATTTAACTTCCTTAATTCCTCCAAAAAAAAATCAAATTTACCTTATAATTAGGACTGAAAGAGTATATGAGAAATATTAAATTACCCTTAATGAAAATATTCTCTTTGTGAAACACACATTCCCTATCACTCTCAAGCACATTACTCATTAGAAAGTAGTTCCCCAATGCCAATTTCATCGAAAAACACTTAGAAAGGTTCAATTTCAAAAACCATGGACATAAATCATCATATTCAAATACAGTATAATTCAATCTAGAAAAAAAATAATCTCACTAATATTGAATCCATATAACCAATATTGAAAACAAAACAATCATGTCTTGAATCTATCAAAAATCCCTGACAACAAAATCCATCATTGACCGAAGTCATCATCTTGCTTTGACCACAAAGACAATAAAGAGGAGTGAGGAGAAGTTTGAGAAGATTAAAGAGGACAGATCTATGAAGGTGCAGGTATTGACAGGGAGTTCGGTCTTAAGGGTAGAGGTTGAAGTAAATATAAGAGGCGAAGGTTGCTCAATGAAGTTGATGGTGGTGGACATTAACAATAGCGGCATCGATGATGATTGGGTAGTTGCTGGATGGCGCCTATTGTGATCATGGGAGTAGAAGGACTAGAAGCTTGAAGAAGGTGATAGGAAAAAAATGAATTATTGGTCATGACATTGCAAATTTTGGCTTTTTTTTAAAGGAGAATTTCATAAAGGGAAGAAGGATCTTACAAAGAGAAGAAGGATTGCACAGATTGAAAGTTGGGTTGCATAAAAGGAAGACAATTTGCATATAAGAAGATGAATCATATATAGGGAAGATTGTTTGCATAAATCGTAATTTAATTTGTATGTAATGGATTAACTTTGCAATAGAAGAGAAGATGAAATGCACAAAGGGAAGATGAATTACACATAAGGGAAAATAGATTACATATAAAGGGAAGATAAATTGTACGAAAGTTAATGTTTTCATTAAAAGTAATTTTGTCTTTCTCTTATCACAATTATTTACACCCAAAGACTTCACAATTTTATATGATTGTATGTCTCATTTCACAAATAAATTTTCAAATAGGTATCTATGGGCAATTTTCCCTTTATTTTTTCTTTATTTCTCTTTTAAGAAAATTATATGTCTAATAAAAAATAAGTTCAAATAATATTTAATATTTATCAATCAAACTTTCATATTTACAAGTCAAATATTTAAATGTTCATAAGTATAAGTTGATGAGTTGTGTCATTTATAAAGTTAAATTTATGAATACTAATTTTTTTACCTGTCAGCATTAGATGAAATTTAGAACACCTATCTGTATTTAATTTTAATTTCTTTTACCTGAATTGGAATTCTATGGGTAAATTTTCCTCCTTTTACGTAACGAACCTGAATTATTAAAAAATGGATCTTTTATAATTTTTTTATAGATAAGATTTGACTTTTGCACACATTTTAGCTTTACGGTCTGTTTAGGAAACTATCAACTCATGAATTTTGAACCTAAAAGCAATTCTAAAACACTAAAATAAATGGGAATATCATTTATGCCTTTAAGGCAGAAAATTCTTTTTACCTTAAGTCAAAACTACGTCGTTTTAGCTCTTTTTTAAATGAAGAGATAAAAGAAAAAGAAGGGAAAGGAAAAAAACAAAAACAAAAACAAAGAAAGAGCAAAAACAAAAAAAGAGTCAAAACGACACAGTTTTAACTTAAGATATAAAATTTTTTCTGCCTTAATGACAGAAATGATATTCTCAAAATAAATTGACAATAATCTTCACCAATATATCTACAATTGAGAAGATGGAACATCATGAAAGATCTTGGAATCTCTCTATATAGATAAATGTAGTAGGCTACTATGACAGCAACACAATATGTTTCTTTGCTGATTGAAAAAATATTTTAATAATAATATTCATACACTATCATTTTATCAAAATCACTTTTCTTTAAAAAAAACTGCTTCTAATTTATTCTCTAAAATCACTTTTATCACTTTTTTCTTTCTTTCTAAAAACTAATCTAAACACTGTCTTCACCACAGAAAAAACTCCTTGAGCAAAGAATCACAAGTAAAGAACTAGTGCCTGAATGACCTCTTAAAAGTAGCATTTTTTATGAGTAAATGTGTAAAAATGCATATATGTTTTATCTTCAGAAGCGCCCAACACCACATACTTTTTTAAGGAGCAAGAATACACATGTGGTTATATTTTAAAAGCAAAAGTCACCCTCACTGTTAAAAGAAAAAGCGTCCGTTTGGTTTGACCGTTTGCACTTCCCATCTCTCTCTCTCTGTTCTTCTTTCCTCTTCTTCACTATTCGTCATTCTCACAAGCCCACCTTGTGATTCTATCATCAGCTGCAGAATTTTCAAAACACAAGTGCAATTTCTACTGGATTTCATCTGCCACAAACTGATCAGTAGAATTTGTTTCATTTGAATCCTCCCCACTTTCTTTCAGCAGATGAGGAAAAAAATAAATGATTAGCGAAGGAAGGGGAGAAAAATGAGAGAGAATCGATAAATTGTAAAGGCAAGAGTGCAAGACATCTCCATCTTTGTTTTTTCTGCAGCATTTTGTTTTACTGGTCAACTTCAAGAGAAGGAGCCCATCTCTGAGATTTTTGTGTCTTTAAGTAGAGAAAGTTACTTCTATTCTTTGTTCAAGTTCGGTGTTGCGTTCCTTCTGCGCAGAGCTGACCCTACTACCTTCAAGCTTCCACAAAGTCGATCAATGGAGGGCTTAGAAGAACCGGGGACGTTTGGATGCTGATTTATGCGACGTGATCTGCTGTCTTTGTTTTTCTTATAGGTTTAATTTACTAGTTTTTTTTTTCTGTGTTTTGAGGAGTTTGGAGGAGTAGAGTTTTGATATTTTAGGTTTTCGTTAGGGAATTTATCATCTGCGCTTGATGCTTCTTTGCTGCTTCTTGTGTTGGGAGGGGGCATTGGAGGGGGTGGTGTTCAGTATATGGGCGGGCTTTTAATGATATCTGAGATTAAGTCCTCAGGGTTTTCGAGAGCTAAGGTGGAGTCTTGGGATGTCAGCAAATCAAAGGTGAAGAAGAAGAAGAAGAAGAAAGATGATGGCGTTGTGGAAGAGGAAGAAACCGGGTGTTGGGTTGGGTTGGAATTCCTTGGCAGTTGCATTTCTTTGAGATCCAAGGTTGATAGCTAGCTCAGTTAGCAGCATCACCACTTAAGGCGGGAAGGTTTCATGGCGACAAATAGTGAAGAAGAGGAAAGAAGAACAGAGAGAGAGAGAGATGGGAAGTGCGAACGGTTTGCACAATGGAAATGGACGTTTTGTTGGTGTCACTTTTGCTCTTAAAATACAACCATATGTGTATATTTTTGTTCCCTAAAAAAACATATAGTGTTAGATGCTTTCGAGGGTAAAGTATATGTGCATTTTTGCACCCTTATCCTCTTTTTACGGTGAAGTGCCCTATTTTTTTGAGATCTACCATAAAATAGATAAATGCTTTGGCATGTTAAATTTGCCCTGCATAAAAGGGGTTTGCATAAGTTTGGCATCCTATCCTTTCAGCTCTGCCTGTGCCCATGCATCGACAACTATATATGCAAGTCCATCCCATGCATCAACAAATGATCAAATTTGCTTCTCAAATTCTTTAAATTTCCCCAACACCAACTCACATTATATCATTGGGAACATTATAAGCACACATGCTTCTCCTTTTTAAATACACAGACATTATCAACCCATTTAATCAAAAAATTATCTTCCTTTTTCTCTAGAGCCCATAGCAATTTTGCTATAGTTCACAGCTTCCAATTCTGAAAATTAAGAACACTATCATGCGTTTTGGCGAAACAAGAATAATGACCCCGAGAGACAAGAGCATCGCTTCCCCATTTTCTTTATGGCATACGCCAGTGCAATGTACAACAAATTTTCTTCGCTTCTTTTTCTACGTTGTGAGGTGGAAGAAAGATTTGAGAGCAGTATAAATACATGGATAGTAGGATAATGTATTCATTTTGTTAATGAGGCTCTGATAAATATAATATCACTCCATCCGTAGGGCCTGAATATTTCATAGGGACACTATTTATATCGAATCCAGTGGAACCATAAATTTCTTGTTTTATTGCAAGAACCTAATTGTTACGTGATGGTAGGAACAACTATCACGGAATTGAAAATACTGAGCAAAGGTATAAGCTTTTTCTGCCAATCTTAAGATTTGACACGGGGAAAAGAGGCGGCATGGTTCTATTCACAAGGAGAAGGATAGTAAGATTTATTCAAACGCACATATGATCCAGCCTGGTTCCATGTCTAGAGAATTGAACCAGATCAGAGAGAGCAGACCCGGCGATGGCTTTAAGGATGAGGATAAAGTTGGCTTATTTACATCTCCAGGTCCTAGCACTTTTTCAGATCGGATGGGCAAAGTTGGAGGTGTGTTGCTGTAATATAATGTATGAAAAAAACTGCATTGATTCTGTGCGAATGGGGTAAAGAGCTTTAGAGGAGAAAAGCATACAGCGTTAAAGCAAGGTAGCATGTGATGAATGGATTCATATTGGTGTTGCAAAAAGGGCAGTGAGGCCCAACAAGAAAGGAAAGAATGATGTGTTAATCAGATGTCAAGGAAATGGGATTTTTTACCGAATTCCCAAGTCGAGAAGGAGAGAGATGGTCATGTTTAACAATCATATATATATATATATACATATGGGTGGGAATGTGGATTTATTTGTTTAAATAAGAAAAAGCAAGTGAGAAAAGAAAAGGAGGAAGTGTCTGTCTCTCAAATAATTGCATCTTTATTCTTTATAGAGTTCCGTGTCGACTGAGTCACATTATGACTGCCTTCTCACTTCTCCCAACACCATCCTACTCAATGTTATCCCTCCAATAACATAATTATATGGGCATTTAATTCATATAAATAAATAGCATTTATGGACACCAACTTAACACACAATTAATCTCACGAAGTAATTCAACCAAAAAAAAAAAAAACAAGAAGCAGCAGCAAAAGCTGCCATTTACGAATAACGGCAGAGCAGAATGAGTGAATATTTGAGTGGGCGGAGGGCATTTCAGGACATTCACTGAACTCTTTCCCCTGTTACTCTGCATAGCATAGCAGGGGGGAGAGAGAGAAGAGCCTCTTCTTCAAACGCTCACCACCATGGTTTCTGAGACCTCCCTCTCTTCCAACTCCTTCACCACTCGGTACTTCTTCTCTCCTTCTCTTCCTTTCTCTGTCTTCTCTTTCAATTTTAACTTATTTTCTCTCTCTCCATTTGCCTCATACATCATCCTTCTCCTTCTTTCTATGAAATCTTTCTTTCCCTGTTTCTTCTGATTTTAGTTGCCTAATAATAGCGCATGTTACGTTGCGAATCCGTATTGAATTATTTAAAATTGCGTGTTTGCAAGTTGAAACACGGTCGTTTATATTTACGGTCTATAAAATAAATGTCTCAATACTGCGGCTGATCAGCCTTCTAAAAGCCTCATTCTTCTTGCACATTGGCTCTATGAAATTTCAAAAATAGTTACTTCGTGAGTGTTATTATTAGACTCCCCTCTTAATTTTCTTC
Source organism: Acacia confusa (assembly GCA_037074495.1). Taxonomy (NCBI): domain Eukaryota; kingdom Viridiplantae; phylum Streptophyta; class Magnoliopsida; order Fabales; family Fabaceae; genus Acacia; species Acacia confusa. The sequence goes on along the minus strand of CM073508.1, from coordinate 39,552,877 downwards.
ATTGTGTTGTACAAGTAAGAGAAGTCAACAGATGCTTTGGATTTGTTAATCTGCTTTCCATTACTTATGGGATTACCTTTTCAATCAGAATTTTTGCCGAGGTTGCCGGTGACATTACTGTTGTTGTTGATGGGGAGTCATTTCTACTGCATAAGGTAAAATCTTCTTTTCTACAAGATACGACGAAAAAATAACTACTTTTGAATTTTCTTGCTACCTTGTTTTGCTTATTACTTTAAATTTAAATGCTGATATTAAATTGTTTTTGCCATGACTTTAGATTTGAAAAGTTCTCTCATCTTTATAGAAATGTGTTTGGGATGCAATGAAAAAGGGGACATTCTTCGCTAACCTGTTTCTTTCTGTGCTAATCTATGAAGTTCCCCTTAGTTTCTCTGAGTGGGAAGATCAGAAAGATGGTTGCTGATGCCAGGGGTACTAACATTTCCCACTTGGAGCTCCACAACTTCCCTGGAGGACACCAAACATTTGAACTTGCCATGAAGTTCTGTTATGGCATGAATTTTGAGATTACAACTGACAATGTTGCTGGCCTTCGCTGTGCTTCTGAATTCTTGGAAATGGCAGAAGATTTCCGGGACCAAAACCTTATAGCAAGAACAGAAACTTTCCTAAATGAGGTTGTCTTTCAAAATCTTCAAAAGTCAGTGGAAGTTCTGTCCACATGCAAGATTTTACCTACAATAGCTGAGGATGTGGAAATTACAAATAGATGTGTGGAAGCCATCGCAATGAATGCTTGCAAGGAGCAGCTAGTTTTGGGTTTGTCTCAACTAGATTGTGATAATAATGAATCCAAAGAACTGAAGGATGGTTCTTCTATTGAGTGGTGGGCAGAGGATTTGTCAATATTGAGCATTGATTTCTTTGAGAGAGTTATTTGTGCAATGGGGAGAATGGGGGTTCAATCAGACAGTATCATTGCTTGTTTGATGCATTATGCTCAGACATCCTTAAAGGGTATTGGAAAATGTCAGATTTGGAATCCAGCGAGGATCAAACCGGGTCCGAATGTAGTTGAAAACGATCAGAGGGCAGTGGTGGAAACTCTTGTAAGTCTAATGCCAGCAGACAATAAAAGTTGTCCAAATGTCCCACTGACATTTCTGTTTGGAATGTTGAAGATGGCAATCATGTTGGGTGCTTCAATTCCATGTAGGCTTGAGCTTGAAAGGAGGATATCATTGAGGTTGGAAATGGTTTCATTAGATGATCTACTTATACCATCCGTAGTTCTGTGTGGGGATTCACTGTTTGATGTGGATACTGTTCATAGGATACTTCTGAGTTTCTTGCAGAGGATTGAAGAGGAAGAAAGTGAAGGTTGTGGTGGCTATGATTCTGATGGGCTAGGCTCTCCTGACCATGGTTCTCTATTGAAAGTTGGGAGGCTTATTGATGCTTATTTAGCCGAAATTGCTCCTGATCCGTACCTAAGTCTTCGGAAATTCATCGCTTTGATTGAGATACTTCCAGATTATGCTCGGCTTGTCGATGATGGACTTTATAGAGCTATTGATATTTATCTCAAGGTAAATTAGTACTAAAGCTATCATGTTTTTGGTCTCCACGTTTAAAAACTACTTAACTATTAAGGCCCCATTTGATTGGCTAAAAAAATGGTCTCGCTTGAGAATCTTGGGAATGAGTTTCCCTGCTCCTCCAAACGACGAGCAGGGGCACTCGTCCCTTGAATGTCTGGAGATCTGGATTTTGTTTTTTCGCTAGATAGAACATTAACGATAAGACAAAATTTATTATTCCTGGTTTACAAATATCTAAATTTTGGTGGCCGCTCTTCATTTTCTTAAAAAGAAAATTTTGGGATTTTTTTTAACACCAATAAATATCTTAATATATTTTTTTAATACTCGTCAATATTCTGAAATATATTTTTATCATCTTAAAATAATTTTTTAAGATCATAACATACTTTTTAGCAGCAGCTTGTACCATGAAGTATGTTTTTTAATACCATTTAGTACCCTAAAATATTTTTCAAAATCTTAAAAAAATATTTCAAAGTACCGACTGGTATTAAAAAGATACTTTGTGATACTAAAAAAAAGTAGTTAATACCCTAAAGTATTTTTTTAGTACTAGTTCGTACCTAAAATGTTTTTTTAAAAAGATATTTTAAGATACCAAATGGTACTAAAAAGATATTTCAGGATACTGAAAAATTCTTCATGATACTGAAAAATTATTTCAGTGTACTAGGTAGTACTAAAAAGATTTGATTGGTACTGAAAAAAAATCCTGATTTTTTTTTTTAAAAAAAGTCTTATAGAAAGAAAAAGAAAAATGGACAGTCCAGATCTCACGTGGCTTAAGAATCTTGTGGCTCTTCTCTCTATTTTCAGGATGGAGTCATAAATTTATGTTTGATCTTTTGCTTGTGGTGCATTGAAGGTTTTCTGTCAAAATAAAGTTCTTTCAAATATAGGGTCAAGTAGTAAATTCGTCCTGGAAGTATACGCCCGAGAATAATATTGCCATTGAAGTTTTTTTAGGCTCAATGTTACCCCGAAAGTCTGAAGAAGTAGCAATGTTACTCTTTTCCATTAAAAAATTAACGGTCAATATCATTTTTTAACGGTAACGTTAGTTTTTTAAAATGACAACATTGTTATATTTTTAGATTTTCGGGACAAAATTGAACATGAAAAAACTTCCAAAACAATATTGTTTATACTTTGAGGCAGATTTGCTGCTTAACCCTTCAAACATATAACCACCCCCCCCCCCCAAAAAAAAAAAATGCATAGAAACTGAAAATGACTATTATTTTCATTCTATAAGTTTGCCACAGCTTTCTCGTTTTTACTTTTTCTTAAGTTACAAGAAAACTGTATTCAATGAAGAATAGCACGGGCAAGACTGCAGCTTTAGAGAAGTCACAGAATATTCAAACAAACCTAAGTTTTCTGCTTATTCAGGCACATCCGGGCCTAACAGAACAAGAATGCAAGAAGGTGTGCAAATACATAGACTGCCAGAAGCTGTCTCAAGAAGCATCTAACCATGCGGCTCAGAACGAGAGGCTTCCATTGCAGATGGTGGTGCAAGTTCTGTACTTTGAGCAGCTGAGGCTGAAGAATGCCTTGTCAGGAGGAGGAGATGGCTTGCTGTCACAGAGAATGAGCAGTGGTGTTCCGAGCGCAGCCATATCACCCCGAGACAACTACGCTTCTCTTCGGAGAGAGAACAGAGAATTGAAGCTGGAGATTTCAAGGATGAGGGTGAGGCTGAGTGAGTTGGAGAAGGAACAGACGTTCATGAAGCAGGGGATGATGGATAAAGCAGGGAATGGGAGAACATTTTTGACTTCTCTTTCAAAGGGAATAGGGAGAATAGGGATTTTTAGCGGTCAAAGAGGAGGGAAGAGGCAGAAATCAGGGAGAAAGTCCGAGGGGAAAAATGGTAGGAGTAGGAGGCACTCTGTGTCTTCATCGTCATACATGTAAATGAGCTGCTACTTTTAAGAGTTTTTCATCATCATCATTATTGTACGTTAGTTTCGCCCCACACTTGCCTTTCACCATATCTAAATTATAAATTATAATAAACGCCTGCTGAAAATACTCGAGTCAAGATGACATTTTGAAGATTATAACGTTTCTCGGTGCATGCCTAAACACGATCGTTTTTATTTAGGTGGTAGCATACCAATGAGTTGCTAATAATGAAAGTGATGATTGGGGGAATCGGGCCCGGGAAATTTGCAAAAATACACCAAAAAAAAAGAATTTATCAAAATAGACCAAGGGAAAAATAATTTATCAAACTAACCTAGTTGGTGGCGCCACATCAGTGTGTGGCGCCACTTGTGGCGTGCTAACGTGGCACACCACATAAGTGGCGCCACACCATGTGCCACATAAGTGGCGTGGTGTCACTTTCACAAAAGTTTTTTTTTAATTTTTAAAATTATATATTATTATATTTAATATATATTATATTTTACATAATATATATTATTTTAATTATTTTATTTTTTATTTTTAATTATTATAATTATATATTTCAAAAATTTTATGAAATATTCCTTTTAAAATGATGTTTTATTTTCGAAAAAATTTTTTGGACGGGGCGCTGCCCCGCACCCCGCCCGCTAACCAACTAGTGGGACAGCCGTAGGGTTCCGGCTGATTCTTCATGACGCGAGAAATAAAATCATAATATATTATATATGCATTATATATGTATTATATAATATATTTTTTTCAAGAAAAAAAAATATAATATATTATATTAATAAATTTCATATTAAATTATATAATCTAATATATATAATATTAATATAATAATATATTATATTAATAATATATATTATATTTTAATATAATTAAAATATAATATATATTATTAATATAATATATTATTATATTATGACTCGTAACTGGTCATCAGAGAGAGAAGCAAAAAAACATAAAAATAACAGGATTATCGAGGACGATGATGTTACAGGCAGCAATGATGAGGATGAGCAAAATGATAAAAGTGAGATTGATTGGCAAAATGCAGAATTGCTAGTTAGTTATGATAAGTTCAGACTAGGTGACACCCAAAAAAATTGAGGATCGTTCTATGTTCTCTCATCAGATCCATACCATAAAAGGAATTGGCAGAGGAAGACGTTACATGGTATATCTTGGTAAAGGGGAAACATGGGCAATATTAAATATATATGAATATTTAATTCATATAATATGAAGATTAAAAAAGTAATAATTAAATCGTGCTATAAACATCTACGATTTAATCGCGCTACGAACAGCTAGTACGCCGGTCCCGCTAGCTAGTTAGCGGGCGGGGTCAAGGGGCAGCGACCCGTCCAAAAATTTTTTTCAAAAATAGAATATCATTTTAAAAGGAATATTTCATAAAATTTTTGAAATATATAATTATAATAATTAAAAATAAAAAATAATATAATTAAAATAATATATATTATATAAAATAATATATATTAAATATAATAATATATAATTTTAAAAATTAAAAAAAAAACTTTTGTGAAAGTGGCATCACTTAGTGGCGTGCCACGTTGGCACGCCATATGTGGCAGCGCCACTTTGCAAGTAGTGCCACGCCACGTGGCAGCGCCCGCTGATGTGACACCACCAACTAAGTTAGTTTGATAAATTGTTTCACCATTGATCTATTTTGACAATTTTTTTTTTTTTAGTGTATTTTTGCAAATTTCCCGGGAAACCCACTTGTTCTATTTTCATTTTATTTTACGTTGGCCTCGACTGCTGTTCTTTCTTTTATTATTATTAGTTGAAAACAATACTTTAAATATATGAAGTCAGTTATATAATTTTTGTTTTTGGCACACCCACGGGCAAGGTCAATTATAGTTGATGAAGGGTTTCTTTGTATACGTACGTACATGGAAGTATTTTTGGCTGAAATATGACAGAAGGCTTCCTGTTGTTATTTTCATGTTTTGATTTCAGTCTAATGAGGAAAAAAACAAAGTACTCCTACAAAAGAAGGAAATGGAAACGTGTAAGGCAGAAACAAAAACAATAATTTTGAACAAGGATTGTCTGATATCCCTGCCATTCAATTCCTCCAATTTTCCCATGCATGGTCTCTTCAACCTAAAATGCGCTTCCGGATCTGCAACCAAAGTGACCACCCATTTCACAACACTCACTTTGGCTGCTTTACTACTATTGGTTAAGATGTTTGAATATATCTTATTTCATTCCAAAAGTAATATGTGAAGAAAGGAAATTGAAGTAATACTTGCAGGGCTATTATATTGCATTTTTCTTTCTTGTTTCAATGGAAAGGAAAGGGAAGAGATAATACCTGAGGGAGTTTGTGGCGGAAAATGACATCAAGCCTTGCGTCCAGAGTGTTCTCCAAAACTATCTTCCCATCCTCCGATGCCAATACTATTCCTCCGGAGCTTCATATATATATATATATATATAATTTGAAACGCGCACACACGGCCCAATCTCAATTATGACTCTCTTAAATTAAACTCACGATATAATGCTTCAACCAATTAATCAGACAACATACCAGAAAGGTTCGTGGGAGTTTCCAGATTTGAGAGCGGAGGGCAGATAAACTCTTTCATCGATCATGATCCTTGGCGGATGCACTTTAGCTTTCTCTGAATATTCCATTTTGGCTTCATCCACCACCGACTCCACCAGCTTTCGATCAACCTCCCTGCACCGCACTATCACTGCCGGTTCCCTCAGTCGCACCAGACCCTGCAACAAGCAACTATATATATATAGTGTATGTTCCTTCTCCTGCTCATTAAATTCCGATTCCTCACAAGCCATGCACAAAATAATACCTGGACAATCAGCGTTTTCATCACATTTCTGTACAACTTATAATCACCAGAGATCCCCGAAAGCGCCATGCGGGCAGATTCCTTTATGGAATTCACCACTTGATCTTGTGCTTCCAGTACTTTTATACGCGACGCATTCAGCTGCATCGAGTATTCACTGAAATGTATATATAATCCCATTACCTACGTACCTACATTTGCTTTCTTTAGCAATATTTTAATTTTGTCCCAAAATTTAAAAATCATATTCCAGGACTCACATTTTTTTGCGGATGTCAACCTGTTTGGCTTTCCGTTCGTATTCTTGCCTGATCTTTCTCTTCTCAGCTTCAAGTAATTGAAGTTTCTCGATGTTGAATTCCTACCGCATCGTGTTTTATTTGAATATCAAGTTAGGATCTCCGCGGCTATATATATGGTATATGTAAATTTTGAAAATAGATATATATGTATATGTACCTCTTCGGCAGTGACGGAGATCTCGTTAGCTTTCTCCTCAGCCTCTTGGCGAATGAATCTGATCATCTGGTGGATCTGCTTGGACACATCCGCGTCGTTCATCTTTGCTTGAATTTGTTTTTTCACCACAAGGTAGTTTCCCAACAGGATCTATCAATAATGTATGTACGTATTTATATTTGTCTGGTAGATTAAGTTTTCCCTTAACTATGATTTGAAATCGAAGCATGAACTATGATGAGAATAATGATAGGAAAATGAAGGAGATCGACGAGAGACGGAGAAGAAGGTAGGTGGTTAGGTTCTGGTCCATAAGAATATTAGTCAGCAGCTAGCGACATTCAAGGATCGGAGTTGGGTGTTGAACCAATCTAATTCACAATTCTAATTCCAAAGAGTTCAGACTTGACAGAGAGGAGGCAAATAAGGGGCTTCACGCAAGTCATGAGGCAAGATATATATCCGTTACACACGTATCATCTAGATTGAAGTTAATAATAAAGTTAGTGAGATTCTTTCCTTGACCCCCATTGTACGAAAAATTGTAAACAATTTCTTATATTATTGGATTCTCAAATTAATTATGACGCTGGCAACCAGCAAAAAACAAGCATATGAGTATGAAACATGTAGGACGTTAATTTTTGTGGTGGGGCATAAATTAAGACAGAAAGAGATGGAAAATATTGAGTTATACAGGTGGGAGGAGGGGAAGGTAAAGGCATCGCAATACAAATTTTGACTGTTGGCATTGCACTCCAAAGAATGCAAAAATCCGAGGATATATGAAGAATATTAATGTTATATATACACTTGCACCCTTTACTGCAGGATCTCTGGCCGCTGAATAACTTCGTAATTAATAGCAAGCCAGATACGCGTAAATATCACTGTGCTAGCTCTTTCCTGTGTTTTACAAACATTCAAGATGGATCGCGGGACTGTGTCTTGTTAAAGAAGGGCGATCTCGATCTATTTCAGGATCAATTTTTGCAGCTCATCATCAAGTGTATTTCATCTACTTCAATAAGGGTGTTTCATATGTTTTTTCCCCTACTAGAGGAATAAGACAAGCAGACCCACTAAGCCTATATTTCTTTTGTTCTATATATAGGACGATTGGGACAACTAATTGTTTTTTTATAACAAAATTTTAGATAAGGAGTCCGGCTCACCTACAGTCCAAGGGCAGGACATTTGGAGCCTAGTCCACAGGGGATACTGGTAAGAGAGTACACATGCCTTCACTTCTATCGATTAGGACAACTAATTAATTAATCATGAAGTAGAGACTGGCAGGTGCAAACCACTAAGGATGAATACCCATGACCCTACATCTCTCACTTATCTTTGTTGATGACCTCATACTATATTTTGTGAAGCCTCAAGAAACCTAGTGGAACGAGTTAAAAGCATCATGGCTAGCTTTGGCAAAATTTTGGGGTATAAGGTCAATCTTCCTAAATCTAAATACTTTTTCTGCTCCCACAATGTGCATTTTAACTGGGCTCTTAAACTCAACCAGGTCCTAAGGATTGATATTACTTCTGATCTTGGAAAATATCTTGGAGTACCACTTTTACACAAGAAAATGGTAAAGATGAAGTTTGCCCCACTCATTGCCAAGTTTAATAGAAAAACCTCTCAAGTTGGAAGGGTAGACATTTGAGTATGGTAGGTGAATCCATGCTGGTAAAGTCAATTTTGTCCTTATTACCATCTTATCAAATGCAAACTATGTTCATTCCCAAAGGGGTTCTGAAGGAAAATGAGAAGTTGAATAGAAACTCTTTTTTGGAATCAAGGATCGGCACCAAGAAAACTCCACCTCATAGCCTCAGAGACTATCAAATTAGGAAAAGAGGATGGGGGGTTTAGAATTAAGGTTATTGCAAACCAAAACAAACCATTTATAATGAAGCTAGTTGGGGTCTTGTAACCAAGCTTGAAGTCCTTTAGATAAAATGCTTGAAAAGTAAATATGCATGTGAAAGTACCAAAAAACCCCCCAACATAAGCAAGAAGAGTAAGCAATCATCAATTTGGAGTGCCATAGTAAAAGTTTGGGATAAGTTCAGACAGGAATTGGGAAGCAAGCTCAAAAGTGGAAACAATAATAATGTCTAGTGGGAGTTATGGTCCCCACTTGATTAACCCTTGATTCATTATGTAGATAAGAACTATGAGTGGGTTAGTCCTGGTGAGACTGTGAGGAAATTTGTATCTTTGAGTGGTTCATGGGATATTACAAAGTGGAAACTCTTCCTACTAGAATGAATGATAGACAAAATTAAGACGATTAGACCTCTAACCATCGAGGGTAATTACTTTTTTAACTAGAGGGCCTTTAAGGATGGAAATTTCAACATTAGATCAATATATAAGATGCTAGAAAGAAGCACTAATTCTGTAAGGGAACCTATCTGGTAGCATATTTAATTTGGTGTTGGCCAATATTAGAAAGAGTTAAGTTCTTTATTTGGAAAGCTTTTCATGGAAGATTACCCTACTAACTTTATGAGAAAGATGTGAGGTTTGAGTGATCATGATGAGTGTCCTTTTAAGTGTCTGGGCGAGTAAACAATACTATGTGCGCTAAGATATTGTGAAGTAGCATTATGTGGCTTGATTTGGTTACTATAGTACTTTTTTAATGGTAACTAGCAGGATTGGATATTATGGAACAATAGACAAGAATCGGGTAACAAAAGAGTTAAGAGTAGGCCTTGGATGCGGATATTTGGATTGGCTTACTGATTAATCTAGAAGAACATATGCAGGAAGATCTTTGAAGGTGTAAGTGTTCATCCTCGTTGCATCGTACACAACTTCCTTCACCAACTAATGGAAGGTGTCGAGCAAGGAAAATTCAATCATAAGATCTATCAGGTTCCTAACAGAGTGGATGTCAAGTGGAGTGTTCTACGTTCTAGCTATGTTAGAATGGATGTAGATGGATTGGTTAACAACCATAAAAGTTGCAACTTGTGGTGGCATTGTTCGAGATTAGCACTGGGAAGTGGATGATAGGATTCCAATAGAAGATTGACTTTTGTTCCACTACTGCAATAGAATTACAAGCAATTAAAGCATGTATGTAGGTTTGTAAGTAGTTTAGTTCCATAAAAATTAAGTTGCGCTTAGATTCCATAAAAGCTGTTTGTCTATTGACATCATGATTTAGTCCGTATCACCCATTGGCTCAAGAGATTGGTGAAATTAGATCACTGATTTTATCTGACTAGGATACAAAAATATTTCATTCAAACAAAGAATCACTTAAATGTGCACATATTTTGGCCAAAATGGCACAAGAGGTGAACAATGAGATGAGTTTACTACAATTTTCACCAACTTGTTGTTCGGATCAAATGTTAGTTAACTTAGGCTAAGATAGGTTGATGGTAGGGGTGAGCAAGTAACCCGCCCAACTGCCCGCACCCCGTGAAAATTTCCCTGGTTTAAACGCGCCCAGATTGGGCCCGTCACAGGTAACGGGCTGCCCCGTACCCGTTTACATTATACGAGCGGGTCATGGGTTGAGGCACGGGGCACCCGTACCCGCCCGCTACCTGTTTATATATGTTTTTCCCCCCTTCCCTCAAGCTTAATGTGAAACAATAGTTATAAATGCATTATTTACAAGTTTAAGCAACACCAAAGGAAAAATGTGAAGGTACATATAGCTAAAAATGTCTTGCCCGAGACAACAATTTTTTAGAACCTTCACCAGAAATGTTGAGTGACTTTAGGAGTAAAAGGTTGGTTTAGAGTCAAGTCATTAAACAAGTTAAAGAATTTAGAATCATGATATGTAAGCTTTCACCACTTCTAAATAATTGCAAGAGAAACCAGTAAATTAAACCAGCATATGATTTTCAGTGTGGCGGATAAAAACATAATGCAAGACTTGGTGCTGTAGACCTTCAGTGCTGCAAATTAAACCAGCAAATATAATTAGCCTAAAAGAAAAAATAATGCATATAAAAACATCTAGAATAAATGGGATCTTAGTTCTGTAGACATATCCATTGGGCAAGACTTGTGGCGAATTCTCAGTGTCCATTCCTTTTGAATTTCTATTTGAATCAAAAAATGCAGGTAAACTTGTTGCTTCTGCCCACTGTGTCTGTACTGTAATTGTGAAATATGTTGGGGGAAAAAAAAACTGTACTGGGCACACACAAAAGCTGTTCTGGAAAAAAAAAAGACCTATTTTAAAACAAAAAAAGTCCAGATTGTTTAAACGAGTTCCCCAAACCTGTTTATAAATACCCGTACCCGTTTTATACGGGTTAAACGGGTTTGACCACGGGTATGGGGAACCCCGTACCCGTGTAAAATAAAACAGGGTCGCGGGTTACCCTGGGGCAGCCCTGCCCGCCCGTTGCTCACCCCTAATTAATAGTGTGTTACTCTTATTTATTTATGTTTTGTAGTATTGATATGACACAATTCAAATAACCCTTGCCTTACTTTTTTAAAAGAAAAAAAGAAGAAGGCGATTTCTCGTCCATATATAATGAATTTGAAGCTTTGCATTTATGATAGAGTAGTACAACATTATTATAAGATGAGATGAAATTAGCTAGCTATATGATCATATATACATGTTTAAGGGATGCAATACATGGGATTGGGGAGTTTGAAAGTTCGAAGGCCCAAAGAGTAACCCTGCAGATCACTCCACTGGTCTCCCACGTTGCCCCATATTTTATATCCTTCCCCTTCTATCTTCCTCCTCATCTCTGACTTGTATTTTGACGCACTTTCCCCCTTGTACTCTTCACTCCTGCCACATATATATATCCCGCCATTATTATTTAATTTATATATAAATTTGTCTGCATGTTGCATGCATGCGCGTTGACTTGACAATTATTTATTAGTATTGCCCACTGACTCAGTCCACTGCACGCTTATTGTGACTTTTAAATATCACTTTATAAGTTTACTTTCACTCCTTATAATAAAAATGGATTTATAAATAATACACTTTTTATAAATAAGATATGATGCATACCGAAAAATAAGGCGGTGGTAGCCGGTGAATCCTTGGCGATGCAAGTTGAGAGAGGTGACGTGGGCCACGTGGCCCCGGTCTCTGCCAGTGACGAGGAAGAGCTTGAATCCCCGACGGAGGAGCTCCCGGAAGAGGTCCAGCATGGGAGGGATGGCCTCGCACTCGGCCTTCATGATCCACTGCTTGAACTTGGCGGAGTCAAAGGCCTCACACCCAAAAGCATGGTCCTTGTAATAGCCGAGGTTGGAGATGCAGGTGTCGTCCACGTCCATCACCCACCCATCCTTCCCTCCCACTCCCACCTCTATGCCCTTCACATATTCCAATATCTGCTCTTTTATCATCTCCACCTCCCGCCGGTACTGTCCCCCCGTCATGTATCTCTCCACCTGCCTGTACCACCGCTCTGGCACCCTCCTCCACGGCCCCGCCTTGTTCGTCTCCACCGCCACCCTCCAACTCACCCAGTACCCCTCCTCCTCCTCCTCCTCCTCCCATTTCTCCACCTTCCCCATTATGCCCAACAACATTCCTCCTCCTTCCATCAAACGTAACCTTGTATCCTTCCCTTCACAATTTTACCTCAATATCTCACTCTAGTTAGCTCTAGTTTTCATATAATAGTTGCCCAACTGGCTTATATAGGCCCTCACGTACTGCCCGTCCCAGCGTAACCTTCGTCGCAATGAAAAGGAAATACCCCTTTCTCCTTCCTTTTGTCAGTATATTCATGTCGCCATGATATCAACGTCTCTTTTCATCCGCATCGATATAATCTACAAATACTCTGAAAAATAACCAATAGACAGGCTCATTCAATTTTTTTTTTTCAAATAAATTATTCGGCAATGAAAAATTAGTCGGAGATTTAATGATAAATTATCTTTATTATTCAAACATAATCAGCTAGCTAGTAGGTCTAAATAATTCTGTAACATTTCTTATTTTCTTAGGAAGGAGAGAGGAATCAGCGTTCACAGTCCCCCTCTTGCGACCCTTCAACGATATTATGGGACCAGGTCTTGCGAGAGTAACTTGCTAGTCCAACCCTACCTTCCTTTGTCGCTGACTCGCCGTCGACAAGACAATTAAATCTGTCAGTGTAGCTGGTAAAATATTTACACGCAACAGAATTTTCGCCTGCTCTGTTCTACTTCTTAATCCTAATCATAAAATCAAGTTAATTTTAAAAAAAATTAAGAAAGTTAATTAAATTAACTTAGAGTATTTTATTTTTATTTTTCTCTAAATTAATTAATTTAACTAATAAACTAATATATAATCTAATGATACACAACATATGATATGATTAAGTAACTTAATTAGCTTTCTTAATCTTTCCAAAAAAAAATCAATCCATTCTTATAATTAAGATAGAAGGTAATAATTTTTTTTTTCACCCAGCACTTTATCATCATATCAAATATAAATCATATAACAAAACGCTAAAAATATTGAGTCGAATAGCATTAAAATAACATAATTTCTAGAGACATCATGGCAACAAAATCTCAATCTGAATTAGTCGACTGTTTAAATACCTTATAATAAAATACTGAATAAGCACTAATACCATGCCGCTCAAAGAGTTATAAATAATATCATAATTTTCTTGGTCAAAACAGTTAGATGGTAATGATCAGATGTGCGTTGGATGCAGAACAACGCCCTCTCCACTCAACGATAAATTAAAAGAAAAGGAAAGAACGCAAAATACCCTTTTGTTGTGGCTTTTGACTTGTCATTATTTTTGGGTGTAAAACAATCTGAATCTAAATGAACTAGGGGCATTCATTTGATCATCAGAATGCAAGCATTCTTCTAGATACCAACAATAAATACTATTATCGATACTTTATCAAAGCCAAAATACGCATAATATGGTACTACAGAAGTCTCACTAAATACCCAAAGGAAAGAAGGATAAAGACAATACATATATATATATCATGGGGAAGGCGTCGGTCAGGAATGCAGGCTTGATTACGGCAGAGTATTCTTCCACGAAACTAGGCTATTGGTATGAAGACCGACATCAAATGAACCTTCCTGGATGGCGTCAATCTTTTTTAACCTTCCTCCTGTCTTCATATCATAACTGAAAAATAATGTATTCAAAGTGGGTAGAAGTATCAGTTTAATGATCAGTTCTTCGTTCATCCACAAAGCAAAAAATTCTGATAAAAATTCAATGCCGTCTGTTGGATAATCCAAGTGTTTCATCTCATGATAGAGAGTCCAATTTCCTGAATCAGGACTAAATGTGTGCATTTGAAATCCTTCTCCTCCCACAAAGATAATGGAAGCGAGACAATTCTCCATCTTCAAGTATTGTGAATGCCATCGATGAGGTCCTTGTGGAAGCGGAAACTGCCAAAATGTTTCCTTATCAACATCCATCACAATCACTCGCTGCTCTGTAATCCAGTAAAGATCATTGCCTCCTGTGTAAATTGGGGTGCATCTAAACTCAAAATCACCAGGTTCCACAGCAATTCTTGTCCAAGAACTATCTCTCCCAAGTCGAAGAGCATGCCAATGGCTATAAAAAACTTCAGACTCAGTTAGGATATGGGAAGCAAACAGTTTAAATTCCCCAGTGCGAGGAACACGTACTATAGCACATGGAGGATACATCAGCTTGTGACTGAGTAGCATAGGAACCCTAATACATCGCTTGGTAATAGGGTTTGTAACATGAAGAACTCCACTAGAATTTTCATAAAGTAAGATCAAGCCATCACAGCTGTTCACAAAACGTCCAGGAGAGTCAGGATTTAGAGTAGTGACGCCAAACTCCCCATTATCTTTAGCCTCCAAGAATTGAGCACCATAAGGACGCTTTGTGCTTTGAAGGAAAATACCAGGTTTTGACCGGAGGAGGTGTTTCTCAGCAAAATCAGAACTGCGGATCAATGCAGCCCAGGATTTGCAAGTATAACTTGCACTGCTAAGGAGGCATTCAGCAGGAAGCCAAGTGAGGATATCAAACAACGTATCTTCAGAGAAGCACCCTAAACAGTTACCCTTTTGGCTCTTGTTCTGAGGATGTTGGCAACTGCCACTGCTGCAATTCTTTCTTCCATCATCTTCCTTCTCTCTGTCCATGTTGAGTTGTTTCAACTTTCAACAACTGTATTAACATTTAAGTCAAACTATTATCAAACAAACATTTTAAACAGAACTTGGAATTCAAACTAAACTTTGAAATAGCATCTCCACTATCACAAGAGTTATTGTCGCTATCATCTATCACATACAGGGATATATAGAAATCCTCATTGGCTTCTGAACTATAACTACTTAGTTTGAAGTTGAAATTGCCAGATGCCTTCCAATTGGCATGAAAGCTTTCAATATTAAAGCTAAGACAGCTGCCATGCTATGATCTTAAGATTAAGAAGAGAATAGAAAAACTTTCAATTTTTGAATTGGTTAGATGACAGCTCAAGCACCTATAAATAAACAAGGAGCCATCACGAATTGAGCAAGACTGAGCCTCACATCTCAGATATTAGGCGCATCAACGTATTGCACTTCCAAAAATCATGTCTACAGTTTCACTCAAACCATTACTCTATAAACTTGTTTATCTTGCACACACAAATTGCATAGGGGAGACCAGGGGAAATAATGATTACACAAGATTAAGGGTTGAGAACTTGAGATGTGTTTGCTACAAGATGTGATCTAGTCCCTTGATGCAACAGAAAACATTGCTTTATTGAAATACACAGCATGCATCTCCCAGGCATTATGCAGATTGTTGGAATGCAGTAAAATCTACATCAAACCCAAAAAGACTTGAAGGTTATAAATTTCCAACAGTACGCACTGCCACAATAGGAAGGAAAATTGTAAAGCGCGAATGCAACCGAAAGGAGCGAGGAGGGAGAGAATAAATCGATTTCGCAAAAATCAATTGGAAAACTTATTTATTTGGAGGGGCCACCAAAATTTTAACTATACAAGGCAAAACCGTAGGGGGAAAATTTTAAGAAAAGATGACAAACAATTAGAGATAGAATCGAAAGTCGATTGCGTTAGAACAAAACATGGCAAAGCAAAATTCATATCCAGGAAAAAAAAAAAAAAAAGACGACAGGGGCTTCGATTCTGAAAAGACCAATTCAACTCATCATGCATGAATCAACCATTCAACATTGCTACTCCTCTAATAAAAAGTAAAGTAAGTCTCAGAATGAGCAAAACCCACTACTCCGCGGCTCACGAAGCTCAGATGACCATCATAACCTTGGGAAGATCCGCGCCGGAGCCCCTCGTTTCCTCGTCTTCTAGCTCCGTTCTGCCTCTGCCTTTCGCTCCTTTCGCTTTACTTCATCTTCTGGTTTTTTTTTTTTAATTTAATTTATCCATTTTGTGCCTACAAGCTGGGCTCAGTATGTGGTTGGGCTGCTGAAACTTCCATCAAACAAAACAGGCCGCAATTGGAAAAAGAAAGAAAGAAGAGAGAGAGAGAGAGAGAGAAAGGAGACGGAAGGAGAAGATATATAAATTAGATTTTTTTTTCCTTTTTATCTCTTAATTTTCTTTTTATCTTTTACTCAAAATTTAATATAAAAATAAAATTTTTGATAAAATAATTTGAAATAATAATAATTACAACATAAATAATTTGAATTTAAATTGAAAATAAAATTCCCAAATTCCTCACATTAATTAATCCAAGTAAACCCCTTTATTTTCACTGATTAAACTAAGGCGCTAAGTTACTATTTCAAGTCACTAGTCATTCGAAATGTAATGAGGATTGACCAAAATCCTTGGAGCATTTTCCCATACCATGGGTTTTCCCCCTCAATAAACTAATGGATGTCATACATCTTAATTGAACTATTAAGCAGTCTCTTACTAAATAAGTGAGAGCCATTGTGATGTCACACCTTAAAGTGGAACAAACTATTCTATTCTATCCTATCTCAATCCAATCAATACAGTAATTGTCAAAGTATACTTGAAGGTCAAGACATCTTAAAAATATCATGCTAATCAAAACATTTATTTATACATATATTATACTATTTTAGATCTCAACTCATGTATTTTACTATCCGTGTATTTTACACCAAACTTAGGATTTCATTAATAATCTTAAATTTCTCAAATTAATCAAAAACCCCAAATTCACACTCAAGTTCCAATTTCAAAATATCCACTCGCGAATCTCCAACTCTAACAATAATTTTAAACGATTAAATCTCAAATATAATTCATATTAGCATAATCATATCAATAAACCCCGTATTGCACCATTACATTATCCATATCACCCCAAAAACAACTTAAAAATCAAACTCTGGCTCAAATTTTCATATAAACCTCAAACCTAACAAAACTAAACTGATCAAATTTTTAATTTAGTTCATATAATTAACTCATTTGAACTCAAAATGTTGGATGAAATATCAATCAAATTTGAAATCCACACGAAACCAAGATTACCAAAGGTAAAATACAACAAATCTAAGAGAGTTAGGAACACTTAATCAAACACACTCATAAAAGGACAAACTATTGAAGCCCTTACAGAATAAGCCATGAACTCCCCCAAATCCTCTTTTGTTTTTCGATTTGATTGGTGACTTATTTTATGCTTGTTTCGATACGAACGGCACAGAAGCTCAAAATTAAAAATAGAGTTGTGATGTTTGCCCAGCGAACATCACCTCTCACTCTGACAAACGAAACAAAGGTCTTCTTTGCTTGAGAAGCATCAATCGTTGAGATGAACACATCCTTCGCCGGTAAAAGAGTGGGTCCCCAAATTCATTATTGTGGGTGGTTTTACATGGGAGGTAATAAGTTGTGAATTAGAGGCACTATGTGTTTGGTTTGAAGGGGGAAGATGAAAAAGAATTGGAGGGGAAGGAGAATATTGGCTAAATTATTATTAATGAGAAGAATATTATTTTTTGTTTATAATGTATTTTTTATGAGTTATTTAATAAATTTTCTTTCCTCCCTTTTCCCCAGACAAACTGTAAAAGAGACAAAGAGGAGGTTGAGGGTGACTTGTCCGTGGTCGTCACAAAAATCATCCCGCCACATCATCTAATGACATTAATGGGCGACGAAGAAATGTAGGAAAAGGAGGTGAATGTATACATCCATTATCGCATCGTGCATAAAATTGCGCAGGGACAGACATGGTCTTCAGGAGTGAAAATGATATTCAAGTGTGTGAGGATTATTTGTTAAACAGTTAATATTAATTAATTTAATGATTGTGACATTTTGCACAATTTTAAAAATTATCTGTGTATTTTTGTAATGACATGTTGGATACATAGTAAATGTTGGTTGATCTTAACTAATGTGATATTTTCATACAATTTAGAAAATTCCATGTGTGCTTTTACACCCAACAAAACTCTGTGTTGTTTTTATGGGTAGATTTAATTTACACTTTTTACTCAAAATTAAATAGGAGCTAGTTTATCTTTAATTTTAGTAATTTAGAGATTTAAAAAATAATAAATAAGAAACACAAATATATGAAAAAAGTAATTTAAAAATAAGTAATGTGATATATGTCTTATTGAATTTGGCGAATCACACAATATTAATGGACATCCAAGTCCAGAGCCAATCTTTTCAATACGTATCTTGCAGATGGAAGGGCGAATCTATCACACGTGTCTTACTTGTTACAGTACCTGTTAGTCCCATTCATTTTGGTTCCTTCTTGGTCCCACCTTCTCATACCCACTTCATTTCTCACCAGGCATTTTCAACCACCTTTTTCTTTTTCTCCCTTTTTATTGCTAACTTAAATGTTATATTAATAATAATAATTATTATTATTAAATTTATCCATGTCTTAATACGCCAGGAAAGGAAATTAGGTAGTGCCCTTTTGGCTAATGGTGGTTGCAACGTCCCTTACAAATCCACCTTGAAAAAAATGATTACTACAATATAATGTATTTACTCTCTTCGTTATCTCATTCTTCGCATACCCCTGAGTCCCCTAAGTGAATGATCAAGCATATAAATTCACGTCTAATTACCATATATTATTTTATAATCACGAGAATGATCATCCAAGTGGTTGTGGAGGTTGGGGATGATGGCCCACGGCATCCGTTTATTCCCGCCCTGCTTAGGCATATTAATTAATTAACACAACGTAACCCACTAATCAATCAATTCCATATATTTCAAGTGGGTCCTCTCGCATTTGGAAATCATATCAAATGCCTCAAATTCAAGCCATCCAAGTTTCGTCTCCTTCTTTATTACCTTTCCATAACCAAAAGCTTTTGTGTCTTTGGATAAAGGCAACCTATGACGGATGCAAACATGTGTACAAGCAAAACTTTCATGAATTTTATTGCCTATTTTTATGTTGTATTTTTGTTTACATTTTTATACGTGAAAAAAACACAAGATTGAAGAGATTAAGTGCAAATTAAAGCGACAGATGTATTTACGATAAGTAACTAAGTAAAATTGTGGTACTTCCTAATTATAAAATAAAGTTGACTTTATTTTTTAGGGGTTAAGGAAGATAAATAAGTTACTTAATCATTTCATATATTGTATATTTTTAGATTATATATTAATTTATTAGTTAAACTAATTAGTTTGAAGAAAAAAATAAAAATACTTTAAAGTAAAGTAATTTAATTAACTTCTTTAATCTCTCTAAAAAAGTCAACTACTCCCTCTGGTCCTTATCATAAGGCATCAACTACCAAAATATTTTGGTCCTTATTATAAGGCACTAACTATCTTTAACCAACTCCTTTATTACTATTTTCCAATTATATCCTCATTTTTAAGTAACTCTTTAAATTCACATCATTAAATTAAAAAGTAGGGGTAAAGTTGGAAATATTTATTATTTCTGAACCAATTTAATGACTTAACTTCCATTTCTTGATTTATG
This sequence comes from Acacia confusa, assembly GCA_037074495.1. Taxonomy (NCBI): domain Eukaryota; kingdom Viridiplantae; phylum Streptophyta; class Magnoliopsida; order Fabales; family Fabaceae; genus Acacia; species Acacia confusa. The sequence goes on along the minus strand of CM073508.1, from coordinate 39,533,131 downwards.
AAAAATAGTGGTTGGTGCCTTATAATAAGAAACAGATATCTTATAATTAAAACCGGGCAGTATGATTTAATCACAAGTTTTACAAAAATAATATGGCGAAAGAAGCTCCGATGTGAGATGGGGAAGGAGAGTGATGGTGGTGTCAAAGTTTTCGGGAAGCAAAAGGAAGTGTGCAAACGTGGCCCACAAAGAGGTAGCCATGTGGGCATCTGTATGATTACTTGATTCATCCAAGCTTGGAGCTGAGCCAGCCCCAGCAGAAACGGGATCATTGCACAAAGAGAACGTGAGAAAGAAACTACCAATGTGCACTTTCAGTTTAATAATTTCAATGCTGCTTCCATAAACAAAACAACCAACCTCAGATCTAATCTCTCCCTCCCCTCAAAAACTCCTTTTTCTACATGCCTTGCTCACTCTGTTGCTTCCTCATCTACTGCTTCTCCTGTTACTAGATCTCTCCGACCACACACTCCGGTCTTCTCTGCTTCCCTCTAATTGCCATGAGCAGCCGGAATGGTCGCGATTCTCTTTTTGGAGCTAGGAACTTCCCGGTCGGATCGCTGCAGCAGCATCATCGCCGTGGTCAAAGCTTAAACGGAATCTCCAAGGACTCCGATGACCATCTCGACCTCTTCTCTAAGAGTCGTCGTACTCTCTCCGTTGCCTCTTCCGATGAATCTTCCGATGGTATGCCAACATCGTTGCCCGCATCGGTTCCACCTCATTTTGATCTTGTTTTTAGCTCAGATGAACTGGAAAGCCCCTCAATGTCGTTTTTGTTCTGTACCGAGGACTGTTTTGTCATTCCGGATGTTTCTTATTTTCAGATTGCTTTCCGGGATTTTTCTTCTTTTGGATTTTCCTTCAGTTTGTTTGTATGCTTCAAAAACACTTGCTGTTTTCTTCGTTTTGCAATAAAGTGATGCGGGAATGATAACGATATCTACGGGCTAATATTAGACTACTAGTGGATTGCATTATATGTTGTTAATAAATATCGAAGACGTTTAATTACCACACTTCATTATTGAGTTTACGTTATAAAATGTTGCCAGTTTTAGTTATACAAAAGTTTAATTTGATTGGATTGAATGAAGGAGTTCTTTTACAATAAATGTTTTCTGGCCTCAAATGCCTTCGTCAATTGCGCTTGGAAATGGATCGTGGTTTGTGCAAGCACTTGCACCCGTGTCTGTATTTTTCGGTTGGACGTAATACATAATGTAGTCTTATGCTTACCGCTGCTCGTTTTGGATGCAGTTTCAGTGAAATTGGGGAGGCTCTCGGTTGGATCAGCAAAACTGGCTAGAAGTGGGATTGATGATCTGTTGTCATCTACGGAAGGAGGAAAGCATGATTATGACTGGTAAAGTTAAATCTCAACGATGCTTGCATACATATTATTAGTGCATAAGATTTACTGATTTATCAGTTGGCAAGGGTTTTGGCTATTGTCAATTTGTCATGTTAGACAATTTTTTCCTAGATTGGCAAGGGGAAATGTCATCATGAAACCACGTTTAGGAGGACAAATTATTTAGAGTTAGTGGGAGAAAAAGTAGAGATGAAATTAATGACTTCATTTTCAGGAGAAAGGTCACGTGTTTATCTATTATTAGTAGACTTTTTCTAGATGAGAAGCCATGTATCCAGAATTCAATGCAGGGAAATTCCCTTTTCTCAAAGCAGGATTCCAAATGGACTTCAGTACATACTATTGCATTAATCATTAATCAATGCACATTGTTTACCATACTCTAATGCAAACTCAACTTATATGATGGATATTCTCCATTTGAGCATTGGATTGCATCAGTTGCATTCAAAGCCATCTCTCAGCCATACACCTGATTGCTTTGTTGCTTATACGACATTTTGCCATTGGCAGAAGTAAAATAGTGTTTTGCGTCAAAAACATTTGCTTTCTTCTGCAATCAAATCCCTTCATTCTGATTGCACAAAATGGTGCATTGTGAATGCCAATTCTCCCTCAGACCCACACAAGCAATGGAGTGATGTGGTGGATGGAAGAGGTGACTTCAATGCAGTTGAATGCTCAAATAAAGGCAGTCTCATTGACCTAAAATACTGATCATAGTGTTTTGTATATGAGCCTCCATATTTATTCAACTTCACAATTGACAAAGTAGCAACTTTAACTTGTTACAAAATTCGTACTATTGGCAATGGTTGCCCTATTTTAATACATTCATATATTATCAGATGCGTCTGGTTTGAAATTATCATAGTTTAATTTTATTAGGCTTCTCACTCCTCCCGAGACTCCTGCTTGTCCCTCATCAGAAGGTGAATCCCAACCTACCTTAGCAACTCCAAGACGCAGTTTGGCTAGATCAACTTCTACAACGAAGGCTTCAAGGGTATGTGGTCCTCAAGTAATTGCGTGATAATTTGAATTTGTTAGTTGATGTTGTGTTTCCAAAGTTGAGCTTCCCTGGCCAATTTGTTTAGTGCAAGTGTTGCATCTGTTATGTCCATGACAATCCTCCTGCCCTGCTGACTGGGTCAAGAGCAGTCCACCATGGCCATTCAAATCTTTGTTTTAGCTTTAAAAAAAAAAAAAACCAACCATTACTTAAGTACACTGATTCATCTTTGAATTAGAACAAAATCACTGAATCTGAATTATCTGCTTGATTAGAAATGAACGTACCTCAACTAAATATACATTCCCTTCTGTTTGTTCAAAAAAGTAGGTATAAGGCCTAAGCAGTGACAAACTTACACTGTAGGTCTTGGTGCTAGTTCCCCAACATTTGGCCATGTTAGTTGTAATGCCCCCATATAAGTATATTGCCACCACATCCTAAAATTTCTGGGTCCATCATTCAGCCTAAGTAATCATATTCCTCTAGAGATATGTCTAATTATGTAATTGTGAGAGGCTGCAACTGGAGAATGTGATTCAATGCTAAAACTTATTTTTTCTTGGTAGATTTGTGAGCAATTGTTTCCCAAATTTAATATTGTCTCAACGTACAGTAGCAACTTTTTTGGAAATTGGAGTGAACTAAAGTACAAAAGTCCTAACTTTGGCAATTTTTTTGCTTAGGAAATTCTCTTTTGAAGAATTGGGTGGTTCTGCGATTCTAGCATGTTTCTCCTTTTGCTCTTATCAATTGCATATTCTTGTTTTAATGTTATAGTTTTAAAATCTAGATGCCTATTAAATTTTTAATTTGATGTGTATCTTTCAGCTCTCCATTTCACAATCAGAGAACAATGGTCACCCAAGACCAGCAAGAAGCAGTTCAGTGACTCGACTTTCCAACTCCAGTTCACAGTATAGCTACAGTGGCTATTCTTCAAACAGATCCTCCTCAATCCTTAACACAAGTTCAGCTTCAGTTTCATCTTACACCAGACCATCTTCCCCCATAAACCGCTCTTCATTGGCTGCAAGGCCTTCTACTCCCTCCTCCCGTCCCACAGCATCACGATCTTCAACTCCGTCTAAAGTACGCACAGCAAGCACTAGCTCAATTGCTGACAAGAGTAAAGCTTCACAGAGCTTGAGGCCCTCCACTCCTTCTTCAAGGCCACAGATTCCTGCTAATTTGCATTCCCCAACTGTTCCATCTGCAAGGTCACTTTCCCGTCCTTCCACCCCAACTCGTCGCAATTCAGCACCATCTCCATCCCCTATGACAGGTTCTTCAACTTCATCAGGACGAATTTCATTAAACGGACGCAGTTCAGCACCATCGTCACGGCCAAGTTCACCAAGTCCTCGAGCCCGCCCCCCTCCCCAGCCAGTTGTCCCCCCTGATTTTCCTCTTGAAACACCACCAAACCTCAGAACAACTATGCCGGAGAGGCCAGTCTCTGCTGGTAGGTCCCGTCCTGGTGTCATGGTTACTTTAAAGGGAAATTCTGAATCCCAAGCCCCAGTTAATATGCCAAAACGACAGTCATCTCCCATAGTAACTAGGGGGAGATTGACAGAAGCCATGGGAAGAAGCCGTAGCCTCTCAAATGTCAACGGCCACCATTCTGATGTCCCTGAGATGCGGAAAGTCCCTCATGCCCCTGAAGCAGTTGCACGGAAATCCATTAAGGCTTCAAGCACTTCCTCTGACAGCTCTGGGTTTGGGAGGACCATCTCAAAGAAATCCTTAGATATGGCTATTAAGCATATGGTATGTACTCTACTTCTTCTGTTGCACAGTTCAAATCGCTTGATTTGTTATCAAAATAATGAAGAGGTTTGTTAACAATTTCACCTATTGCTCATAATCGTAGATATTGTTTGAGGCTTTACATATGAGAGCAGAATGGAAGCATTGATCACCAAGGCATTAAAATAATTAAAAAATTTTCCTTGATCTCAATTTTCTATCACTGAACTGCAAAATTAATCATGAATCAACACCTTTTAGATTAGTAAGATTGAAAGCATCAATTTCGGGGCCAGTGGACATGATTTTCTTGAAGTAAAATTTGGAATCCTAGAGTACTTATTGGTGCCCTTGTAAGATGACTGGTAGCTGCGCCATTCTATTTAAGCTGTACTTTTTATTTGGTTGCCTGACGGAGATGTATAGGCAGATTTATTCTTTTCTTTTACTGATTTATTATTTTTATTTAGGATATAAAGAACAGTTCAGGAAATCTTCGTTCCCTTTCAAGCACCACACTCTTTCCTCAAAGTCTTAGATCTTCTACTCCCAAGATCCAATCTGTTCGTGGTTTGAGTATTCCATCTCCGGCAAATGGGAATGGAAGCCTGCAATTGCAAAGCAGTAACAATGGAGATAATTTTGACCCCGGAAATGATGCCAATAGGAACGTGATAAGGGGAAGTCAAGTAGATGAAAGACAATACTCAGCAAAATTGAGTGAATTGGACATCTACGAGAGTACACGTTATGATACTATATTGCTTAAAGAAGATTTGAAGAATACAAACTGGCTTCTCAGTGCTGATGATGTGTGTGATCAAGGGCCAATATTTGATAACGGATTTGAGTCCCTGCCGGAACCATTTGGTCTCTTGTAGCACTAAACTGGTGCTCCTTCGCACCTATGGAGTGTGTTATCATTTATTTTTAATTTAATGCCTCTTATTTTATTGTATTCTCCCCCCAAGAATCGCATACCTCAACTTCTGGTGTTCAAAGTGGTCTGGAAGAAATCAGTGGCATTAGAGTTTATCGATGATGAAGTGTTTGAAACAGCTCAGGTTTTCCATAGCAGCACATGTTCGTCTAATTTGTAATTATGGCAGGGTGCCAAGCAAGTCCTAGCCCGATCAGTGTGTTTTCACGTTGTTAAGGAGAGTTTAGCTTAGTACATTTCTCTATAATCTCGCTTTGCCAATCACTGCCGCCTGGGTTGGTATGTATTGTCCTAACCTCATTTACCGTCCTTTGTAATTAAAGAAACTTTCCATGAGTCAAAGGTGGAGGAGAAATAAAGATGCATCATATGATTACAACATAGTAATCAAGGGTCGACTTTGCTCTTACCCGTATTTTCAACGCAGCAACGAATGGTATGAAACTGCTCTTTGGTTTTGGTGATGAGTTTCTGTCCTTAACCCACCCAGCCATGAGAATGGAGAGTCTTTACGTGGGCATTCTATAGCTTTCCATAATGGAAGGTTGAAAAAGAATATTGACTATTTTTTAGAGTAATAACGTTTAACATTTCGTTAGTTTTTCTCGTATTTGAGGAGTAAAGGGATACACAAATACGGGAGATCATCAGCCGAACAACATCTTGGATGCTTGTGGAATTAAGATTTACTACAATTGTTGTCGAATAGCAATAAATACCATTACAATATAAATGCATACAGTTCTGAGTATCCATATACTTCATCTCTTTCATAATAAAACTTTTTTGGAATGAAACTTTGTTTTATTTTATTAGCATTTTTCTACTACACCCTTTTTTATATGAATAATGTAAAAATGTTTTAATGTATTAAACTAAGAGTAAAATTATATATATTGGCAATATTTTAATACATTGATTTTTTTTTAAAAAAACATGTGCTCTAATTTTAAAAAACCTATTATTAAAACGGAGGAAGCATTTAAGAATTTCTAGTGGTTAAACTAAATAATTCATTCCCCCATTTTTTGGTCAGACTTATGACTGCAATCCATGTTACCTTCTTTTTTTTTTCCGCAATATTTTTTTAATACTTTCAACCTGTACTCGGTTTCAGGGTTTGTGCCTTCCTTTCCAACATATGTATCTCATCTAGAAATCAAACTTGAAACTTAGAGGACCTAGTGACGTTTTACAATGCTTGACCAACAATGTGTTAGTTTTGACAATATTTTTACCTTCAATCTTTAATATAAGATTTACCTTATAATATAATTTGTATTTCAAATTAGGTCTTATATAAGGACAAGAGGTAGCATAATAGTAATTTCAGTAGCAGTTACCAACAGTATACTCCTTCCGTTTGACTATATTTGGTTTTTGAAGCAAGAAATTTTTGTTTAATAATACTAGTATTTTCATAATTCCAAACCAATGTTTAATAAGAAGTTTCCTATTTTACTCTTGAACTGATTTACTATCCTCCCAGGCTCCCATATCCATAGTATAAGGTAAAGTTAATTAATTTCATGATTTTTAAGAAGGGGAAGGTAATATTTTTAAATTTAGAAAAAAAATGTTTGACTTATCAATTTTGTATCATTTCATTAAAATTAATCCTAGAATAAACTGGGCCAATGACTTAAAATCATGCCCCCAACTTAGTACAATTAAAGAGGGTCAAATTGAAGGGGAAAAAAATTAACTATCACATTTTTATCTAAGACAAAATAAAGGTTACCTTATTATTAGAGCTATTAAATGAAGGAAAAATTGATAAAATATGGGGAGAATCCTATATGAATCCAGTTGAAACACCAAAATCTAAATTTAGGTCTCTAATTTTAACAAATTCTTGATTAGGTTGAGAGGCCTAATTAGGAATTTCTGAATGTTGTTAAATGACTGCGTTACCCCCTCAAAGTCATATCTTCTTTGCTAAACAACAATGAAATTTACTTCATGATTTAATGTGATTCAAAAATGGAATAGACACAGATGTTCATTAATTACCTTTAGAAGAACGGACATTTTATTTTTATGTCTTGCATATAGGACCAACGTTAGATAAATGAAACAAGTGAAATTCCTCAACCACCACATATAAAGGTTTTTGATAGAATAGAAGAATGAATCTACCCATTATATTCTTATATTTACATAATATCTTGGTTGGGAAAAAAAATATTTGTTGCGATTATATAGGATATATACAAATTTAAATAATTTTATATCAATAAGCAGTACAAATTTTTTTTAAAAAAACTTATATCTTACATATAGATTTATACTTATATTTATATAATATCTTTATTGGACAAAAATAATTGTTGTGATTAGGTGGGATAAATAAAAATTTAAATAATTTTATTTCAACAAATAGTACAATTTTTTTTTGAAATTATATTGTATATATATAGATATACTTTTTTTCATTAAAAATAATCATAAAAAATGACTAATTTTTATTATCAAACTAACTAACTAATTAAAAATAAGAAGAAAATATTAGTTAAATACCGTTGAAATTTTTAAAAAAATGAAAAAGAAAAAGAAGGCTGCATCTAGCTACCTTCAATTTTCCTTTTTTGTTGAGGGGGTTCTAGTTGTTTAATTACTTTCAAAAATTTCTAATTAGGCCTATTAGCCTCAATAATAATTTATTAAAAGTATAAGCTTGAATTTAAATTTTGGTATTTCAATTAGATTTATACATGATTCTCCCTAAAATATGTTATATTTTTATGTATTTACTATCATATTACTTCCTCCGGTACTAATTATATGACCAATTTTGTAGTGCAATTTATACTACAAACTTAGTCTTATAATTAGGATTGGAGGTAGTATCTATTATCACCTACTTGTGTGTAATACCTTTGGAAAACAAATACTCTCTCCGGTATTTCTTATAAACAATTTTTTCTTGATTACACAAAACAAATTGGTGGTTAAGATTAATTAAAAAAATAAATGTGTTAAAAACTTTTTTTATTTTCTAAATATGCCCTTATTTATCAAAAGAGTATATGAGAGAATGAATAAAAATATGAGAGAGAAAGGGTAATAAATGATTTGATGAAAGAAAATTAGTGGTGAGTGTGTAATAATTAATATAAAGTTATGTATTTAATAGGGGTACAAAAATGATTTGACGAAAGAAAATTTGTACGCGTGATCTAAAACATGAACTAAAACCAAGAGATGTGGGTGACTCGGGTGAGTAATGCACTAGTCTCCTCAAGTTGGGAAACCCATGCTTTCACAGTTTGGCTCTTTCAATTCATCGAGATTTGCAAATAACAGCTATGGGTTCTTCTTTTCACATGTGATTACTCAAAAGACTTTTACAAGTCACGTGTGCACTTTCTGAGAGTTAAACTGAAGCTCACTCAAGCTCACTCAAGTGAATCATTTGACACTCGAGTGAGGCGAGCAACTCGTGAGACTTGAGCACGTCACTTGTTGATAGACCAAGAGCAAGTCACTTAAGTGACCTATTCTTTCAACACTTCACTACCAAAGACAAAGTTCATCTACACTTGAGTTAGACTACAAAAGCATTTGAGTGAATGATACACAACAAGTGATTCTAGAATCACACTTGAGTAATTGCTTCCTGCTTCATTTACACGTCTCCAAGAATTCAAAATTTTTATTAATGTTTGTTTATCTTTGATTACTACTCATTAAACTTTTCAATGCTATTAATCTTATTTGCATATGAGTTTTAGATGTTTGAATTCATGAATTATGACCAAAAACTCAAAAAGCAAATATTTGTGTTAGACATTTAATGCATTGCAAAAATAGAGTGGACGGAAAATCGCAGAGTAGAACAAATAGATTTCGTTCAGAGCTTTATTACATTGAAGATGAAAGTGACCCAATCTTAAGTAATCTTTAAGCTGACCAAAGGCATGCCATGTGAAGATTTATAACAGAGAAGCGAGAGCGATCGAACATCAAATTCTTCCAATGACTTTAATATGTCTCTAACTAGTTTTTAACGGAAAGTTTAAAAGCTCTCAACAGTCAATACTCACAACGGTCATTAATATCAATTTCCTATAAATAACAAATCATTCAAGTCGTAAAGTAGTGACGACGAGAAATGAGCTCATAACTTCATCGTCGAAATGCCAACACTTTGACTCCAACATTTATCTCATACACTTTGTTTTCTTAGTATCTATATAGTTTACCATAGAGAATGAAATGATTAGCAATGTAATTCAGTGTTCATCTTATTCACTTCTGAGAGAAAAGATTGATTGTAATCTTTTATTATAAAGATTGTATCCTTACAGAGTATCTCTGTGAGAGATTTGTAAATGGCTTTACAAGTGCCCGGCTAAACTTGTGGGATTGTGAAAGCTTCTTTGTGCCTGGATTAAATAAGAAGATAGTGAATTGAAAATCTTACGTAGAGTTTGGGACTTGACATATGTTATTAAGGATTGAGTCCAACCAGTATAAATCACAATTTACATATTCTCTCTCCTTATCTCTTATGTTTCCAGCATATACGTTTTAAATAAATGATTATGAGCTTATAATTCATTTATTTCATACGTATTGTTTTTACAAAGACACAAAAAGATTTTCAAAGTTTCTAATTTTTATCATAAACCCAATTCACCCCCCTCTTGGGTGTTAGCTGGTTCGAACAAATACAACTTTCCACAAAGTGGTAGTAACTATAGGTTTTCATAGGTGCCTTTAGAAACTAAAAGAACATTATCTTGATAACCTTTAGTATTATAACTCCCTACACAATCATTCATATAAACTCCTTAATTTTTCAATAGACACATCTCTTCATTTAAAAATATTCCAACACAATTTTCAGTAAATTTTATATAACATTGAATTAAATGCACGTGGAAGAATAAAGAAAAAGGGTGACCCAATTATTTATTAAAAAAATACTCCATTCAATGCTCCATATATAACATATTTAAAAAGTTCATCTTAATTCAAAATATAAGACATGGTTTCTCTCCTTTTCTTTTCTCATTCACTGATGTCCTTTCCCCTTTTTTGGATCAAAATCTAAGTTTCACATTTAATATCTTATAAAAATATTATTATAATGGAGAAAGTGAGGTGAACGACAATTTCACCTTTGATTACAAAAATCAATATCTAAGAGGAGAAAAAAACAAGAAAAGACCCAAAATATATTTGCCCCTTCTCAGATCCAAAATACCCTTTACCTATTGCTCCTCCATTAATGCGCAGCCTAAGCGAAGGTTTAAAAAAACAAAGCAACAGTGCCTCTGATGATATATTTTGCAATTGAAGTGGTTTATAACCAACAAGGAACCACAAGGAAAATTGCGACAGTCGAGAACGACAGAGACCTTGTTGGCGAGTTGCTCCTGAGTGAGGGAGTCAAACTTTATACAGATGTGAGCGGGACTAGTAAGTTGAGGGAGGGAAGAGACAATGCGAGAGAGGGTGGTGTAGTCAACCAAAATGGCGACGTAGTGAATGGAACAGTGGGCATAGTGTTTGGGCTTGATGGCTGAAAAGGACACCGTGGTGGCGGACTTAGCCATGTCCGAAGAGAGAAAGGTGATTGGTTTTGTGAAGCAATGAGAAGAGAGGGAAATCAGAACCCATGTTGAGGCAAATTGGTACTTTCACAAGATTTTCTCGTGGAAGATCTTATTTTCCTTAGCTTTTTGGGGGAATCGGATTTCATCTATATAGATGAAAATGGGTTTAGGTGGAAAATATTTTCCAACAAAAATGGCAAACCAGACGGCCACCGTTGGCGGAAAAATCCAATTTTTTCCTTTCCCTCCTTTCATTTTTCCTGAACCAAATAAGAGAGAGGAGAGACGAGACAGGTTGAAGATGGAATTGAGTATGAAATAATAGAAAGTGAGGTTAGATGATGGAATCATCACATCAAAGGGATGAGAGAGGAGAGACGAGATGGGTTGAAGATGAAGTTGAAGGTGGATTTGTGAGGGAAGGTGGAACCCACCGAAGGAAAAAGTGACGGATGAGGGTTAACATGTGTGTTATTTTTATCCCTTTGAAATATTTGATGTATATTTTTGAAAAAAAAAAACACTAAAGTGCTAGATGCCTCTTTGTCAAAATTATGTGTTGTCAGATTTACACATTTGCCCTGTTAAGAGCTCAATCAATCAAGTACTAGTGAAAAGTTCTTTATATATGTGTAGAGGTGGAAATAGGTTACACTCTTCTGGCCTACAGTCTGAACTGGTTAAGGGTTGGCCTACTTAATCCATTTAATAAACAGGTTAGGCTTAGACATATTTAAAAGTTTGAATGTGTAAATAGGTTAGGCTTATTTTATCAAAACATTAACAAAAATAATTATATTTATAGTACATATATGTATGTATCATATTTATATTTTTTTATTCTTATATTTTAATTTAAAAATACAATTCAATGACTCTATATAGTGCCCCTTGATTTTTTATTAGTCCTTTCTAAAACATTAAGCATTATCTATTGAAACCTAGCCATCACTCTTCTCTTCCCAGTTTCCATGGCACAACCCGATCGTCTTCATCCATTCCTCCATTCTTTGCTAGTAGATTTATGCATGGACACAAATTAAATTTGCCTAGCTGAAAATGTTGACCAATAGGTAGATTTGACCTTCATTTGGACTTGCCCCTCAAACTTGCACAACCAAATATATATATATATATATATATATATATATATATATATATATATATATATATATATATTTTGATTGCTGAGGAGCACATTTCTTTACATGATGTTCTTTTCTTTTTAATTTGGTTACGTTGCATTGTTGTGTTTTTTATACAATATTATTAGTTTGTTTGTTGGCAAATAACTTTTATTTAGATAACATTATAGGATTTAAATAGGCTTCAATTCTTATTTAACTTACTTCAAGGCTTCCTAAGGCCTTCAAAGTAATCTTTTTTTCCGCTAAATGTCTACATTCTTAATAAGCCTTTCAAAAAGGCTTAAGACTTCACCAAACCTTTTAAAGGTTCAAGTTTAAATGGCCTAAGCCTGAAAAAAAAATCTTTATATAGACTCAAGCCTAAGTTCAGGCTTTATGCCTCTATTACAGGCTTAAACTTATTTGATCAAAGTCTGGCTTGGCTTGACTTGTGTCCCCCCTAATTATGTAAACTTCTATAATCATATGTATCATGTGCCTTATTTTTAAAATATTACTATCATTTAATTATAAATCGTGTAAAAATATAAGAACATACATTATTATTATTATTTAGAGTAAAATACTCTAACTATCATTTTGTTTTGTCTTAGTTACACAAATCTCTCTTATATTTTGAAAACATACATTTAAGTCCAAACCGTTAAGAAGATTCTAAAAAGATTAAAAATATATTTTTTTATTGAAATTTATATAAAAATAAAATTTGCTTACTAATTTTCCCTTAATGTTATAGCTTAAGTTTTAATTGACAACTTGTAAATATAACATACTCTTAAAATTTTGAGTAAGTATTTCAAATGTTTGTAGAAAAAAATAGGTTAAAGTATACTTTTGATCCTTTAAATTTACTTCAAGATTCTTTTTAGTCTTTTAAATTTTGAAAGTGTACTTTTAATCCCTTAATATTAACACCGTTAATTTCATTAATGGAAAATGGTGACTGAGCGAGTGACTCTACAATTAAATCTTTTAATCTAATAAAAATTTTAAAATTTAAACTTTGTACATTGAATTGAAAACAATATTAAAAAAAACTTTATTTATACCAATTCCTTTGAGTAATAAGTCATTATGTTTCGGATTTTGGCTTAACAGTACCTTTCTAATGTTTAATTTTCCTTATTTGCGTCAACTATATATCATTCCCTTGAAGACAAAGCGAATAGTGTTGCTCCCGAGAACTTACACTGGTAAAGTTGGGGGTGGCTGCACCTCTTTCCCTTGTCACCACGTACCTACTATTTTTGTTTTCAAATATATTTGTTTTACATCGGAGTTTCAAGAAGAAAATTGAAATATCATGCTGATGCATGCAATGAACAAGTTTTGAGGGATTTGGAAGGAGACGCTTATGCCTTCTGATATAGGATCATGCAAGCAGCCAGTATAGTTATATCATATCATGTTCAATGCTTACAAGGTTTTACCAGCTCTGATAACTTGAAACGGTTTTCAAAATATTTGGGAAGGTCAAAGAAATTATTTATTTAGGTTAGAGTATGAGGCTGATGCCTGTGATAAGTTGATGTGAAACCCTAGAAGAATCGGGAAAGATGAAGTTTTTTAAATCCATTTCAATTTACACAATTTAAAATATAAAATTATTATGTAGAAAGATTTAATTGCAGAGTCACGCACTCAATTAACATTTAATTGCAAAAAGTTAACATTTTTAGTTAATGAGATTAACCATGTTAGTATTAAAGAATTAAAAACACATTTTCCTAAATTTAAAGAACTAATTAAAAAGAACACTGATATAAACTTAAAGAACCAAAAATATACTTTAGCCAAAAAAATATTAAATTACATATTTAAATGACTTAATACAATCTCTCAAAAACATATAGAGTGTATTATATTTGATAGAAAAAATTTAGGTGTTATATATATATATAGTCATCTAAGAAACTAAAAATAACTAAATTTCAATAAATATGGTAAAAAAATTTAAATTATAAATTTAATAATCTCATAATTCATAATTTTCTAACATATTAGAAAGTGAAAAGATCTATTAGAATAAAAATTTGATGGTATAATTTTTTTTTTTTTTTGCCCACATACATACATATTTGTTTAAATAATTCTAATGTTAAAGATTGATATTTTAGTAAAAAAAAAAAGTTTAAAAGTTAAATTTAACAGTTTAGGTGGATGAAAATAAAATATAAAAATATAAAAAATGTTTGTATAACATACATTTTATTTTTAAATGGTGTCTACATAAGTTTTCAAAATAAAGGGGAGGTTTGTGTAAATAAAACAAAATATATAGATAGTTATAATATTTTACTCTATTATTTATTATTTTACTACCGTTGGCTTCTGCGCGGGTGCGTTGGCTTAACGGTGAAGCCCTTCAAGCGGAGTTGAACGTTGAATGTGTGCCTCCACAATCTGAAACAAATCTTTCTGCTTTAACCATCTCTCCCCCTCTCTGGCTTGCTCTTGAAGCAATGCCGTTAAAGGTACCTCCCCCATCGCCCATATTTTAACACTCAAGAAAATACACTCCTCTCCCTTGCTCGCTCCACCTCCCCAACTCTCTCTTCTCTCTTCTTCCATTTCAATGTTTGGCTTTTACAATTTCAGGTACGGTACGGTCTCATTTTTAAAATAGTGTGAACTTAATCACGCGAAATTTGAAAGATTTCTATCCTGCATTCTTCCTGTTGTCCTCTTATTCATGTTCAGCAGAATGAAAGCTCAACAAAACTTAATTTGTTTGCTTCCCTGCGTTGCTTTGTCCAACTTCTCCAGAGTCCACCGGAATACTAACTCGTTATGTCATCTCAATTTTGAATAGGACGGCTTTTCTTTTTATTTGACAAAGCTCCTTTCTATGTTTCATTGTGTAGAAACTTGGAGCTCGATCTTAGAAACGGCTTCCATAGATGTGGTAGCTCAGCGTTAATTTGTGCCGATATTTGAAAACGACCGGTTCGATTCTTCTTTTTGAAGGAACTACCATTCGGAATAACCGAATAATTTTTCTTGTCTCGATAAGCTATAGTCAAATTTCCTTTTTGAATGGAGTTGTTTTTGTCATATTATTGCATCGTTGAAACCCACACATACATAATCTCCATGTTGTTGACCATTATGTATGTTATTCAATATGTTTGATCCATTAAAATAACCATAAGAAGTTTGATAAAGATGAAAGATCGATACCCTCTGCTGCTTGAGTAGAGTGCCTCAATAAATCAGATAAGCAAAGGGAAACTGGATTGCATGCATTTTTTTCTGTAAGGAATTCAAGGAGGAAAATCTTTTAATGAACCAAATAAATTGCTTCTTCAAATGATTTTCTCGAAAATCATTTCGATCACTTTCACTCTTAGATCTTGAAGCAAAGTCTAGGGTGAGGATTGGTTAAGGTGTTTTCAGTTTCTGTGCTTGTATTTATTTCCTTGATTTTTAATGGAGGTTTCTCTTTTCCATTTAAAAAAGTCATCATTTTTCTCTCCTCTGTGTTTCTCTGCTTTTCATTTAATTATGAGAGACATATTTCTAAAGGACTGAGAAGGGGATACTTCCTGCATTATATTTTCAAATCATTTTGCTTACCCATTCTGTTGTATGCATATTTCCACTTGGTCTGTTTTGTTTGCTCAGGGTGCAATGTCTTAAAATCTCCATTGTCAGGGGAAGGAGCGGAATTGCTGAGAGAGGATAATCAGTCTCGTGCACTCTGAACAAGCAAACTCGATGGAGTTACAATCCTACTTAGTTAGGATACCTACTTTTCTACTCCTGATTTTCTCTATGCATGCTTTGGCTGATCTTAATTCAGAAAAGCAAGCCCTCCTTGACTTTGCTGCTGCAGTTCATCACGGCCAAAAAATTAACTGGAATTCTGATACCTCAGTCTGCACTTCTTGGGTGGGAATCACTTGCAGCCCGAATGGCTCTCATGTGCTTGCTCTGCGGCTTCCCGCTGTCGGGCTGCGTGGCTCTCTCCTTGCCAATACGATTAGTAAGCTACATGGTCTCATGATTCTCAGTCTTCGGTCTAACAGCCTGAGCGGAAGTCTTCCAAATGACATACTTTCCCATCCTTCCCTTCGCTTTATATATCTTCAACATAACAACTTTTCAGGTGATATCCCTCACTCTTTGTCTCAGCAGCTTCACTTTCTTGATCTGGCCTACAACTCTTTCACAGGAACAATTCCAGCCTTGATTCAGAACTTGCCATATCTAACTGGATTAAAACTCCAGAATAACTCTCTCAGCGGACCAATCCCGGATTTAAACCTCTCAAAGCTTAAGACTTTGAATTTGAGCTACAACAACTTAAATGGTTCAATTCCTTCAGCCCTCAAGAAATTTCCTGCCTCCTCATTTCGAGGGAATCTCAAGTTATGTGGGCCACCTGTACACCAATGTTCTTCAGCTTCCCCATCTTTCGTGCTGTCTCCACCAAAGGTCTCATCAAATCCAAGTGATCTCTCCAGCAGGAAGCTAAATACAGGTGCTATAATTGCAATTGCCTTCATTGGTTTTACTCTGCTGCTTCTTCCGCTTATGATGATAGTGTTGTACTGTCTCAAGAAAAGAGATGGCGGACAAAATGCAGCACTTAAAGAGAAGGATGACAAGCTTAAGGAGGACTTTGGGAGTGGAGTGCAAGAACCAGAGAAAAACAAGCTAATATGTTTTGAAGGTTTTTGTTATAGTTTTGATCTTGAGGACCTATTAAGAGCTTCTGCTGAAGTACTTGGGAAGGGAAGCTGCGGGACGACTTACAAAGCCATCTTGGAGGAGGGTACGGTGGTGGTTGTGAAGAGGTTAAAAGAAGTAGGGGTAGGGAAAAAAGAATTTGAACAACAAATGGAGACTGTTCAAAGGCTAGGTCATCACCGAAATTTTATTCCTCTTCGTGCTTACTACTACTCCAAGGACGAAAAACTGCTGGTTTATGATTACATAGCACTTGGAAGCCTTTCCAGGCTATTGCATGGTAAGTGTTGTCACCTTATCTCCATTTCTCAGTGAGGTAGGCTGGAAAAAATGGCTTTATTTTCTTATGATAGATGCTTGGATAAATTAAACTATGTTTATTATATTGGTGTTTA
Organism: Acacia confusa; assembly: GCA_037074495.1. Classification (NCBI taxonomy): domain Eukaryota; kingdom Viridiplantae; phylum Streptophyta; class Magnoliopsida; order Fabales; family Fabaceae; genus Acacia; species Acacia confusa. The sequence continues at coordinate 39,516,250 of CM073508.1, read as the reverse complement.
TGAAAATAGATAAGCAAGTCAGTCATCAAGAGATATGTAAATATTTCAAACAATTTATAATCAAGACTACCTTTGGCACACTTATTATCTACTATTACGAATGGCTTGATTTTCTTATCTCTAAACGTTACTCACTAAAAACCTCTCCAAAATGGAAGTTTTTTTCCCTCATATTACATGTGTGTTAATAATGACTTGAGGATTTCTAGTGTCCTGTTTTCATGGTCGTATCATGCTACTGACGATTGTTATTCTTGTCTATTCAGCAACTTTTATATTCTTTTGAACTGAATCAGTAACTTCAGTACCTACTACTCAGAGCTATTGTATTTTAAAGAAAAATTGTCCACATATAGCTTCATGTTGGTTTTGCAAATAGTAGTTCAAGAACATACAAATGCACAAAATCCTGTTCTTTGTAGTTTCTTATGTTTGATTTGAGAAGGCAAAGAAAACTAGTCACCTCAAGTCATAGCGTCAGTACAAGAAAAAAAAAATTGATCCATGCACTTTACTTCAAGTCCTCTTTAAACGAGGTATTCAATGCTGGTTGTCACATTTTCTGAACAGGGACCAAGGGAGCTGAACGAACTCCATTAGACTGGGAATCCAGACTGAAAATCTCACTTGGAGCTGCTAGAGGGATTGCACATATCCACACAACAAGCGGACGGAAATTTGTTCATGGAAATATAAAATCAGCTAATGTGCTTGTCACAGTAGATGTGGAAGGCTGCATATCAGATTTTGGCTTAACTCCTCTAATCAGTTTGTCAGTCCCATCTAGAAGTCCAGGGTACCAAGCACCAGAGGCTATTGAAACCCGAAAATGCTCCCAGAATTGTGATGTATATAGCTTTGGCGTTGTCCTTCTTGAGATGCTGACAGGCAAAACGCCAGTTCAGTATTCAGGGCATGATGAAGTGGAGGATCTTCCAAAGTGGGTTCAGTCTGTTGTTAGGGAGGAATGGACTGCTGAAGTATTTGATGTAGAGCTGATGAGGTATCCAAATATTGAAGAAGAACTTGTGCAGATGCTGCAGTTAGCAATGGCATGTGTGGCAAGGGAGCCTGACACGAGACCTTCCATGGAGGAAGTCGTTAAAATAATTGAAGACATTAGAGCATCCAATTCCAAGTGCCCAAATGAATGAATTGAAGCCATGTGTGGTGGCAATTACGATCCTACACCGTGTAACTGGCTGCATTTTGAACTTGTCAATAGTTTTTTGCTCATCCAATACCTCTGTATTAGAATATAGGGTCAAGGGCAATTTTATTTAGGAAGTTTTCACTCAAGTCCCGTTTGGTTTGGTACAGAGAACATTTAATGAGGGAAAAGAACTTAAAAGAGGAAGAGGAAAGGAAGGAAAGATAGGAGGGAACTTAAAAAGTTTAAACTGTTTGGTAGATATGGGAATAGAACTAAAGTTGAAGGAAAATAAAATGTTTGGTAAGAAAAATTGGGTGTTGGTTAAGTGAGAAAATCGGAAAAAATTCCCACAATGCTCTTAAAAAAAGGCAGAAAGCAAATTGTTTATTTTTTTTTTACTGTTTTGTGAATCGGAGAGAAACAGAGCAAAGCAAATCGTGTGTTGGAGGAAAGTAATTGGAGACATCAAACGGATCAAAGTGCGACGATCATAAGGGCTGCTGGTAGTGAGAAGGACGACGAACATGGAAGCAATAATAGGGCCACAACACCAAATTAAGGAAATTTGGTGCGGACATTAATTTAGAAGAGAAATAGGGGAGAAATTGCAAAATAACACAAATGTTCAAGTTTGAACAAAATAGTAAAGTTCGAACTCACATGATACAATCTAAACCGGTACAATAAACAACTGAGTAGGACTAATGACTTACAAAATGTTAGGCAACCTACTCCTGAATCATTACAAAAACACTGTAAACATGAAACAAAAACTAAAATGTCAATAATTCTTCTTCTTCCTCTTGGTTGGGGATTTCCTAGCAGTGGCCCATCTTATCGATGCAGTTGGGGAGGTTCACTGGGAAGAACATGGTGGCTGCAAGCCCTGTGGGTGGAAGAGGAAATTGTGTTTAAGCTAAGAAAAAATCCCACAAGCAGAGCACCCAATACATATATGCCACTATTTCCTATCGTCGAACAAACAAAGCGTCAGATTTAATAAAAGAAGCACAGCGCTAAAAGAACAACAAAACTCATTCAACTCTTACCTCAATTCGACATTCCTCGCCTAGTCTTCGATTTCAAGCTGGCCACTGTCGTCTTCGGCTACTCCTTCAAAATCGTCACTCGCAGCTGGATTAAATTGGACACAGCTTTTTGAGGGGTTTTTTCGTCCCAATAAATCACTTTCCCGGGGAGTTTTTCAAGATCCTGCCACTTTTGAAGGGATAGCTATTTCCTACGTTCATGGGAGCTTGGACGTAGGCAGGAACTAGGAGTGTCGGGAACACAGCGCAACAAAAAGATTTTCTCCGTGGAACTCTATTAAGTTCCCTCTCCCAGTCACGAGTTCCCTGTACCAAATGGGACCTTAAAGGTAATTTTATTCAGAAGCTTTTTAAGGGGTAATTTTGCCTCAAAAGTGTAAAAAAGTTAGTAATTTTTTGCTTTAGCCGTTAATTAACTAAATATGCCAAGTAGGCCTCTTTCTAATCTACGTCATTTTTATCAAGGTGTAAATTTATGCAAAAAGTTCATATGTCATTTATTTCATCTTTTTTTCAAAATTAAATCTAAAACTTACACGAGAAATTTGCGCCTTAATAAAAATAACGAGAATGACATGTGGATTGTCAATTTAATATATTTGATTAATTGACGGTTAAAATTATTCGGAATAACAACTAGAGGAAAATTGTTTCATTTTTTACATTTCTAGGGTAAAATTGCCTCTTGAAAACTTCCAGAAAAAAAAATGCCCATTAACCCTAAAATATAGAAGCAAGACAGCCATTGAACTCACTAGATTCTTAGTTTTTAACTTGACTCTTGAACTTGAATAACCTTGTAATTTTAATTTTTGGGGTTTTACTCCTCTTTATAAAATTAACTCCACATGCTAATCCCATCAATTTCGAATTTAGAAGCCATTTTTTAACTCAAAATAATCAAAATTCATATCGTACCCTTACTTCTCCACAGACAAGAGGTGGATTTAGTGTTGAAAATTTCCAGTTTAACTTTTACTGCCTCCAAACTTATTCTCTTCAAGTTTTTCACTGAAAAAATAATAATAATAATCTCTTGACCTTAAATCCTAAACCCTAAAATCTAAATAATTAGTTTTATTTTAAATAAATTAGTCATTTAATCCCTTAGGTGCTAACTCATTTACAAGTTTGTCAATAGAGTTTGATTCGATTTAATTCAGTCCTCCACATTTACACAGATAAAATTAGTCATCATAACCCATCCATATGACAGGCCGTATGGGCTATGGCAATAACTTTGACCAACAGAAAAAAAATGACTATGTGACTTCCTAATTTGCGCCTCATGAATTGGTAAACCATCGTGCTCTCCTCCCTGCCCCGCGTCCTTCTTCCTCCTCGGAGCTGCTTCCATTCTGGTATTATTTTTGGAGTTTTGTAATTTGCTTGTGGAATGAACTTGAGACTGGTTACTCTAACTATATGGCTTATGTACTACCTCCATTTTTTAACATAAAAGCTAATTAGGAGGTTAGATTTAATCTTAAATATAAATAAATCCCAAAACTGATAATAGTATTTATTTACTGCAGTGTGGGAATGTAACAGAATAATTGATAACATCAAAGTGAAACCATCATGCACGGGGGAGGCCTCGTCAATTAGAACCTCGAGGAAAAAAACATGATATCGATTATACCTCTGCAACAGTTAGGAAGTACACCAACGTCTACTGAATTATGCTGTGTAGCTAAAATTTTTAGTTCTGCGGAAAAGAATGGAATTACAACTAGCGATGCTCGAACTAACAGCCTAGGCACGCATACAATATATGGATATCTACCCTCTTCCTTGATAAACTTCAATATCCTGATGCAAAAAAATCGACCTTTTCTTTGCCCCTTTTCATTTGGGAAATGGCCCAATTTAGGCTGAGCACATGGTATTATCTGACTAGTAAGTAACGTTAATCTCACACAAAAAAAGTCAACTAGTGATTGGGGAGCTCTGGTTAACCAAGTCGGCACCACTAACATACTTGGCTACAAATGATACCAACCGGAATGGCGCTCCAAGAAGGGGAGCATCAGTAAGGGGCACTTCATCATCCAGTTCCACATTCTGAGCAGCCTGCAACTCCGGACTTCTTACATCATTATCATCCAATGGAATTTGCACAATTTCTCCAGGCTCCTCAGATGCCAACGAAGAGCTTGAAATGACCCCACCAACATGCCCAACATTTACAGTGTCACTGTTACCCTCAACTGCAGCTTCTCCCGAAGAATCCAACTCTCTGTCTGACATAGATATATTCCCTTCAGATTCAGGCACAGGAATGGCTACAGTATTAGGTTTAGCAGATTCATCCAACCCATCAGTCCCACTGGTTCCAGAAAGTTCAACTACTGCTCTTGGTTGATCCCGCTCCACATATAACTCGTTCACCTGTTAATAAAAATGAGTATGCATAATCAAGCCTCAATAACCTTACCCAACCAATTTGAAGTTCATATTATGAATAATATAGTTATCCTCTATCACCTTCTCAACAAGTTCAGCATTTTCTGCAACCAATTTCTCCACCAACATTAGGGCTGCTTCAATTTGAGACTTTAAGTCCTGATTTTCAGAAGCATAATCCTATTCCGCAGCAAAGTAAATTATGATCAGAAGCAACATTTGGGCAAAGCACTGAAGACTTATCCACCTTGATTTATAATAATCACATTTGTACATACTTTGACAGTTTCTCAGTCAATCACACCCACCCCCATCATTTTCAGAGGATGAGAAGAAAAGGCCACAAGACTCAAGTGAGTCATGGTCTACCAATCACAGTCTGCCTCTATTGATTTGAGTCCCAAATACAAGATAATATTAAAGAACTATTAAACCATGTTATCATTATATACAACTCTCCATGTTCCTTTGCTTTCCCTCCTTTTAAAATTAAGGAAAAAAATTACCAAACAAACACATTAGCATTAAGGAAATATGGTAAATTCCGGCCTATAGTATAAGATCCCCAAGAAGCTAACCTTCGCAGATGCATTCATTGAGAAGGAAGAGCCACTCTTCTCAAGATTCCAAATTTTTGTTTGAAGACCTGACAGATTTTCTTTCAGCTGCTGGTTCTCTAGCAACAGAATATTCCTGCACTCTTCCAACTCTGCCACCTGCCAAACTTTGTTTTTAATTTACATATCAGAACAAACACAGATTTGCCGTGGAATGGCCACGGCCAAATAACAGCTTGTGAGTGAATGCAAGTAGCGAAACCAATACAGCAATGCTTGCTATTACATGCTACCACAGCTATTTTGGCTGTGGTGAAAGATGACCACATATAATATAGCCTTCGGCATAAAATAATGCATTGCTCCCAAAGCAAAGTACAAATACAGAATGAATAATTACATAAATTAGCCAAGCTTTTTTTAGATTAAGGCGAACAAACAACTAATGCAAGAATTTAATCCACATGCAGGGCAACAGCTCTTGGGCTAACAAAACTAACCCAGGCCCTTCTTGTCATAGCTACAAGTATGTTAAAACAAGATACTGGGAAAACCACAGTGACAATGCATGCAAACTGATCAGTGGTGGCATCAAATACTTGCCACACAAATAAGAGAAGTCACTTCTTGTTGTCTGACCAGATATCTTTAGATGTAGAAAAATAACCAAAGTGGCCAGAATTGGGAAAATCTGAATAGCCTCAATAATATAAGAATATGTGACCATTATAGGTACAACTATAATATATGCAAGTAGGGTTTATTCGTGTAAATACACAACATACATACCTGCAATTTTAGCCTACTGATATCATCATTCAGGTATGAAACAGTTTCTTTGGTTGACTTCTGCATGATAAACACACAGAATAGCTCTAATAAGTGACAATTTCACAAGATTCTCTTAGGCTGCATGACTATCAGTAAATTATATTGACAAGTTGTTACAATTACATAGAACCCCAAAAAACGACAGAATCAATGATGAAAGAAGTATGAATCAGTCTGCGCACAAGATTTATGCACTGTAGCCCCCCCCCCCCCAAAAAAAAATAAATAAATAAATAAATAAAAATAACAGCAACATATCAACATTCTCGATCTTAAAGTACATCATAATCTACCAAATCTTTAGTTATGCCATCCTTGTAAAGGCCAGTACAACAAATTCTTTAAGAAAATGTTAAAAACTGAATAAAGAATCCATTACCCAGATAAACAGATTGCGCATTTCTTTGCAACATAAGTAGAACTGTTATAGGTTAACATAGATGTAATTTAAGTACTTCAAGATCATTTTTATTTCTTCAAGAAAAGATAGAGGAAATATTATCAACTAGATTATGAGCCTGCACATCATACAAAATTTGAGACAAGCTACATTATTTGACTAATGAATTGTACAGCTTCCAATAGATTGCACATTATATCTAAAATATTATGTATAGAACTATATATAGAATATAGATGTCACTAGTCAGCAGCATATAATAATTCACCTACCTACCTACCTACCTACAGAAGGCACTGGCACCATTTCAAATTCAACAACTAACTACCCAATGAAAATTAAGGACATTAATAAGGAGAACAATATTCCCAATGTATAAAAACATAGGAAAATGGAAAGCCATTACCTCCCTGTCAAAAGAAAAACTTATATCTCTCTCCAGGTGATTTATTCTTTCCACTAAACTCTCCTGTGGAGTATTAAACACGGGATTCAGAATTTCAAGTCCAACTATTTTAAAAGAAAAAATCTCAAACAGTGCACAGATAAAAAAGAGAGAGAGTAAAATATAGGCAATCAGTAAAGATTAGAAAAACAGCAAGCACAATGTGAATGCAAAGAATCAGGCATTACCACTTTCAGGTTCAAATCTGAATTCTCATTCAATAACTGGTTGGTTTTCTCCTCCAAACCAGCCTGCATATGATTAAAAATTAAATTTCTCAATAATTATTCCTCAAATTTAATGAACATAAATCGTACAGAAGGGGGGAGAAAAAACCAATTGAGTTATCACCTTTATCTGAAGCATGGAATTGTTTTCACTCTGCAACTGTGCAATTCTCATTTTCAGAGTATCCTTGAGATTACAAATTAGTTGTACAAGTCAGTAGCCCGACATGCAACATCAAAAACAAAGGTAGAATCAGAAGTGCATAAAAGCCCCAGAAACAAATAGTCATTAGACTTGTTAAAATCATATTCATTTACCTGTTCTTTTGTCAGCAGATCATTTTCAGTTCTTAATCTATTGATGGACTCTTCCAACATAGCCTGCAAAAGAAATATATAGTTGCAACGCAAGCATTACATATGAAGCAGTATATAGAAAGATTTTAGATTTGCACAAATTTAACTAACCATTTGGGAAATATGAATTTATTAAATAGATAATTACAAGACATAAAATTATTTACAAAGCAACTAGAACATAAAACCCTCATGGGCTCATCCTACACTCTTGTTCATGCCCTTTTCTTTAGTTAACCTTGACCAGAACAATAAAGGGGTTACCTATTATTTTACTTCTACCTATTAAAAATCCTTTTTGTACTGGGTAGCCTCAATACAGCCCAAGAAAAAGGAAATAGGTTTTTCAGCCTCCAATGAAAAATTTCAGAAAGGACTATAAATATATCATCTAGGCAATTACTAATGCGACGCAGGCTTGTAGATATTGTTAACCACCTTCTAACACTCTGACCAACACAGGAGATTCCCATGGACAGGTATCCTTTTAAGAAGTCTTTTCCTTTTTCCAAAACTTACATTATTCTAATTCTGGGTCAGTTTCCAGTTCAGAAACAACCCCCACAAAAAATACACAAAGGATTCTTAATCGGCATATTTTTCATTATCTTCTTTGGAAAGAATTGATAGAACTGATAGCCTGACATCATAAAATTGGCATTACTGATGAAACTTTTACAGCTCAGTGACATCTATCATAGAATTTTAAGCATAAACCTATGAGTTGATAGTGACACCAGCATCACTCTTTTAAGATTGAGGTGAATTTGACGCCATCAGTTAGATTCCACACCCTTCCAACTTTTAACATTACCCAGTGTAAAGACTTTGAGCCTCCTTTCAAACCAAAAAAGATATTTAATATTACCTCTTTCTGAATGTGCATAACATTTTCTTCTTTCACATTTCTGATTGTCTCTTCTGATATAGCCTGCGCATATGTTGTGTGAGTGATGAAAAATTTTCAAGACAAATTTTAAAAGTTAGGCAGATATCTCTCAAGGATAAAGGGGAAAAAAGTCATATCACCTCTTTCCTAAAGTGCATATCATTTTTCTTCTTTCAATTTTCTAATTTTCTCTTCAGATATGATATGGATAAAGACAGGCTATTTTGCTATAAAAACTTTGCAAGATAATGCTAAAACAAGGCGCATATCTCCATTTTTATTTTTATTTTTAGGGAAAAAACGACCTCCTTCTCAACATGCATATCATTTTTTTTCTTTGAAGTTTGCCATGACCTCTTTGGGTATGGCCAGCATAAGATATGCCACCTTCCATAAAACCATTCTAAGATAACTTAAACAAGGGATATATATCTCTCATCTAAAAACCTGAAATTTCTGATTACCTCCTTCAGAATAAGCACATCATTTTCCTCTTTCAATTTTCTGATTGTCTCTTCTGATATAACCTGTGAAAGATATGTTATAAGTGTTATTACAGCATTTTAACTTGAACCCTATGAAAAATAAAGGAAAAAAAAGAGAGAGGAAAACCCTCGAATGAAATCAAAATCAGTAAATTCCAACCTACATGATGCTTTGTATAAATAGCAGAACATGCAAGATGTTGAAGACTTATAACTACAAAATAATATCTCGATAATTACACAATCATAACCTACCAATACAGAATTAGATACATCCATATGAACACTCACAATCAATTCAACCACTCAATAAAACATTAAAAGCACATTATCTCTTTCTGTATCAGCATATATTATCATTTCTCAATTGTCTAGCTATTTCTTCAGAGGTTACCTGTCAAAAGGCAGTACAATAAGTTTAGGCATAAATAATCTTGCCCTCCAACCATCGTAGATACCAGGTACAATGTTGAATAAACATGAAAAAGATAACATTGAAGAGATTTGCTAAATTGATTCTCACCTCTCTTCCAATCTCCTTCTGATTGCCACCATCCTCTTGAACAGTCTGCATAAAGACCTTGAAAAAAATTTTAGACAATCAACTTAGCCAGACATTATAACGAAAACATTTATTCAGCATATAAGGAATCTAATGGTTAATTTTAAAACAAATAAGTTTACAATAGCCGTAAAAGTTTAACAATGAATTTTTAGATATTTAAATTCATCTTCAAAGGTGTATCTACCAATTGCTCCCTGGTTATAATAATCTTCATTCAGGAGCCAGACAACGTCAGAAGAACAACATATAAAACCTAGAGAAAAAAGAAAAAAAGCAAGAACTATCACACCCACGAGAGGTCTAAAAATTAAATTAGGCTTCACTAAACTCTACTATGAAAGAGGCCTCAAGAACCTATCAAAATGAATTCTCAAGGAGATCATAGATCATCAAGTGGCATTTTGCAGATGTTCATCATCAGACTATTTATCATTAAGTTAATTTTTGGCCAATTTATCATTAAGTTAATTAATCATCTAGAAGCTTGTAGTCTGCATTATCATCTCCTAGACAGGTAAAAAGTAAGACAAAAGTACAATACTCAAACCTTTCGGCATCCATGTACAAATTGTACAATGAAATCGTAATACATATACATAGAAACAGGATTCAATAATTGAATCAAAAGAAGATTAGATGGTTGTTGACACAAAAAAATGGCCAAAAGTAACTTATCACTTCGATTGATCTGTTGCAAAAACAACGGCTAGAACATAAAAACATTGTTCATGAACCCAAATTTAAAATATATTACTTGAGTATAGAATTAAAAATAAAATCTGAAGAATTCTTTTTTGACTGTAGGAAAACTTACACATTCTTTACCGTTTGGCGGCTGTCTTTTAGAATCCACATTTGTACTTTGCTCATCTGTATCCTCCGAAAGTTGACTATGCTCATCTTTCCCATTATTCACCAGATTTTGATCCCTAGCTGCCGACTCCTCGGCTCCAACTACCCCATCCACCACACCCTTACTTTGCTTGTTCTTTTTCTTCTTGTTTTTCTTCCTCCTCTTCTCTTCCTCCATGCCAAGCTCAAGCTCTCTAAACAAAAAGACACTTAATTGATGAAAGCGGGGATCTTTCACATTTACGAGAATCGTCCACAGCAATATAAACCCAGTATCTAATCAAGTTTGGATCACGAAAGCCACCGAGTTCAGTGATGTCAATATGATTATGGTGGATTAAGATTCATATAATCAAATGCAAAAGGGCAAACAAGCATACAAATCCCAAAAAAAAAAATATATATATACAAGCAAATTCCTGAAATCAATAAAACCTACGATCTTAGCTCATGATACCGGACCAAGGAAAAATAGAGGTTAGTTTTTATATCAGGAGAGTCTATATGGAACTGCAGACAGAGATAACACGAGTGTTACAGAGCGTGACGAGGAGCGAAATGGTGGACATAAATTAGAGAATTTACCCTTAGCGTAATCTGCAATTTTTAGTTTCTCGGCCTAATGCTTAATCTGCAAGACTGGGAAAAAGTGAAGGGAGTTCGGTGATAGACAGGCAACCAACACTAGGGCTTTCCTTCCCAGATCTTGCGCTTCTGGCGCTGTAGTGCGAAGTCTGACAAATGGAGGTAGAACTTTTTGCATCTCGTGTACTTTCTTGGGAGAACTAGACGGAAGGAATGAGATTCCTCATTCATTTATTTTTCTCATGAGACGTTTAAAAAACATCCACACGAAATGTTTTTTTTTTAAAAAAAATAATTTGAAATAGTTTATGAAAAACTATTTATTTATAAAAGTTTATTACTTATTTAATAAGTTAAGACAAAATTTTTCTTACATACTTACTTTATATTTTGTAAACTCCAATTCTACTTATACTTATAGACTCCATAAGTCATTCCAAAAGGTTGATTGAGAATTTAATGTCCTTGGTTCAAAACTAACCCATAAATCATGGAAATTTGTAACACAACTTTTTTGTTAGATTACAATATGTTTAATACTTATCCCATTATTAGTATTTTTCCCCCTTTCTTTATCTTTTCACGTATAATTAAGTGACTAAGTGATTTTTCTCACAATGACGATAATCTAAGATGTATGTACTCATAACCATGTTAATGAATAACGGAATTCAAACATGAATGCATTGTTACAGAAATAACCGGAGCAAGTTAATGGTTAAAAAACCATGTTAAAAGTTTATTCCAGAATTAAATGAGTGAAATTATGGAACAAATGGAAGCCAGGTATGCTCCTAGATGAATATTAAATTTATGTTGTCCTTAGAGAAAATCATCTCTCACTTCTCTATTCATCTTCACTGTTGCCTCCCCACACCTTGCTCTTGCAGTGATGGGATAATGGGTAAGTTACGGGACGGGACTGAAGCAGTTTTGAAGTGGCTTAAGGGGTGGATCCTACTCACTTGCAAGACCCATATCCCCATGTGTTGCATTGGCAATGTTGTCTATTTGGTCCTCCTTATTCTAAATTCTCCTTGTCCTGTTTCATTGTTGAAAGAAATTTAACAGTTAACTTTTTTATACGTAAAGACAATCCAAGCTGATCAAAATGATGATGAAGAAATTGATAGGAGCATAACCTATATTCTACTCTTAGGTGTCACTGCACCCGATCATGACACTTATGAAGAAATTGTTTAGCATGCGATCCAACAAACTTATTCACAGAGAATAGATAATCAACATACCATAATAGCTAACCAGTCCAATCATGTGACTCCTCCTCTTATGAAAGGGAAGAGAAGGACCTTTGTGAAGAGGAATGTTGAAAAGGATGATTCAAGCAATACTACTCAAGTGCCGGCTATTACATCTACTAAGGAAAGAGTCCCAAAAGTTATAACGCAGGAGAAGTATCTATTGTTTGAATTAACTTTTATAAAATAGTTTTTACAATTTACAATGTCAGAAAAATTTTATCTCATGTTCTAGGAAATGACTTTTGAAACTATAGTCTTATAATCCCAGAAATTATAAAATAAGAGAAGTATCTATTGTAAATGTGTTACCGTATCCCTTATAATCTCCTTATGAAACATTTATATGTCGTTAGGTTTAAGCTTTCATAGAATATGCTGCTAGATTGTAATGCGTGCAACCATAAAGGCAATCAAAATTTGCCCCAATAGTAGCGGTGTTCACAAAGCCCAAGGCCCGGTGCGCCCACTCATGCCCAAGAAAAAATTGTCCTGTCCAGCTTGAAAAAAAAGAGACCCGAAAAAATTTGGGCACAATTGGGCTAGGCATTTTGCGGGCAGGACTGGGCATCGGGCAGGGTATGCCGCCCTGCCCATTTGGCCTACCCAGTACTATATATATATATATATATAATATTTTTTATAATCTATTATTTTCAATTTTTTGACCCTTTCATTTTCTGATTCCATATGCTTCTTTTTTTTTTGACAATTTGGGGCCTTGATGCAACCTCTTTGAGTTTTGGACTTTGATTATAATTTTTTGATGCCTTATATTAGTGGATTATGGATGTTATTTAATTGTTCACTTGTGGAGATTGGCTATTTGTTAAGACATATGATTGTTTTTTTAATTTTAAGACCCAAGTTGTAGAATTATGGATTTTATTTGTAATTTGTAATATTATTTATTAGACATGATTGAAACTTTTTTTTTTTATATAAGGTGTGATAGGGTATGGTCACTTGGACATGTAAAGCCCGCCTTGCCTTACCCATTATTGCCCTGCCTAAAAATGTTAGGGCTTTTATTGGGCAGGGCCGGGTACTGGGCCTCATTTTACTGCCCATTAATCTTTCGGGCAAGGGTCTCGCCCTGCCTAACCCTACTCATAAACACCCCTACCCAATAGCATACTTCACCCTTTGAATGTGCACTAAAATACCACAAGTTAAATATTGGAGGATACAGAAATAATGAATATGCAAAGGTAAAGTCTCATGTTTTTCTCCTGATATAGGCGCATGACTAACCATGATGGCTCTTATTGTATAAGCGTTTGGGAGCCTAAAAGTCTAGAAAGAAGCCCAGTTGTATACAGTTTGGGTAAGCTTCTCAGTCCCTAGACTACTCCCAAAAAAAAACTCCTCATCTGCATAAGCTAAATTCCTGAAACGTTGGGCAAGCAATCAAGCATTCACACCCTCATCTTTTTTTACCAATTTGTCCTATCGGTCATATTTATGAAACTTCCATTATCAGCTGTTCACACCCTTTCTAACACTTTATTAAAATACTATGGTTCCATGTCTTCCTGTCCCGTCTGTCATTATTCTTTCTCATTAAATTATTACATTCAGCTATTGTTTTTACATGATAAATTTATATAAGTTTGCATTAACTTGTTTATTCTTGACATTGAAATATAAACACAGACAACAACAAAGTAATTCGGGATGTAAGTTGCACATGTTTGATAAGAAACAACACATGGAATAAACTATTCTTAAAAGAGACTAGTATAACTTTTGACTATGCAAGAAATAAATTTAATGAAGAAATTTAGTGTTTTTTAATTTTTTTTTCAATTATAATTTAAATTTTTTATCAAATTTAAATTTAAAATTTTCTCTTTAACTATTACAATATATACAACTAATATATATAGAGACACACACATATATATTCACACATTATATTTTTCAATCATTTTCCATATCAACTGACTTTTCAAATAATAATTTAAACAAGTTTCAGTTTGTAAAAAAGCATTTGCTATCATCAATCAAAACACAAATCACATCTATAATATAATTTTTATCTTAATTTAACTAATAATAATTCAAACAAGTTTCAATTTAGAAAAAAAGTCACTGTTGCTATCGTTTATCAAAATACAAATCACATTGATTCATCTTCAATGTTACAAAAGTGTTCTTATAATTAGGATTAAAGATAATATTGATTACGGAGAAGAATGTGATAAAATTAATATTAAATCAATATCTCATTCTCATTAAAAATTTTAAATTTACTTTTTTTATTTGTACATTTTAATATTGAAAATTAAAAAAGTGATTTCAAATTATACTTTTAATAACGAATTTGGGAAAATTTACAAAAAAGAAAAAAAAATCTTCAAAATTTGAAAATATGAAATAAGTGATTTCCTACCAAAATGAATCGTAAATTGCTGATTAAGTGTAATAATACTTAAATTATGGTAAAATACAAAAATAATTTAGGATTTTAACATTTTAAAGGTATTAATTTTATAAAATAAACTGTTGAAACTATTAATCAATATTATGGGAAGAAAACATGAGGGTAAATAAGAAGAGACATCCTCCCTCCCCACTATATATACATATATCAAATAATTTTGCCTAATCACTATCAAAAAATACATCTATTATCATTTCCTTCGGGACTTTGAAAGAGGTGGGAAATTTTTAGGACTTAGATTTAAAAAAAAAAAAAATTGAAGAAGTGAGGTTATAAAATTTTAACAAAGATAATGTATAAAATAAAGGAGTAAAAAAAATTAATTAAAATTTCATAATCCCACTTTTCTAATTTTTTTTAAATTTGACTCATAACATTTTTTCCTCCATTCCTTTCCCATTTCCCTCCTCCTAATCTATCAAACGCCCTTAAATAATTGAGAGTTGGAACAGAACAACCCATGGTTGGCTGGCAATGGACAAATATTATTGCAAGCCATCTCTTTTTTGTAAATCAAACGTGGTCCCCACCCTCCAGTTTGGATGATGAAGCTGAATCGTTCAAAAACTAAAATATATCCAAAGCTAGATCAGGTGTTCAGTGTCGCATCTTGATTTCTGATATTTATGCCAGCTTGGGGTAGGGACACTACTGCGAGTGGGTCATAGTTGTCTTCACTTCTAAATGCTAATATAAACATGTTGATAATTGTCAACTATTCGTATTAATGAATTCGTATCTGTTTATGTTAATGTCAGCAGTATAAACTGCTTTTCTATAATAATTTATGGTGTACAAGTACAAGTATATAACAACATTGTTTACGCTAACTCAACTCAAACATGCATTAATCAACTGAACATGAGCATTCTGGCAATCTCGAACTGTGTATCCAAATCCAAATCATTGACATTCCTATCACATTCTCCCACGGCTCCCCTCTTTATTTACCGGGATTCCCTCTCTCTTGTTCCTCTTGTCAGAGCCACCTTTTCCTTCCCATTCTCTCGACTGCTTCCCCCTCACTTGTCGTCCTTTCCCTCCAGATTCTCCAAAATTAGGTTTTCCTTCTTCTCTTTTTCCACTCTGCATTTCTCTCCTCTTTTACCACAAATCTATTCTCATATTCAGCTCTCTGTTTTAAATCATACTATTCAGGCCTTACTTGGCTCTTGTCTGCCCCATTTCTTCTTATTTTTGAAGGACTTTTGCGATACTTGTTCAGCTAAACTTGGTGTTTTTTCTGTGAGTTTTGGCAAGTCCCACATCGGTGGGTTTTGGGTTTGAAGGGGGGAGGTTTTAGTATAAATAGAGTGCCTCCCCCTCCCTTATTCCTCACCCCACAATTGTCTCTCAAGGCATTTGTATATCTTCCTCTTTTGTAGTATTTCACTTGTAAATTATTTGGAGTGAATTTAGGATCTGATATTTCTCTTATATTTGTCCGATTTATTATTTATTAGTTGCATTTAAATATAGTAGTTGGTGCTTATTATATTATTAAATTACGTCTAGAAACTTTGTTTTCTAGTTGGGTAATTTTCTAATATAATCGGTTACACTCTATATTGCGCTTCCTCAACAATTGGTATCAGAGGCGAGGTTCTGTCTGAGTATGCTCTGTGGTTGCAGCTTAGTCTGAGCTTCCACATCAGAAAAGAATTACTTTTGAGCTTTTGTTTTGGCAACTATTAAATAATTTTTTTGAGCAGAAATGGCGGACAAAAGGAGTGATGTGTCCACAGCAGATGTTAGCGGTTCGTCGTTCTCATCATCGTATTTGACCAGAATAGTGTCAAATGCGAAGTTTGCAGTTGAAATTTTTGACGGATCTGGGCATTTTGGCATGTGGCAAGGCGAGGTTCTGGATGTCCTTTTTCAACAAGGACTAGACTTTGCCCTTGAGGAGAAAAAACCAGATAAAATGGAGGAAGAAGAATGGAGGGTCGTGAATCGTGTTGCTTGTGGTACTATTAGATCGTACCTTTCAAGAGACCAGAAGTATCCATACACAAAGGAAACTTCTGCATGTAGACTGTGGAAGGCACTGGAGGACAAATTCTTGAAGAAAAACTGTCAGAATAAACTCTACATGAAGAAAAGGCTGTTTCGCTTCACTTACGTTCCTGGTACCACAATGAATGAGCATATCACTAGCTTCAACAAGTTGGTGACGGATTTGCAGAATTTGGACGTGACTTTTGAAGATGAAGATCTGGCCCTGATGTTGTTGGGATCACTTCCCGATGAGTACGAGCACCTGGAAACTACGCTACTTCACGGTAAGCAGAAAGTTTCTCTGGAAGAAGTTTGTTCTTCTTTGTACAGCCATGAACAAAGAAGGAAAGAGAAACAAAAAGGTGGAGAGGCAGAGGCTCTAGTGGTTAGAGGACGTACTGAGGAGAAGAAGAGATCAAAGAAAGGGAGATCCAAGTCAAGGTCTAGACCCAGCAAAGATGAGTGTGCCTTTTGTCGAGAAAAGGGACACTGGAAGAAGGACTGTCCGAAGCTGAAGAACAAAGCCAAACCTGGAGATGTGAAGGCCGATATGGACTCAAATGTAGCTGATTGTGATGATGAGAATTCAGATTTCTCACTGGCTACAACAACGTCATCAAAACCATCAGATGAATGGTTATTGGACTCAGCCTGCAGCCATCATATGTGTCCTAACAGAGACTGGTTCACTGATTTTGAAGAAGCAGAGTGTGGAATTGTTCACACAGCAGATAACTCTTCTCTTACCGCATATGGTATTGGTTCAATCAAATTAAGGAACCATGATGGATTGATCAGAACATTAACAGATGTTCGGTACGTACCAGACTTGAAAAAAAATCTCATTTCTGTGGGGACTCTAGACTCAAAAGGGTTCAAGATCACTGCAGAAAATGGAGTAATGAAGATATTCTCTGGTGCACTGGTGGTGATGAAGGGTATTCGGAAGAACAATAACACGTACCACTATCATGGGAGTACAGTTATTGGGACGGCAGCAGTAACATCCAGTAGTGAGAAGGATGCAGAAGCAACCAGGTTGTGGCATATGCGCTTGGGACATGCTGGAGGAAAATCCTTGAACACTTTAACAAGTCAAGGATTATTGAAAGGATTGAAACATTGCGTCATGGACTTTTGTGAGCATTGCGTAAAGGGGAAACACACAAGGGTTAAGTTCGGTACAGCTATTCACAATACTGAAGGTATTTTGGATTATGTACACTCTGATGTTTGGGGTCCTTCCAAAACAGCTTCATTGGGAGGTAAGCATTATTTTGTAACCTTTGTTGATGACTTTTCTCGAAGAGTTTGGGTGTATACGATGAAGACCAAAGATGAAGTTTTGGGAATTTTTCTCAAATGGAAGACGATGATAGAAACACAAATAGGCAGGAAGATCAAATGTCTTCGCACAGACAATGGTGGAGAGTACAAGAATGATCCTTTCCAGAAGGTTTGTGAAGATAATGGCATCGTCAGACACTTCACCGTAAGAAATACACCACAGCAGAATGGGGTGGCAGAACGCATGAATCGGACTTTGCTGGAGAAGGTTCGGTGTATGTTGTCCAATGCTGGCTTGGGCAAAGAATTTTGGGCTGAGGCAGTGACGTATGCGAGCCATCTCATTAATCGTCTACCATCTGCTGCTATTGATGGTAAAACACCATTGGAACAATGGTATGGTAAGCCTGCTAATGATTATGATTCTTTACATGTGTTTGGCTCAACTGCATACTATCATGTGAAAGAATCAAAATTGGATCCTAGAGCAAAGAAAGCTATTTTCTTGGGGATCACTTCTGGAGTCAAAGGATATCGTTTATGGTGTCCAGAGACGGAGAAGGTTGTGTTTAGCAGGGATGTTACTTTTGATGAGACTACTATTATGAAGCCGGTAACATCTGGAGATACCACACAGACCGATGGTGCTTCGAAGCAGGTGGAGTTTGAAGGAGAGTTGATTTTCCCAGTTCAGAGAAAGGATAGGGAAATGAGAGAAGACTTTCCTGTAGAAGATGAGCCAGTTGAAAGGGAGGTTTCAACCCAGGAACCTCAACAACAACAAGAATCAATCGCAACCGGCAGGCCACGACGAATAGTAAGAAAACCTACTCGCTTTATGGATATGGTGGCTTGTGCAACTTCAATTGCAACTGATGGCATTCCTTCAACTTATAAATGGGCTGTCCGGAGCTTAGAAAAGGAAGAGTGGATGAATGCTATGAATGAAGAAATGCAGTCCCTTCATCAGAATGGAACGTGGAGATTGGCCAAACTCCCAAAGGGTAAGAAGGCAATTGGTTGCAAATGGGTGTATGCGAAGAAAGAAGGATTTCCTAACCAAGGTGATGTGCGTTACAAAGCAAGACTGGTAGCTAAAGGCTATGCTCAGAAGGAAGGAATTGATTACAATGAGGTATTTTCTCCAGTTGTAAAACATTCCTCCATTAGAATTCTGTTGGCTTTGGTAGCACAGTTGGATTTGGAACTAGTTCAGATGGATGTTAAAACTGCATTTCTAAATGGAGACTTGGAGGAGGAAATCTATATGACTCAGCCTGAAGGATTCAAAGTTGCTGGAAAGGAGAATATGGTATGTAAACTTGAAAAATCGTTATACGGATTGAAGCAGTCTTCGAGGCAATGGTATAAACGGTTTGACAAGTTTATGTTGCGGCACAAGTACAGGAGAAGCAAATACGATCATTGTGTGTATTTGCGGAAGCTTGAAGATGGATCTTTTATCTATCTCCTTTTGTATGTTGATGATATGTTGATTGCTTCAAGAAATCAAGCAGAGATTGAGAAGCTTAAGGATCAACTGAAGAAGGAGTTCGAGATGAAGGATTTAGGTGAGGCAAGGAAGATACTTGGCATGGAGATAACAAGAGATAGACAATCGAAGAAGCTCTTCTTATCTCAAAAGGAGTATTTGAAGAAGGTGCTACATCGTTTCGGTATGAATGAAGAAACCAGGACGGTTAGCATCCCACTTGCCCCACATTTTAAGCTTAATGCTGACATGTCGCCGAAGGATGAAGATGAACGAGCATATATGTCAAGGGTGCCATATGCGAATGCTGTTGGTAGCTTGATGTATGCTATGGTTTGTACGAGACCAGACATTTCACAGGCAGTTGGAGTGGTGAGTAGGTATATGCATGATCCCGGAATGGAGCATTGGCAAGCTGTGAAATGGATTCTACGGTATATTTGTAATACTGTAGATGTTGGATTGGTCTTTCAGCAGGGTGTTGATCAATGTCTAGTTGGGTACTGTGACTCAGATTTTGCAGGTGATTTGGACAAAAGAAGGTCAACTACTGGTTTTGTATTCACTCTCGCAGGTGCACCAGTTAGTTGGAAGTCAACTTTACAGTCAACGGTAGCTTTGTCTACAACAGAGGCAGAGTATATGGCGATTACAGA
This sequence comes from Acacia confusa, assembly GCA_037074495.1. NCBI lineage: Eukaryota > Viridiplantae > Streptophyta > Magnoliopsida > Fabales > Fabaceae > Acacia > Acacia confusa. Next base: position 39,496,311 of record CM073508.1, on the reverse strand, counting down.
AGCTGTAAAGGAGGCGATTTGGCTTCAGGGGTTGCTTGGAGAGCTTGGTGTTGGTCAGGAAAGCATCACAGTATTTTGTGATAGCCAGAGTGCTATTCAGTTAGCAAAGAACCAAGTCTACCATGCAAGAACGAAGCATATTGACGTCCGATATCATTTTGTAAGAGAAATTTTGGAAGAAGGTGGAGTCACAATACAGAAGATACGAACAGATGACAATCCTGCTGATATGTTGACAAAGGTGGTGACTTCTATTAAATTTCAACATTGTTTGGATTTGATCAACATTGTTGAACATGGTGTTTTGAATAGAAGTTACAATTAGAATTTGTAAATAGGAGAAATTGAGACTGTGAGATCTTGCCAAGGTGGAGATTTGTGAGTTTTGGCAAGTCCCACATCGGTGGGTTTTGGGTTTGAAGGGGGGAGGTTTTAGTATAAATAGAGTGCCTCCCCCTCCCTTATTCCTCACCCCACAATTGTCTCTCAAGGCATTTGTATATCTTCCTCTTTTGTAGTATTTCACTTGTAAATTATTTGGAGTGAATTTAGGATCTGATATTTCTCTTATATTTGTCCGATTTATTATTTATTAGTTGCATTTAAATATAGTAGTTGGTGCTTATTATATTATTAAATTACGTCTAGAAACTTTGTTTTCTAGTTGGGTAATTTTCTAATATAATCGGTTACACTCTATATTGCGCTTCCTCAACATTTTCCCCTGATTGTAGGCTTCATTTTTCATATAATTCTCCCCCTTGAAGTTTCCAAGTTCGCGGCTTTGGAACAATAGTAATATGGGGAACTGCATGGCTCGGGTGAGAATGTCTGCATAGTTTAATCAGAATCTCGACTTTTGTGCTCATTATCTGTTTAAGGCATAAGGATTCTCTTGCTCTCTTCACATGCAAGAGAGTATCCCGATGAATCGCATCTTCTTACAGCATATATTGGAAAATAATCTCCGTCCCTACATAATCTTTTCACACTGAGATTGAGCTTTCATGTAGCTCCCAATGGATTTGTTTAGCTATATTTAACATGAGTTTTCAATTACTGAGGTCCATGAGAACAGCATTACGAAGACCTTCTGTTTTGATATCCTTTCATTTTGCCTCGTCCTTTTATGTCAATAGATCAACCTGCTTATGTAAACTGCATTGTGAGTAACAAGTGTCAGGCGTATTAGAATAGAGAAGTAAAAGAGCAATAATGGGGAAACGGCTGCAACTTCAACTAATAGAATCTAGGCGAGAGTAGGCTACGCGTTATCAGTATAGGCATGCTTAATTAAGGGAAGGGAGTTTCTAGTTGTAAGTAGTGATATTAGTGGAGTCAGGTTCATTTTCTTCCTCTGCGGATGATGTTAGAAATGAAAAGAATGTAAAAACTAAATTGCTCAATTTTCCAATGCTATTCACTTTTCCATGGTTGGCATCTAGTCCAATAATATTGTTATCTAAGTAATAATGTCCAGTTGAACATAACTCATGGAGATAGGTAAATGCTTGGTGATTGTGAGAAAGGGATCTGAATGATGCGGGGTATTTTAACTTAATGTGGATGTCTGTTCTTCTGTTAACCTAGCAGCTTCATGATTCCTGACCTTTTGTTTCCTCCTTGCTACTGGCTTCCAAAGGGAAAAAAGGGAAGAGAGTTTATGTGCCTGGTTGCTCCTCAATGATTTCAACATTTTTTATGGCGTGTATTAGTCTGCATCATTTATTGACAAATTATGAAAGAGAAGTTACTTGCTTTTCTTATTTGTAGCCCTCATCTAAGGATGACAATTCTGATCATCTCGTGGACTTTGCTGCTGGGAATGTACAACTTATTACTTCCAAAGAATCTTGGGACCAGAAGATGGAAGAAGCAAGAAAGGATGGCAAAATTGTAAGATGTTGATCTTACACGGTTTGGGAGTACATTATTACTCATTAGTTAGCACCATTTTGTTTCCTTTTTTGGCTTAACCATTAAATTTTACCATGTTTTGCTTCTTTTTTTTGGACAAATACCATGTTTTACCTTACATGAATACAAATAAATATGTTGTTTTTGACAGCGTAACCTTCCTAAACATATTGAGGGTATATTTATAGCCTTCACAACATTTGAGAAACTCTGTAAAAATACATATTTATAACAAATATGCAATAATTTTTACCTTGATTACATGCTGATTAAGATATTGTACATACTCTAATTTTCAAAACCCAGTACTGTCTCATATTACTATCATCAAGCTTGGTGTTTAACAACATCATCATATCTGATCAGTATGGGTCATAGTTCTTTCTTTTTTGGATAGGAGATGTTAGTTCTTTTTGGTTGTGCCTATCCTAACATTTCGTGTGTCCCAATCGGAATCATATATGGTAATCATGCGTAGCCATTTAATGTGACAAAATATTTAAATGCATTTTTCATGTTATTGGAAGGTAGCAATATAAGCTGGTATTTTCAAAATTGGTCTGGTAGATTCTTTTTTGGGTCTATAGGAAAGCTTAAGGTCCAACATTCAAGATCAGAGGAGTACTATTTTCTATAGACGATTAGTATCGGAATGCCACATGCTTGATGTAGCTAATTTTTGACATGATTCCCCCAAAATATTTGGTGCCAATTTTAATTTCCTTATCCTGAAGTTTCTCCACTCTCCATCTTTTGCTCACACGCATAAGAGAGCATGCACGCATAAACGCTAAGCCTTCATGTTTTTCTATTATGATGTTTAAATGATTGCTGGTATTTCGGAATTTGTTTTTATACTTTTCTTTGGGTGTCTGAACTCAAACTGAAGTTGTACATTCAACAGGTGATTGCAAACTTCAGTGCATCATGGTGTGGCCCTTGTAAGATGATTGCACCTTATTTCTGTGAGTTATCGGAGAAATATCCATCAGTTATGTTCTTACTAATTGACGTCGATGAACTCACTGTAAGTAGTGAAGAACATATTTTTAACTAGTTCTCTGTACTCCCTCCTTGAATGTGGATGTAGAACGGTTTCAAATTCCTCCGACTTCAATTAGTGAAACAGAATTCTGCGTTCAGAATATATATTAATCAATTCAATAACATTCATACTACATTCTACGGCAAAGCACTTAAAGGTTTGAAAATGTAAACAAAGCTTAGGCCAACTATACCTAAAGTTCAAACCTATTGTTGATCAAGAGAATAAGGATCGCAGTTATCATGAGTACTTATGAGTAGGCTTTTTTAATGATCTTTTAAGGCAGAGGGAAAGTGCAATGATTTTGTATGTTTCAGGACTTTAGCACTTCCTGGGATATCAAAGCCACTCCAACTTTCTTCTTTCTCAGAGATGGGAAAGAGATTGACAAACTGGTAGGAGCCAACAAACCTAAGCTGCTGAAGAATATTGTTGCCATTACTGATTCAATAGTTCAGTATCAATAAGGGCTTGTTCAAAATGGCTAGAAGCTATGGGTTTCTCCTTCATCAATTCTGTGTTCTGTTCTTATTTTGCATTCTGGATGTAAATATTGGGTTTCGCAATGATGTCATTCATTTGAATTGCCTAATTGGTGTCACTATGTTCAAGTGAGTCTATCCTGGAAATTGAAGAAGTTGTCGTTTCCAAGCATTTGTTTGATCTTTTCATAAAAGGCAGATGATGAAATTTTGCACTTCGGACCAAGCCGATCATTTACATTTACTCAGGTGAATAATGCATAGAAATAGAAAGAATAGGAGAATAAATGGAAACAAAAAATGAAATATGTTTCCATCAACCCGTGAATTTGTAGATGTAAAACATTCAAGTTAAAACTATTATTTGATCATCACAATCCTGTCTTCTTTAGTCTAATATAAAATATATTCACTACTGCAAATTACATCATCCGCAAGTCATTTCTGTGTAGTGTGGGAGAAAAGTGGAGAAAACGCATTGAATCTTAAAAATTTCAATGCCTGTTTGAATTAACGGTAGATTTTTTTTCCAACATAATTTATAATATACAGGTAAATATATGAAATGAGGTTTATCTCAATTTACATAAACCTGTTTATATAACACTAACTCAAACATGCCCTAGTTAGGTAATGGGTTGAAGCAATTAAAAAAGGCAAATTGACAAATAAGCATATGCTTCATGTGTCATAAAATGTGAAATTAGTAAAAGGTAACATTATTTATAAGTGATATTATTTATAAATGAAGAATCATATAGTTTATTTTTCATATTTCATATAAGGTATATAACTTCAAAAATTTAGTTATTCATATTTCATAGATCATACAAGGCATATAAGTATGGGAAAATTCCACTTAAATTTCATTTTAAATGGGTAATGGAAATGACTAAAGTTTGTTATAATATTGATCTCACTTAATCAAAACATTGGACAAAGACACTTGATAGATGATGTGGAATTGAGTACTACAGGAAATTATAATAAATCAAAATCAAAACAAGTAGGTGTCAAGCAGGAAGAAGTAAGCACAGCTTAGTTAAGGAAAGACAGATAACAAAAGATGCATTAGTGAAGTTTCTGACTTTAGAGGCTGCAACTATTTCTTTATCACTAATCACCGGGGCCACGTAGGACAAGTGATGCATTGGCTTCGCAATCACAAAAGACATTTCTCCATATACCATGCTTACCTGAGAATTCAGATTTATCGCTTACTTTCTTCTTCTACCTTTTTTTCATTCATCATCGACTCAAAACCAACCTCCCCACAAGCTCTTCTCATACAAGATATGGGTTCAAGTATTCACAGGTATGAATTATATATATACATGCACTCTCATGTGGTCCTCCTTTTTTCTCCTTAACGGAGGACAAATCTTGATTATTGACAGAGATATCGCAACTAATCCTGCTTGTATGAACTCTTAGCAAAGTCTATCTGTTCCTGAACTACTAAGCTTGTTTTTGTGGAACACAATCAATCTAGCGTAGGTTAGCAGTCTCAAGTTTGCAACTTTACTCCTACCCTTCTCCTCTCTATTTAATTTTGCTTTGCAATGGAAGAGAAGGCAACTTAAAGCTGCTTTCTTCGCTTTAAAGCTTGAATATTCGAAACACGATCTCTCCTTGCACACTACTCTTATGAGGACAGGTTCACATATCTATAAAATGTGGATCAAAAGGGTATGGACACCCGGGCTTGATGATCAGCTCTATGGATCCCCACAAGAGATTTGGATTATTGCGCATTGTTTCTTTCATCCTCTTTTTGATTCTCACTAAGGATCTATGTTGCTCTGCATTTGCTGGCAGTGAGCAGGAAATCATTGAGGATGAGTGTGAGGCAGTCCACAATCAGATAACTGATCCTATCTCAACTTATGTGTAAGCATCACGAAAAATAAACCCCTCCCCTTTTCTTTTTCTTTATTATATTCACAGTGAAGTTATACCTTTTTACTTCTATTGTATAAACTTAAAGGCAAAAGTAATGATATAACTTATTCTCGATTCTGTTTTTAAATTGTGGAAAAGTACGTATATTGACTAATAAGTTGTTGATGCCAGGAGTGAAATGGAGGAGGTGGAAGAAGAAGAAGAATGGGAGATGGTACAGAAGAAAGGGAACCAGTTTGTGGTGAATGATGCGCCATTTTATATGAATGGGTTTAACACATACTGGCTGATGGTGTTTGCAGCAGATGAGTCCACCAGAGGAAAAGTGAGTGAAGTGTTCAAACAAGCAGCCTCAGTGGGCATGACTGTTTGTAGGACTTGGGCCTTCAATGATGGCCAATGGAGGGCCCTTCAGAAATCCCCGTCAGTCTATGATGAACAAGTCTTCAAGGTTCTGTTTCCTTGTTATCCCCTGCTATTCTCACACATTTCCTGCTTACTTCTCTACTTCATCGGATGATTTTAATTATCATTTGACAGGCCTTGGACTTTGTGGTAAGTGAAGCAAGGAAATACAAAATAAGGCTCATATTATCACTCACTAATAACTGGGAAGCTTATGGTGGCAAAGCACAATATGTGAAATGGGGCAAAGCTGCTGGCCTTAACCTGACCTCTGATGATGACTTCTTCTCACATCCAACTCTTAGAAACTACTACAAGGCCCATGTTAAGGCAAGTTTCTTAGATGCACAACAGCTCACGACAATTTTTTCACACTATTTTGTCTGAGGCCTTCTTTTTCCCTTGGTTTCATTTTGTAGACGGTGTTGAATAGGGTTAATACATTCACAAACATCACTTACAAGAATGACCCCACAATTTTTGCTTGGGAACTCATGAATGAACCCCGATGCACTTCAGATCCTACGGGCGATAAACTACAGGTTCTGTCCCTCAAGTACTTGTTTACTTCATATTCAGTCTTGTTTTTATATATCTGGTTATGTGTGGATCAATGACGTATTGAACCGAGCTGTGTCTATTTTAGGATTGGATACAAGACATGGCAGTGTATGTGAAGAGCATTGATCCAAAGCACCTTGTGGAGATTGGATTAGAAGGATTTTATGGCCCTTCAACTCCGCAGAGAGTTCAGTTCAATCCAAACACATATGCTCAGCAAGTTGGAACAGATTTCATCAGAAACCACCAAGTTCTTGGTGTTGACTTCGCTTCTGTTCACATATATCCAGACTCTTGGTAACTACATTAAACTGTTTCCTCCCTCGGTCCTAATTATAAGGCATATTTAACTGATTTTTGGGAGATTAAGGAGGGGTTAAATTAGTTAATTTTACTTATTTTTCTAAAATACTCTTATATAAATTTTCAATGACATTAACATACCTCCCCGACCTAGAATTTTTCTTTCCATGTTTTCTAATTGAAATGATGATCTTCCTATATATACATATATGTGTGTGGGTATGTACACACATACATATATATATATATCTATATATGTGTATGCACACACACATATTTACACCCAAAAAAAACACACATACACCCCCCATAGACATACACAAATACAAACCACCCCACACCGCCCCCCTAATACACACACATGTATACACATCCACACACATAAATACATAAATACACAAATATATATGTGTGCGTGTGTGGGCGCGCGCGCACATATAAGTGTGTGTATGTACACACACATATAGACACACACGTATATAAATAAAAACACACACACACATATATAATGCGTGTGTATGTCTATATGTGTGTGTACATATATAAATATGTACAACAATATATATATTGGTAAATTAATGTCAACTCATCGATAAACAAATTAAAATCTAACAATTTAGGAGTTTTATTGGTTGGAAAATTCTATGCACCTAAATGCATATACTTATCAAAAACGAAACACACTTGAGAGAATAAAATAGAGGTGTTTTAGGGAAAAAATTGACAAAAATTTAAATTTTATCCTATAATTAGAATAAAAAACAACTCTCAAATGTTGTCTTATAATTAGGACCAGATGGAGTAATTTTTAGTTGTAAGCTTGAAAGTAAATGACCGCGGAAAGTTCAAACACAAATTCTGATATTTGGGTTGAACTCTTATGCTAAGCAGATTGTCAATAATGAATCACTTCAATTCACTTTACAGCAAATTCTCTTGTTAAAATATCAAATAGCACGCTAACATGTAGAGTCTTTAACACTTTACTATTCGTTCTTCTTTGCTGTAACAATTATGTTGCTGTATTTTTCTATATGGCGTGTCTAATGAAGAAATATTGACGTGGATGAAGGATTTCGCAAGCAATTTCTGATACGCATCTCCCATTTGTAACATCTTGGATGGAAGCCCACATAGAGGATGCTGAGAAGTATCTTGGAATGCCTGTGGTTTTTGCTGAGTTTGGAGTATCTGCAAAAGATCCTGGCTACAATTCAACATACAGAGACAACCTTATAAACAGAGTGTACAAGACAATCTTAAACTCCACAAGGAAAGGAGGGAGTGGAGCTGGAAGCCTGGTGTGGCAGGTGTTTCCTGATGGAACAGATTATATGGATGATGGGTATGCAATTGTGCTTTCAAAGTCTACTTCCACGTCGAGCATCATATCCCTTCAATACACAAGGCTTGCCCTGTTCAACTCCAGGTGTTCTTGGAAATGCCACTGGGGTTGTAAGAAGAAGAAACAACTGGAAAAATTAATCTATTATGATGAACTCTGAAACAATATCCGCCATCTGGCTTTATACACGTACGTGTCTGTTTTATGATTCTACATGTATCAATGTGAATACCGAGTTGGTTTTTGTATGTTGTGACATTCTGGTTATGGAGCTCATTTTCATCTGCCTTCATTCTTCACAGTAAAGTGGCATTGCAAGTGTTAATCACTCTAGAAAGTGAACACTATTGTCCGAAATACAACACAAACATAGATTCATTTATTTTCACAATTCATCGCACAATTCAACTAGTCAAGACAAGAAATGCTTTCATTTTCTTCAATCTTTTATGGGGAAAAATACATTTGAATGTCGTTTTAACTTCCAAAAAAAAAAAACTATTAAAACTTCCAGATAAAAGAGGGATAGGGTGGGAATATGAGATTTTTATGTTTTGACTTAAAGACCAAAATGTCTCTTTCACATATTTTTTCAGTATCTAACAATTTTATTAAAATCATTATGATTTTTGTCAAAATTATTACTATTTTTGTGGGTTGTAACCAATTAGTAATGAAATTGACTAAAACAATAATGATTTTGATGCTTAAGCCAAAATTTGAAAAACTCAAATTCTCTCACATTCTCTATCATTTACAAGTTTTAATGATTTTTTTTTTTTTTGAATTTTAGATGTTGAAGTGATATTTAAATGTCTTTTTTCCTTTTTTATATCATATTAATTTGACAGCTTTATAAAATACTAGAAATCTTGCATTTATAACTATATAAGTTTTAACTAATAAATTTTCAATAAGAACCAAAGAATTACTGACTATTTGAAGTAATTTAATAATTTAACCTGATTAACTTTGATAATTCTACATATCAAGGATAGCCAATCAATCATTACATGTCATTTTTATAAGTTTTGAGGGAAGAAAGGGAGAAAAAAAGAATATAAAATGTGTAAAGTAAATCTCATGCATTATCCCACTTCTTTAACCTTTGCATCACTTTTGTTGTCTTTGTAATTTATGGGTGCAATTAAAAAAAAAAACCTCATTAAGAATTTTATTGGGAAAAACAGAAAGTACTAATGCTTTGCAATTTTAGTACTAATACTCTCATGTAGATTATTCTCTTCAATAAAATTTTTGATAGGGGATTTTTCTCCAAGTTTTCTTAAATCTCAATCACTAAGTTTTTTTCTTTTGGTAGACGGGCACTTTTGATTTTAAAAAAGAAGAACAAAGAAACAAACGAATAAAGAAAGGAGTAGCCGTTAGCGCCTGTCTGGTTTTAAATTCAAAATCTGTTGCAACCCCTCCCATATGTATAGAGCGTTTGTGCTCACAAAAGTGAAAACAGATAAAGGAAAAAAGGCCTAATAGAAGAAAAAGAAGAAGAAGCTGCGAGATGCTAACATCGCAAATGGTTCAGACTCCCGTGACCGGAGGTCCCAAGTTGCGACCCAGATCTGGTCGGACTCCGCTTCAGCCCAAGAACTCTCCCGCCAATCCCATCCTCGATCCCGTCACACCCCCGAAATCCAAGCAAAAACCGACTGAAATCTCTGTGATGAAGTGGGATTCCAACAAGGAGAATCTCGATCCCATGAAGCTGGAGCCGATGGATGCGTCGCTTGCTGAGGAACTCAGTGCGATCAAGAAGAAGCTCGAAAGGCTGAAATCGGACAAAGAGAACACCGACAGGATGTTAGATGAGAGGGATTCAGTTTTAGATGGTTATCTGAAGGAGATGGAACTGAGATGGCAGTTTCAGAAGTGCCTTGAGATGGAGGTTGATCGGCTGTTCCGATTGAAGGAGCTCAAGTCTCGCTGTATGGTGCGTATACTACCAGTTCAGCTATTAAAATACGATTAGGTTTCAATTTGATTGATAGCGCTCTGATTTATTTTCTTTTCCTTTAATTGAAACAGAGGGTTTCTCCAATTAAATCTCTGAGAGAAAAGGAACAAGGAAAGACGATGAACGACTCGCCTCCGGAGGTAAAGACTGAGGACACGGTAGAGTCAGGGGAGGAATCGGAGATGCAAAGTCCAGGATCATCATCGTCCCGAGTTGATATTTAGAAAATCTGATGACGAATGAATTCGAGGTTAAAACAAGTTTGGGTTCAATACATAATATCTCGTTATGAATGAGTATACATTTTCCACTCCTATGTTTAGCAATGAGATGGAAGAAGGAGGGGAATGAGAGTGATACATTATTTTTATATAAAGAATATGGCCTTTTCTATTAAGATATCAAAAACTTTATCAGCTCCGTCATATTATGCATCACACACACATTACATTAGAACAAGATTCTGTCTCTAGGAATATTTCACTCCAGGTCTGCCCGGATTATGTGACAAGATGGTGAATATGTAATATAAAGAGGCATACAAATAATCAAGATGAGAAGATGCTTTAGATCAGAGAGAGAAGCCAAGAGAAGAACTCTGTTCAATTTTCCTGCACTATTCTGATGAAGCTAGCTATGTCAGTATTGATTTGTTTCTAATAATAGGAATGAAATGAAAAGGCTATACTGAATAGGAAGTCACTTATTGGACAAGTTCTTGCTCTGTAGACTCTTGTGATATTGGAACAGCAAAACATGGAGGAATCAAATGGCAGGGGATCATCATATGAATGAAATGCGAAATTGAAATTACAAAGAACTCTTGAATCATTATAGGTTGTAGAAAATTCATTGTAGTTTCCATTAATGGTAATGTGATGGGGCATAAAACAGCCTTAGAAATAGAACGACGCCTCTACTCTGTACCCAAATGCTTAATAAAATGTTCCCTGCACTCCTCAATCCGCACATGATGTGGGGTTCATTTTAATCCGGATCCTACCCGCGTTACACACCTGGATATGGTGAGAGAGTCTCCCAACGGGGCTTTTTCTACATTAACAAGGCTCAAACTCAAGATCTTACTTAAGTGACACAAATTGTTTACCACTTCTACCAACCTCCTCCTTTGCTTCTTCATTCTCAAGTTACAAGTTGAAACAAAGGTCACCACTTACCTCTATTTGACTCATAATGGACCCAATTAGGCCTCGACTTACCTCTTGTTTGGTCCATCAAAGCAAAATGACATTGGTAAATAGGCAGGGAAGGGATTTATGTAGAAGCAAACTAAGTATCTTTAGTAGGGCGATACAAAAAAAAAAGGGACGCTCACTTCATTCTTGTATTGTAGTTGGGTGGATTTATGTAGAAGCAAAGTGACACAAATTGTTTACCACTTCTACCAACCCCCTTTGCTTCTTCATTCTCAAGTTACAAGTTGGAACAAAGGTCACCACTCACCTCTATTGGACTCATAATGGACCCAATTGGGCCTCAACCTACCTCTTGTTTGGTCCATCAAATCAAAATAACATTGGTAAATAGGCAGGGAAGGGATTTATGTACAAGCAAACTAAGTATTTTTAGTAGGGCGATACAAAGAAAAAAAGGGACATTCACTTCATTCTTTTATTGTATTTGGGTGAATGAAAATATCATAAAGATAAAATATGTTGAAATGATAATATCAGCTATCATGGTGTGAAAACATAGAAAATCTTCATTATTCAATTTGTACATCTAATAAGATATTAATGTTTATTTTTAAAAAAAAATTAAGAATATTAATTTTATTTGATTGAATACTGATAACAGATGACCTGACGGATGCTCGTCAACCAAATGATGCACTTGAGACTTTTGATTTTTTTTTTTTTGGTGGCAAGTAGCTGGAGACTTTTGATTGCTTCCATATAATACCCTATGTATGTATCTAAGTCACCCACTCACCATCTAAGGGCTCCAGATGACTTATAGTATAATTATTAAATAAATGTGCATAAAATTCAACTTCATCGTTGGTTTAGCAGTGTTTCTTGTGGATGACAGCGATGCCCTGCATTCAACAAACATATTTGTATTCAAGTAGCCAAATCTTCCGGCCCTTTCACACACACACACACACATATACATATACACACACATACTGTTAATGATGCAACAATTGTGCTATTCCTCCGTTTTTAATATAAGATATATGTTTAGGGAATTGATCTTAATCTTAAAAAGAAGACATAGTTTGTATTTTTGTCAATCTTTTTCTAATTTATCTATATTCGTGCTCCCTAAACAATAATTAAGAAGAAGAGAGAATAAGAAAATTCAGAAAAATATCATAAGGTGTGTTTAGAAAATACATATATCATATTAACTAACTTAACCAACTCTTTAAATCTAAGTAAACTAGGTAAATGCTAGTACTATATTTTATATTAAGGACCAAAAGAGTATTTGCCTTGTAGTCCCCTAATGGCCCGTTCATAGTTACTAGTATTAAGGAATAATAGTTGTAATTCAAAAAATAGTAATAATAGTTGTAATCCTTATACTTAATAGAAATATATGCAACTGTCTAATATTGAAATCAAAGTCATACCAATTCCCATATATAGAAATAACGAGCGAGAGAACAAGCTTAAATGATCACCCTAGCTTGAATATAAGGTGGGTGTGTATAATAATTACATGCACACCATTTGATGTGTATGCGTTACGTTACGATGAATATAGGGGTTCTAGTTGTAGAGGTGGAAGCTGCAATTAATCCCTTAAATTACATCCCCATTCACACATAAGTAATTACGCCGGCTCACCTCTTCAAGTTTAAATAGTGAATTATTAATTAATGTCGCAGAATCAGCTGCAGCAATTGTCATCAATTTCCCCAACACACCTCTTTTTCCAACTGAAACGCTGAGGCGTTTCACTTTTTACCACATCACCCAATCCCTTATTAGAACAATAAAGTAATTTCCAGTCTCATGTACTGGCAATTTGATTGTTAAAAAAAAAAAAAAAAAAAAACCCCACCCTGAATAAACAACTTCACTAATTCCAACTGCTCTAATATTTTAAATGAGTCAAATCCCATTGAAAATGATATGTGATCCTTTCTGAATTAATTATTTTGCTCGTTGCAAATTAAATAGGGAGAATACATTCAGGTTCTAAGGATAAAAAATAATTCCTAAAAGGTTTCGTGTCAGAATTTCATTACAAAATAGTCCCTGGGACTTTTTTATAATTAAGTGAAAAATTCTCAATCCGTATTTACAACTGAAAATGCTATATTAACAACAAAAGTTCTCAATTGGCATTTTCAGTTGTAAATGCTCATTGATAATTTTTATTGTAAATATAACATTTTCAGTTGTAAATATGACATTTTCAGTTGTAAATACGGATTCAATTAATTACAAAAAAGTCCCTAGAACTTTTTTGTAATTGAATTCTGACATGGGACCTTTTAGTAATTATTTTTTATCCTTAGGACCTGAGTGTAATTCTCTCAATTAAATATCCTTGTATTATTAATAATTTGTGAGCGTCTGAAGGCGGGCTCATGAGTTGTAAATAAATTGCAATGATTATACATAGAGAGGGCAAATGGTTAATCTATAGCTATTATATATATATGAGTTAATGTGTAAAATTGCCAACGAACTATTGGCTGAGGAGCAATTTCGCCAATAAACTTTCTAGTGGACCAAAATTACCAACAAACTGTTAAAACAAGAGCAATTTCGTCAACGCCGTTAATTGAGCTTGAAGCCGTTAATCTACTTTCATGCAAAAATTACAAAATAGGACCTAGAAACTATATACAAGCCCCAAAAAATTTAAAAAATTTTATTTTAGTCCCTCCACGTACTTTATATGGAGGGACTAAATTGAAAATTATAAAAAAAAAAAAAGAAATTTGGGGCGCCAAGATAATTTTCTAAAATTTTGGGTTCTTTTATGTAATTTTTGCCGAGACATCCCTACCCCTCAAAATCTGCCGCTGGTTACAGGCCTTTTTTTTCAGCTTTATCCTAGCCTGTGACCTATTAAGGAGGCCTGTAATTTTAAAAATTTTGTAAACAGCCTAACAAACCACAAGTCACACCTCAAAACAAGCCTACTTCAAACAGGGTGAAAACAAACCTACCTTAAATAGGCCGAAAACAGACCTACATCTAACAGCCTGTTTAAAGTAGGTATATTTTTGGCTTGTTTAAAATAATTATGTTTTCGCCCTGTTTGAAATATGCTTGTTTTGAGGTTAGGCTTGTGGTTTGTTAGGTTGATTACAAAATTTTTAAAATTACAGGCCTTTTTAATAGGCCACAGGCCAGGTTAGGCTAAGGTTCACAAAAAGGCCTGTAATGAGGGGCAAATTTTGGGAGTAGGGATGGCCCCACAAAAATTATATAAAAGAACCCAAAATTTTAGAAAATTATCTTCTGGCCCATAAAATTTTTATAATTCCCTCCATATAAAGTAAGTGGATGGACTAAAATAAAATTTTTAAATTTTTTAGGGCTTAAGTATAGTTTCATAAACATCTGAGTCCTATTCTGTAATTTTTGCATGAAGGCAGATTAACGGTGTCAAGCTCAATTAACGGCGTTGGTGAAATTGCTCCTGATCCAAGAGTTTGTTGGTAATTTTGGTTCACTACAGAGTTTATTGGCGAAATTGCTCCTGAACCAATAGTTCGTTGGCAATTTTACACCTTAACCCTATATATATTTAGCCCTTAAACTTATAGTTTATATACACACATGATTTGGTACTTATATATAATACTTTCAAAACTGTCAACATCATCCCTATACTTTGCATTATTTGTTAGATAAGGGTTGGCTCCTATGATTACATAATGTGGCATAGGAGTCCTAGGTTACGTTGCTGATATGTAGTGGATGAAGTAGCCAATAATTGCCACATACCCTAGAGATGACAGTGTCCTATATATAATGCTTCTATTAGTATATGCTTCTCCCTTGTTTCTGAGACAAACCAGATTTGTGGTTGATAAAAGATCCTTATAGGCATAGGCGGATCGCGTTGAAAGTTAGGGGGCAAGTGCCCGCCCTTAAATTAGGGAATTAGAGTTTTTTTTTTAATAATACATATTTGAATGATTGTCCACCCTTAAATTAAGTGTTCATCCTTAATATATCAAGATTGTACTTCGTAATCAAATAAAGGATGAATGGTTGAATAATTGTTTAGTGCATTATATTGAAAAAGATGTATTTGACAATATTGATAATAAGACAATTATGATGGAATTCTAAAAACTAAGGCCTAAAATGATGACATTGTAATTTATTTTAAATTAATACACTTTTGTTATTAAAATATATGTACTTGAACTTATTAAGTGCCCACCCTTCATTGTAAATTATATAGCTGTATTTCTAACAGCACTTAGCCTTACTTGCCTTACTTTTTTAACTGACAGTCTTGTAAAATAACTGCTTCTTTTATTATATCATCAGTATTCACTTGATTTCATGATTATTTTTTTGATATTCTTTTCTTTTCTTTTTTATATTATTTTGTTTTTTAATGCATTTAAAATTTTCCTTAACAAAAAAAATATTAGAAGTGCTGCCCTTGAATTCCCCTACCACTAGTGCTCATCTTTTATAAAATTTCTAGATCCGCCACTGTGACTATAGGAACAATGAAGGAAGAAGACTGAGACAGAAACGAAGAGAGAGAAGAGTAAAGTTAATAGAGAAAATATTGAAATTGAGAAAAATATTACTCAGTGTGTTTTTCTTCTGTACACGTGTCGTCTATATGTAGGGTTTCATTGTACATGTGTCATCTATGGAAAGGAGTAAAGTGGTTACAATAACAAACTAAATATGACAAACTTTCCTAACTAACCACTTTCTCTATTTGTACACTTTGTTAGCCCATCACAAGCTGGAGCATAGATATCGATCATGTCTATCTTAGAAATAAGAAAATGAATGGACTAGAATTGAGGGCTTTAGTAAAAACATTCAAAAGTTTATTAACATGTAACAATCGAACATTCAAAACTTGAACTTTTCCACAAACAGGATGATGACAATCCAATTCAATTTGCTCGATTTGAGCATAAAAAGTAGGATTGGCAACGGCCACAGGGGGTGGGTGTGTGCACAGTGAGGCTGAATGTAAATGAGTGAGTGTATTGAGCATATTTGATGGATAACCTTACTATTTATAGGGGTTACTTCTAGGGTTTGTCCCTTACGTTGTGCGTCGCGTCCCTGTACCATGTACGCTCTTGCATACTGCTCATGGTGCTCACGTTCTGTTATTCTTGCTCTACTGCCTGCTTCACTACCTATACGGTCTGGGATTAGTGGCATGGTTAATGGGTGATTAGTGTTTTATCTGTACATAGGCCGACTTCTGCGTAGAGTTTTCCTGCTAGGCCATTAGATGTTCTAGGTCCAATGTATAGGGCCATAACACATCCCATTCTCCAGCCTGCGCATGACTTGGAAGAGATCCTGACCAAGGAAACTTCTTTTTTATTGATGTGTAGGGTAGAGAATGTGAGGTTTTCTTTATCACAAGTGTGTAAAAGGAAAAGAAATATGAATAATGCATGTCTGAAGTTGTTTTTATTATAAAACTGGTGAGAATAAGAGAAGAGATTATAGATAGAGAAAGTAGAGAGAGAAATTCTCATTTCACTATATAATGAATAGTTACAAAAGACCTCTATTTATAGAAGGAAAATGGGTCTTTAGTGTAATTTACATCTCAGGGTCATTTGGTGTAGTTTTCCCTTAAAACATAAACTGTACACTCACGGATTTCCTTCCCGTGGATGTGTGTATAATTGTGTGCGAGTCCCACCAAATAGTAAATCACTATGCATGGTACTATGCGTGGGTCCCATGTCATCTTGTAGTATTTGAAGACCAGGAGTTAATAGACATCCACATAATAAGTATATTCATAACACTCCCCCTTGGATGTCCATTTATGAATGTGTCTCGTTAAAAACTTTAACTAGGAAAAACCCAATGGGATAAGAACTTAGCCAAAGAAAAGAGTACATCATTCATTGATACACTATCCAGTGCTGCCTCATTAAAAACCTTTCTAGGAAAACCCAGTGGGACAAAACTTAGATAAGGGAAAAAGAGTACAGCGTGTATCATCTCCCCCTCTTGATTACATCAGACTTGCTCCCCCTGATGACCACATTGCTTCAATATCATTCTGAGCATATCATCCTTTCTATCATCAAGTATTCTGTTATTCGTTGTGGAATAATAGAAACGCCCGATCTGATTGTTCATTGTATACCTGCAAGATCTAAATTTTTCAAGTAAAATCATAATAATCTTTTCATAAATATACATGTGCATATAGAACTTTAATAAATGTTTATTCAAATAATGATGCTATATGCACTATATGAATTTATTTAATTGATTATTCTCGAGAATTTGATGCTCCCAGCATCTTGAGTCCTTCTGGGACATATGTGTTTCTGGCGCCTTACGTCCTTCAAGGACATATGCTTTTGGCACACATTAAAATATTGTGGTTCATGATCCTCATTATCATTCATTACAACATATGCTATCATATCAACATAAATGTCGTCAACGTTGACTTTATTTTTCGGTCTCATCGGATTTCATTCATAATTTATTGAGATCTCATTATATTCACATATATTAGGTACCTGGGTCTCTTTTTGGACCACAATACTCTCTTCTTATAATATCTCTACTGGAGATAATAACTCTACATGAGATTGCTCTTCTGGAGCTTTTCTTAATTATCCTCAACTTGATCATCTATATTTTTATAGCTCCTTTTCTCTTTCGAGGATTTTTATCTTTAAAACCGATGGACCTACAACGCTTCAGGCGTGCTTTATAACAATTCATATAGGAGCATTTGCAGTTGGGACTTGTGACTTTGTCACTTTCTTTAGGTCAATAAATGCTTCTAAAATTGAATTATCTTTTCAGTGCACATTTCTTTGTACGAGGATCAAAATGAGCTAATGATAATTCATTCTACTTTATCTCTTTACCCAATTTGCTTATTTTTTCTCCCCTTCATCTAATTATGTAGTGTATATCCATCTGTGTGCATTATAGTGGATCATTGCACATTCAAAACTGTTAAAATGGAATTTATCTGGCTCCTGACCAAAAGCCAATTTTACAGGGAGAATTTTGTTGGCTTATATAATTGCTACAAATATATATAAACAATATTCTCATAATCATTGATCTACTCATATATGATTTCTGGATCATTCAATTTGGAAAATTGCGCGCATAATATATTGCAAATTTCTAGTTGCAAACATCACTGCAAACTTTGCAGACTTATAATCTCACATCTAATCTTTTAATTTGATATATTTCCAGAGATCCATTTCCAATAATTATTTCTATTTGAGAATAAGCAGCACATAATATATGACTCGGATGATCAAACAAGTCATGCCAACTTTCCATATGATTTATCATCCATATGATTTATCATCAAATCTAATATTCATTTTGGGGGAATCAACACAGAAACATTCACAAAGAATTATCAAATAAATATTCACACTTGATATATATTATTCTCCCCCTCAAGTGTGAGACCTTAAAAATTAATTCATGGAATTTCCATACAATATTTAATAATAATAGCATATATGATATCTATTTCATTAAAATTCCACAGATTTCTTAATGCATTATCAATGCATAATTTTGTTACTTCTGGTAACAAAATTTTCATTTTCCAAAATCGACAAACAAATATATATTAAATACAAAATCATCAAATGGATCACTGTAGATTCACGAGCGCAATACTGTGTAATCATAGATGCATCACTGTGGAATCACAGATGCAACAACTCAAATTGTCGTATGCATTTAAAGTCAAAAAGGTTCTAAGCTTGTGCTTTATAGGGAGCAGATCTGCAGAGATTTAACAGGACTGCGCAAATTTGCAGAGATTCAATAGGATTTAATTCGGCTATAAATAGAAGAAGGCAAACGAACATGCCTCACAAACACACAAGCATCTGATAATATCAATTACCAGATACTCACATATTTCTCTAAATTCTATTGTCATGGCAGGACCTAGTAATTTTATCCCAGTTTCTGATACATCTGAAACAGCATTACTTGATGCTTTGTTGTATGATGATCAGCCCAACATGTCATTTACTTCTTTGTTATCTCCTAATCCTTTTGAGATGTTTATTCCTCCTTCTACTATTCCTCTTTCTGCTTCAAATGTACCTACTTCTCCCCCAAGAATAAGTGTTCTTCCTCAATCTACAAGGATTGAAGGTACAACTGAAGCAGATTCATCAAGAAAGCCTGTTAAAAGGTGTAGAACTATGGCCGAACTGATGGAGTCTACCAGTCAAGTTCAACCAATAGTCACAACAATCAATGAGCCAGCACTCACAAGCCAGCAAACAACCACCAGCCAGCCATCAACAACCAGCCAGTCAGCAACAATCATCCAGCCAACAACTACAAGCCAATTAGCAACTACTAGCTTATTGGAATGTAGTTGCTGTCATGTTTTACAGGAAATTATACATACCAACGGACTTCAATATCATAAACTTGAAGTTCACGGAAGGAAGATAGGTATGATTTCCCATGCTGTTTTATTTGAAAATGTACAAGATAAATCTTACAATACTGACAGGCTTCCAATGTTTGATTTTAGTAACAAAAATTTTGGAGAAATCAAACATTTTCTGACATAGTATTGTATAGATTTACAAGCATCAGGATATAACTTGATGCGTGATCCTGTATTGGACTATCATGAGGTCCTTTGTGTTGGTTCGGAATGGGCTAAAAACCCAAATGAACTACCGCGGAGTTCATTTCAAACCAACATTGAAAATCTATTAGATAAAGGAAAACAGCTCACGGTTAATATTCCATATGATATATCATCCCTTAATCAGGGTGAATTATATAGATTAACAATGGAGCAACGGGAAAGAATAAAGAAAACAACGCACCATGATTTAAGTGATTATTTTCACTTAACCCTAGATGATGCGAGTAAACAATTAAATATGTCTACTCACACCATACAAAAGATCTATCAAAAAGGAGGGTTAACTGAGTAGCCACACAAAAAGCTTAAGAAACTTATGATACAAATCTCGATATTACGAAGAGCTTTGCCTCATCTGGATCCCATCTCAAGAGAAACAAAAGAAGAAGACATTAAATATCTTCAAAATGAGATGATTAAGGTTTGTAATGGAGTTGAGCCACTCGCTATTAAACTTTGTTGAAATAATATTGCCTTTTGTTTAATTGTTTTATTTATAAATATTCTTTCTCTTGTATTCACAAAAATTGTTATAATTATCTAAACACAAAATAATAGTAAAATAACCATAATCACAATATATTTATTGCTTCATTCACTTCTGGGAATGAAGTTGAATAAAATTCATGATCCATAATTCACAGATTTGTTTGATCATGGCAAGAAATTAATCCACAATATTTCTTGACTTAATCACAATTTTGCTACTGTAATAGCAAATTGGATATATTTATTTATAATATCAATCATGATCATACAATCCCTTGTCTCATAATTTAAGGGAATATTTAATGCCAAATATACAATTTTGAGGCCTTTATACAACTAATGGCATACAAAATTTATGGATCAAGCCTTGTTTTATAATTTATCTCTTGGCTTCAAGCCAACTTGCCTCTTGGCATCAGGCTAATTTATGCCTCCTCATGTTCTTAGGCCAATTTATGCATTCTCATATCTCAATGGCATATTGATCTCATAGGCCAATTTATGCATTCTCATATCTCAATGGCATATTGATCTCATATGGCCTTTAACAATTTATCATCAGGATAAATATATAAAATAAAAGCAGTAAATAATAAAACAGATGGAACCCACTAATATACTTGTATATATTAGTGTCATTGCCATAAATAATAAAAAAGGGTAGGGGAATATATAAATTGTAAATAAATAAATAAAAATAAAAGGGAAGGGGGATATAATGCAGTAAATAAATAAAATAAATGACTAGAAATAAACGTGTTAAATAAATAAAAAGAAGATGAAATAGGAATGGTAGTAAACTCACAGCGAGACCTATCTCATCCAAAGGTAAAAAAAAAGGATGCATATGCAAATGCAAATATATATATATATATATATATATATATATATATATATATATAATATAGAAAGCAGTAAATAAAATAAATAAAATGGAGCCTACTAATATATAGTGTTGCTGCCATGAAAAATAAATAAAACAGTAAAGAATTAAAAGTAAATTAAATAAATGAAGCCCATTAATATATTAATGTGTGCCACCATGAAAGATAAATAAATATAAAATAAAATAAATAAATGGATCCCACTAATAAATACTAGTGTGTCTCTATGAAAAATAAATAAAGCATTAAAGAATTAAATTAAACAAATGAAGCCCACTAATATATAGTATTGCCGCCATAAAAGATAAATAAATATTAGTAGCAATAAAATTAAATGTTAGTGGCATAAAAGTAAATGTTAGTTAAGTTAGTAACAATAATAAAATCTCAAATAACAACAATTAAAAGAAAAATTAAATCTAAACTTCCAATCTGGAGTCAAATTAATAACAATAATAATAAAAATAAAGTTGAAAAATTTACTCACCTTGGATTTGTCAATAGCTTTACTTCTTGCCTCCTTTTATTTTTTTTTTAAACTATTCTTGCCGACAGAATAGTGATTTTTTTTAAAGATATTAATTATCGGCAGAAGCATCCATACTCCATGAAAATGTGTCAATTGGATTCAAATGGTAGGGCCCAATTTAAATTATTATCAAAGAACCATGGGCAAAGAAAAGAAAGAAGAAAGAAGCTTTGGACTATAAACAATTGATACACTACAAAATAATTGGGCCCTCAGCTTTCAATTTTAAGAAGTTTCAAGGAAAAACATATGGGTCCAACATGAAAAACACATGGCCCAGCATGATGACTTTTGTGAAGAAGAGAAGAAAAACACATGGATCCCACACCTAACAACTTCCATCCACATCGAGAAACAAGAGAGTTGGAAGGAAAAACTGAATGACGCCGATGAAGGCAATAATAGACTTTGGGAACCAGAGATGAGCGAAGAGCGCTGGTGATGTGGAGTAGGGTGACGGACGATGATACACGATGTAGGTGAAGAGCGATGGAGAAATAGAAGAGGAAGAGACCGACAATGATGAGAGAAATGGATTTGAGGATAGAAGAGACGAGATATAATATTTAAATCATGAAGGTAAAATTGAGGAAGAGGATCTAGGAAAAGATTATTGGAAAAAGATGATGAACATCTTGGAGAGAGTATAAAATATGAAGAAGCGATTTGCAGATGAGAAGGAAGAAGAAGATATCAGCAATCAATCGTGCTGATAACGTATTATAAAACTGGTGAGAATAAGAGAAGAGATTATAGAGAGAGAAATTCTCATTTCACTATATATAATGAATAGTTACAGAAGACCTTTATTTATAGAAGGAAAATGGGTCTTTAGTGTAATTTACACCTCAGGGTCATTTGGTGTAGTTTTCCCCTAAAACATAAACTGTACACTCACGGATTTCCTTCCTGTGGGTGTGTGTATAATTGTGTGCGGGTCCCACCAAATAGTAAATCACTATGCATGGTACTATGCGTGGGTCCCATGTCATCTTGTAGTATTTAGAGACCGGGAGTTAATGAACATCCACATAATAAGTATATTCATAACCGTTTTTTTTTTTTAAAGATCTGTTTATTATAATTTTCTTATATAGTTTCAAAAGACTGAATTAAGATTCATTGAAGCTAATGGGCGAGAAGAACCAGAATAAGATGAAAGAAAACTAAAAACCTGTTGAATATGTTGGAGCATCGTGTACGTACTCCAGAATAAGAAGCTGACGGAATTGGTTCCTTGCCTATCAAACCCATTCTTTGGATAGGCAAGGGGAGCTATCAGGTCTGGACAGTCCAGATTTAATTTTTATAATTTGTTTATTTTTCAATGAAAAAATTATTTTTTTAAAAAAATATTAATTAAGAGATTATCTTTATTTTATATTCTCTATCTATTAAAATAACTTTTTTAAAAAAGAAAATTGGACCATCCAAAAGAGAGACAAGGAGCCCAGTTTCGAAGCTGCCGGGGTCACCTGTCCCGTCCGTAATGTGAATACATGGCAGATATTTGGGTCCATCATATTATCATGCTCCTCCAATGCACTGCATCTTCCCCCTAGGCATCCTTATCCTCATCTCCGCTTCGGACCTACATTATTTCAATTTTTCTTTTTCTTTTTCACACGTTTCCGGGACTATTACAATTTCTCCCTTTATAAAATAAATAAATACTCCAGTAAATACAGCCTCACTTGATGGTGCTCTCACATGAAAAATTATCAATTTGTATTAGTTAATTACTGGCGTATCATATTATAATGCACGATGCCTCCTGCTCCAAGGTGGATGACGTTAGCTTGCGAACGTAAGCGCCATGACTTCACCTAGCCCTCGTCACGTACACACCCAGGTGGCAAAACCCCATTCGTTGGTTCCCAACACGTAAAGCTGAGGCGCGTGTGGGAGTGTTGGTTTCAAAAGCATGTGGAAATTTCATAGCCAGCTTCCTTCGCCCCCCAGGAGAAGTAAGAAAAGAATCCTCTAATAAAAACACACCTTCTCTTTCGGTCCGCCCTGTCTTTCTGGGTTTCACACACACAGAAATGGAGAATCTTCCTTCGGATCGTAGAAAGGCAATCGAGGAACTGGAGAGGGGCCGTGAGTCTGCCACCCAGCTCCGCCGTCTCGTGCTCAACCCCAGCGGCGAGGGAACGACGCCGTCTGTGCAAGATCTTGCGGACGAGGTGGTGAACTCCTTTTCCAACACCCTTTTGCTCTTGAATCTCCCCTCTCACGATTTCCAGATGCAGCAATATTCTTCTTGTGTTCTTCCCGCTAAATCTGACGACTCTGAGGATAGTTGCAAGAGCACTTCCGCTGTTAGGGAACGAAGAGGCTCTTATAAGAGAAGGTCCGTACGTACTCCATCAGATTTTCTAATCTCTTCTTCTTCTCATCTCAATTATTGATTTTCCTCTGCTTGCTGATTAGGAATATGATTAATTGCATAACTGTTGGTTTCATTCAGTTTTTGAAATGAATCGACTAGTTTGCTTACGATTACCGTTTTTGGCTTCCAGGAGAACATCACAAACATCGGAGATAGACTCCGGAGCTCCGATTGATGATGGCCATGCGTGGAGAAAGTATGGTCAAAAGAATATAATGAATGCCACATACCCAAGGTAATTCATTTCATTTACCTACATGTGATTCCCAACATGGTTTTTCAATCCTATTTTTCATGGTCATGCATCACTCCAAATCCATCTATAATTTGACTTGATGTATGATTGGCGGTTATGTCTCAAACATTACATGATTGCGGTCCTCATGTCCTGGACAAGTGTCCCAGTACATGCTTCCAATTTCAAACTACAAACTCTTGGCGTTATATATATGTCAGATCACCTTGTCATAGATTTCTGAGTTCTGAACCAATACTTGAACCATATTGATGCAGGAACTACTTCAGATGCACTCACAGGTTTGACCAGGGGTGCCAAGCAACCAAACAGGTGCAGAGAATACAAGAGAAGCCTGAGCTGTACAGGACAACTTACTATGGCCAACACACGTGCAACAGAAACTCGCTGAGCAACGAGATCCTTTTGGATGCTAATTCTCCTTCACACCCTTCCCGATTTATCAATTTTGACAAGAACCTCGCCACCGATCAGGCCTTCTTCTCATCACCACCATCTCTTCCCATGACAGGAACACAGTGTAAGGAAGAGATTCCCTCATCTTCATCGGGGGATTACGTTGTCTCCCCTGAATCAGACCACAAGGATCCCATTTCTGATATGTTGTTCGGTGATTTTGTGTTCAACCCTTTGATTATTTAGATGGCTGAGTCTGCTGTTCGCTCTGTAAAGTTTGTTTTAATCCGTGACGGGCTAGTTGTATTAGTAAGGCAACGGAGCCTTATGATCTTCTTCAGGCAGAGCTTCGGGCTCTGAACTGTAAATTACAGTCTGTACTCGCTTTTGATTTGTGGCTAGTTGAGTGTAATAAGAATTGTTCAATATATGCTTCAGGTTTAGACTTTATCGAGTTTGAGTTTGTGGTGGAAAACCCCTTTGTCGCAACAAAGCAGACTGCAGAGTAAATGAGACTGGTACAAGGTATATTTAAGTAGCTCCAAGACTGTCAACATGTTCTTTATATGTTTGAAAAGAATTATTTATAAGTAGCTTCATGGTGTTGATGCAAAGTTTATGAAAGAAGAAATTGAGTGTAGAATGGACGAAATAGCAGTGGTTGGTGGGAGAAGGGTGAGGACCACGAAGTGACTGATTATGAAAAGACAAGCAAGTAGAATACAGACATGTGAATAATGGATGAAGACAGATCATAGAAGGAGAAAGGAAAGCCAGCCTAACTGTGAATATGAATGAAACAGAGATGACGACGATGGTGGTGACTGGTTTCCATCAAGAGAAGTCGAAGTGGGCGGCGGGCTCATGGTTGTTTCTGGAAACAGACAAGTAATTGCCTACCCAACACAACACAAATACCTGCTTTGAAATTTCTCCTTGCAGACAAAACACCTTTTTATGTCATATCCTATTTTATAAAACATTTTCCCCAAGTTCTGTGCCACATGATCATTATCTAAATCTGCTTCACCCACCTTTCTTTCCTAATGATTAAATTAAATATTACATATCGTTCAAAATGCAAATTTTAAACTTTTGGTTCATTAAGTTTGGCTAAGTTTTTATTTTGGCCCATGAAATTCAATTTTTACGAATCAAATTTCTAAAGTCTCATAATCATAAACAAATTAAATAGTTATTATGGTTTAAAGACATATATATGATTCTGAACATGTTTAAAAAAATTAACTCAATGGTGTCACCTCTATTTGGATTGCTGAAAAAATTATTGGTCCATTGACATCAATTAAGGATATAAAATTGCTATAAATTAATCATATAAACAAATTAAATAGTTACTAAAAATGATTTTTTTAAAAAAAAATAAAATAATTTTTTAAGATCATTAAATATTTTTTTTAATTTATTTTAGTATCTGAAGTATATTTTTAATATTAGTCAGTACCTTAAAAAATATTTCAGATTGACTATAAATTTAAATTATAAAAGTTACTTATACTTTCATCAATTTAAACATAAATCACATTTTGTAATATGATTTTAACACAATGTCGCTTCTTGATAATGCAAATTGATTTCTCACGGTTATCGCAAACACACCCAAGATAAGTTAGTTTTTGGGAATTATGGAGTGCTCATAGAGTGTGACAAATCGCTGTGGATAAAAGAAAGGGCTGGCCCACAGACTGACTTGATTGCACGTATTTACTTTATTACTCCAGTACCTTCTCATTCATTTCCCAACCAAGCACTGTCGTCCTTTCTTTCTTTTATTTCAGCACACCGTCACATTTCACTTACTTGGATATTGTTTTTCTTTTTTTGACCAGGCTTGGACCTTTATTCTTTTAATAGATATGAATAATTAATAAATTATTTAATACTTACACAATTAACTACTTTTTTTATATTTCTCAAAGATTTTTTTGCGATTGAAGCCAAGTGAGAAGGCATGGCAAAGAGGTCTTGTTCGTATTTCCGTACGTAGTTGGAGTGATGATGATTGGTTATGTTTATGTAGGCGTCTCACAGGTCCGACCTTTTAGTAGTTCCTTTTTTTCAGGGTTGAGTTTCTCTCATAATTTTTTTTTATTATCTCTTATAATTTTTAAATCATATCCATCCAATCAATTACAATACTACTTTAACATTTCTCTCACCTCTCCAATCAATGATCCATATTAGATAATGAGAGAAAATGAGAAAAAAGATGAAGAGATAATCCTCTTCCGTCTTTTGGGACCAAGATTCAGTCAGAATTAAAAAAAAAAACTTAAAATCACCCTCGCACGAACCTTTGTGATCCACTTAAAACACTTGTTTGGCTGGGCACGGATCAGCGGTTAGCTTACCATACTCCAACACCTGAGGAATAGAATTCTGCATCGCCTACTTATTCTCTAAGACCATTGGCAGAGCACAAATATTTCTCCCAAAGTTATATAATTTTAATATTTTCCTTAAAATTAACGTACCTATAACGGAGTGTGTTAATTACTTAGATTATAACGTTCTATTGCAACAACTCTCACAATTTATTCTTTGAATCTTTGGTCCAGGGTGTGTAAGTAAGGCCTATTGTACAGTGAATAATTCATTGAATGACAACATCCTTTTCTTTCTACTCTTTTTTTGCCGTGTACATCTTTTATTTAATAAGATATGTATTATTTAATAAAATTTCATATAAACTTGTTTTTTTAATATATTTATCCAAACAAATTTTCAAAAGTCATATTGAAAAATAAAGATGTTTTTATCCAAAAATAAATCACATTATACAATATAACTTTTATCTAATTTTAAGTTTATAAAAGTTATAATAAAAAAAAAAAAAGTCATTTTTACCATTACTATCTTAAACATAACACGTCCTTTTCCTTTTTAAATTTCTGCCTCAAGAAGATGGGTCATTCTTGATATTTTAGTTTTACGACTCCCCAATTGCTAGTAGGCACGCTTCTAGAAATACCAACGTATAATGGTCAAAACTCAAAATACTAATAGAACACTTCTGTTACTACCTCCACCCTTAAAGTTGACCTTTCTTTTAAGGAAATTAAAATACTTAAGTAAGTTATTTAATCACATAATGTTATGTATAATTAAATTATATATCAATTTATAAGTTAAACAAGTTATTTTTTAAAAAAATGGATAAATATAAACAATTTAAAATAATTTAATTAGTTTTGTCAATCTCAAAGGGGAAAAAAAAAAACAGTTTAGGACCAAAGGTAGTACTAGACATTAAAAAGAAGAAGAAAACCTGACAAATAAGGGCAAAGGCCATTAAAATAAAAGGAGATTTAATCCCAAAACTCTCCATCTGCACCACAGTCCTTAGTTTGTTAGGACACTATCCGCTACCATATTCCGTTGCCTCGGAATATACTCAAAACCCCGGTCCCATGAAAAGGACTTGAATTTCTCGATCTCCAAAAACAAAACACTACATCGATCTGGACAAGGCTTTTCGAATCTGATTCATCTATGTGTGCATAGGTGGTTTGCTCTTTTTTTATATTAAAATAGTGGCAAGTGTGTAACCACTCCGGGTACTGCAGTGGCAAGACCCTCCCAACAGTGGTAGCTCCGGATTATGAGTGGTTTGCTTTTGATAATGACAGCATCGCTTTGCCCACCATCTACTTCTCCATAAATTTGTAGGTAACCGATTGTTCATAGTGATCCACATCTCATGGCAGAGTGAGATGGATCCAACTTACAAGTTGGGCCGGTGTGGGTGGATAAACTTGAAAGGATTACCATGCTGGGCCAGCCCACTCCATAACCGCCACAACAAAGATTCGTGTGATTACAATATTGTTTTTTGTGGTGGTACACATCTCTATCTATGAAACTATATAAATATGCATGTGCTGTATTATTTTATTGAGGACGAAGGCCGATACAAACAAACAGCAAGGCTGAAACTGGTGGAGGCAGAGTGTTATTGTCTTTCGGGGTGGGTGGTGACAACAACATGTACGTTCGTTGTTATTCAAACCAGTTTTACATGGATGATGGAGATGGCCTAACAAATTAAATAATAAGTGAATAAAAAAGGGAGAGGATCACAGCAAATGATGGTTGCCCCCTTGCCACGGCCGACGGCAAACGAGTGTGAAAATCTATCATCGAAAAATTGGGGCCCAAAGGGAATCAAATCAAGGTGTGCCCGTCTACTTCGATTCCTCCCCACGTACGTGTTTCACCTTCATTATTCTTTTTCATTTTGAAGATTTATAAACTATTTCTAACAACGACAATGACCCAAAAATACCCATTAAATAGTACTAGTATATGTGAATATTGGTCCTACAAACGCCTTATTCCCATTATATCCTCAATTTATTATGGGAAATTTCTAAAGAACTAACTTCAAAAATACCAAAAGACATAAATGTATTCTCATAATATATATCAAAAGGATATGACATCCTCACTTGTCCTTTTTAAAAATAATAGAAATGTCATTCACTTATAAACTATTTTGCTTTTCTCTCTTATTTCAAGATCTGACTCTCCCTTTCCTTCTTTTTATGTCGTCGTTCATTTTGTCAATCTTCTTCAACCTCTAGTGATGGCTGTAATGAGGCTTCTTCTTCAACCTCTATTGCCTCATCCTCCTCATATTCTCAAATATGGTGAAGATGTCGATCACAATTCTAGCTAGTTGTGTTGTATCTGAAAGTGGAGTGGGTTGGGTGATCTGACTTTGTCGTTCAAGAGCATGATCCTGGATCTGAAACCCAAGCAAAGGATGCCTCCGAAGAACCTTGTTTGGTTCTCATTGCTGATGTGTCTTCAAGCTTCCCTACTCTGCTGTCACCGCTACTCAAAGAGTTGTGCGATATTGAAACCACATAACCTCTCTCTTGAAGAGCCGTGAAAAGAGTGTCAAAAACAAGGGAGATAACATGCTTCGATTGATGGTGGCAACAAAGTTTTTTTTTAACCTCCATTGTTGATTTCAACTCTTTGATTCTTGAATTTGTACACTTGACAAAGTTAGCGCCAACTTCAGCGATGTCAAATCGATTTTTTTATATTTTTTTAATTCTCAAATCTCAGTCTTGTTGCTAGTGTAATTTTTGATTCTCAAGTCAAACTTTTGTTGTTGGCTTTGTTATTTTTATTCTTAATCCATCATCTTGTTACTGGTGGTTGTTGATGTTTTATGGTAGTTGGTGGTGTCTTGGATGCTTTGCCAGAAAGTGTTGTTAATCTTTTCATGGTGATGAATTAAAAAGTTTATCAAAATTTGTGAAACTTTTATAAAATCTTGCGAATCAAAATTTGCAACTAGTGAAATTCTCTAAAGATTTTTTTAAAACGTTATAAACCTTTATCATAACTTGTTTTGTCAAATATCGTGAATCAAAGTTAGCAATTTGTAAAATTATTTAAGGAAATTGTGAAATTATTTTGAGAATTTGTGAAAACCTTATTTAAACTTGTGAAGCTCTTATTAGATGTTATAAATTCAAATTTGCAACATATGAAATTTTTAAGCAAGTTCTAAAATTCTTTTAAGAACTTATGAAAACCTTATCTGACTTTAAATCAAACTATTTTTCTCTTCTCATTTTCTTGTAATATTCCCCTTCTATTTCTCTTTCTCACCCCTTTCTTCATTTTACTTTTCTTATTGTATAATACTTAACTTTTCCGTGTTATACATTAAGAATCTTTAATCAATCTTCAGCTTATTATGTTTGGAAGCTCTCTTGTTCTTCAAGGTTTCTCCTTAATTCTTTTTTCTTCATTTTGCCGACCCAAGAACAATTATATGTTGCTCTTGATTATTCGACAAGTGTTTGAGTAACACTCAAACCATGTTTTCGTAAGTCTAAGCACAACTCATCTCCCTTGTTTATCTCGTAAATCATAAAAATTATTATTCAAAAGCCAATCGAAACATACATGACTTGAAATATTGAGACAAATGACATGGAAAATTCCGTAAGTGGGGTGGGGGCATGGACTTTTTGAGCGACAGACACTTATGTCATTTATTTTTAATTTCAAGAAGAACAAATTAGATACTAACATTTTTATGTAATTATGAATATTCAAAATACCATTATGTCCTTTACTATTTTTAAAATTCCTTTTGTGTCTTTTTCCTAATTATCATTTCTCATATAATATTATTTATAATATGATTGACATTGTTTATTTTAGGGTGAAGTAATCCATGGACTATGGTGTTGAGGTCAACCCAAGTCCCCAACACAATAGGGGTGTATAGAGTTCCCGCCGCCCCGGGGACACCGGAAGAAAGTTTTTTCTTTTTTAATACTGTATACAAGACAGTATTATCAGAAATTTAATTTAAATAAAATCATAAAAATTGCAGTGGGGAAAACATATTTCGAGAGATAATTAAAAAATCATATATTTTAGAGAGGTTTACGTGTCATTTGCATGGTAAAATACCTTCACTTGAAATGACCACTTCTTTGAAATGGACTGTGGATCCGTTTAAAAAAAAAAAAAAAAACGGGACTGTAGAATGTGGATTTTCTTGCGCATGACATGGACACATGGCTGCTGCAGAGAATCAAGTCCCGATTGGACTGTATCTAATCCTCCGACGATGGCGATTACAGTTCAACGTGTCGAATAAGCTCCATAGCCAATTTCTTCTGACCCCCTTTTAGTCTTTAATACTCTTCTCCGCTCTTGCTTGAACTGTCAATCCTTCACCGAGCAGAAAACCCGTTTCCTCCTACATTTCTGATCAAAACTGTCACTTAAGCACTTAAATTATCCAAATATCTAGCGCGATTCGATTTTTAGTTCCTTTTTCTCTCTTTTCTTCGCTGGAAAAATAATACCAGGGGCTTAATATCTTTTTGATCCTTTGGAAAATATCTGTGGGAGAAGAGTGCAACAAAAGGCTAAATGAGGGAGAAGCTAAGCTTTTTGTTGGGTGTTTGGATTTTTTTGTGTGGGTTTTGTGCGGCTAAGTTTGTGGTGGAGAAGAATAATTTGAAAGTCACTTCTCCGAAATCATTGAAGGGCGTGTATGAGTGTGCGATTGGGAACTTTGGAGTCCCCAAGTATGGAGGAGCCATGATAGGCTCTGTGGTATACCCCAACACGAATCAGAGGGGCTGCAAGAGCTTTGATGATGATACTTTGTTTAAGTCAAAGCCTGGAAGCTTTCCTGTCATTCTTTTTGTGGATCGGGGAGGTGAGCTCTTTATTTCATACCTATATGGCTGTTATACTAATCCTTCAAGTGAGATTTTCGTATATCATCTGTTTTCATTTGTGGTTGTCTAAGCGCATGGCTTTTGGGTGGTGATTTTGTACTGAATTTCTGTGTCAAGCTCCTCTCTGTCTTTTGCTGGTGATGAATTTGAGATCTGTTCTCCGTTGAATTGTTTTCTATTATGCAGATCGACATGGAAAGTTAGGGTAAGTTGTTCAATCAGTTGAATCGCTATCTTAAAGGGAAGTTGGGATTTTTCTTTTCCTACTGGAAACCAAAATCCCTGTAGCTTTTAACTATATGATGGACCGTGTTTGCTGGAGTTTGCTGCAAGTTATTCCTAAAATGTAAATTTGATGTCTAAGATTCAGAGTTTTCGTTTTCGAGTTCCTGAACTGCTTTTTTTTCTTTCAAGATCAGATTGCCAATGTTCAACTATATTAGATACCGTAATCATTTTTCTTAAAAAAACTAAAAACATATTAAAGAGTTTGGCACCTAATTTATCATTGTGCTGTTTGTGACTACACAATTGGTATTTAATAATTAGAAGCTCCTCTGTTGAATGCCGCCTCTATGATTATATTTACACGACGGCTGATTAACATATCCAAGAAGAAAAACTCAACAGTGCTCCCTTCCCTTTGTTGTAGATTGCTACTTCACTTTGAAGGCCTGGAATGCACAGAATGGTGGAGCGGCAGCTATTCTTGTTGCAGATGACAGACTAGAACCTTTGATCACCATGGACACTCCTGAAGAGGGGTCTGTGGCAAATGATGAATATGTGCAGAAGATTAGTATTCCTTCCGCCCTTATCAGCAAATCCTTGGGGGATAGCATCAAGAAGGCTCTGTCAAGTGGAGAGATGGTTACCATAAATCTTGATTGGAGTGAGACACTTCCGCATCCTGATGAGAGAGTTGAGTATGAGTACTGGACAAATAGCAATGATGAGTGTGGACCAAAGTGTAACAGCCAAATTAATTTTGCCAAGAACTTTAAAGGGGTAGCTCAATTACTTGAACAGAAAGGTTTCACTCAGTTTACCCCCCACTACATAACTTGGTATTGCCCTGAGGCATTTATCTTGAGCAAACAATGCAAGTCTCAGTGCATAAACCATGGGAGGTATTGTGCTCCAGATCCTGAGCAAGATTTCAGTAGAGGATATGATGGTAAAGATGTTGTTGTTCAAAACCTGCGCCAAGCATGCATCTTTAAAGTGGCAAATGAAAGCGGAAAACCTTGGAAATGGTGGGACTATGTGACAGACTTTGCAATCCGCTGTCCAATGAAAGAGAATAAGTACACCGAAGAATGCTCTGATCAAGTTATCAAATCTCTTGGTATGTTGAACGCTTATCTTTTGCATTAACTTTCCAATAGGCTTACTCTTTTTTTTTTTTTGGAGGACGTTATTTTTTTTCTGCCTAAAATGTGTTAATATCAGCTGAAAATCATGAATGTTATACTGCTTTTACTTTCATATGTAAATTCTTCAGTTTTCTTCTTGTTGATATGATATCTCTGGGATTCAATCCTAGTTCTAATGCTCAAGCTTTGATGTAAGGGCAGAAAAAGCTCTAATTTGTATTGTACTGATAGAAGTATCTGTTATTATTCTCGGATCCAGCTTAATAATGTTGTAGTTTGCTATAATCCTTCTTCTTGCATGATATCAATTTATGTGCCCTTTGTTATCCTTATAATGTTCTGGCGAAATGGTTTATTACTCAATTGTATCATTAAAAGCTGTAATACCTCAGCTCACTTTCTTTAACCTACTTTGCAGGGGTAGATCTTAAAAAGATTAAAGATTGTGTTGGAGATCCTAATGCGGATGTTGTAAACCCTGTTCTCAAGGCTGAACAGGATGCACAGGTTGGCAATTCTTAAACGCAAACTTTTTTCTGCTTCTCTTGTTGGCTTATTCTCATAACTGGGACATTCTACTTCTTCTGTTAACACTTACATTTTCTTCCGCCTCTGTTTTCAGATTGGCAAAGGCTCTCGGGGTGATGTTACTATATTGCCTACTCTTGTTATAAACAACAGACAGTATAGAGGTCTGAGCCAGCTTTCCTCACACACACAACACACTCGCTTGTTTAAGGCTTTTTTGACTACATTCTTATATATATTTAGTTATTTATATATTTTGGCTTTTAACTGCTTTTAGGCAAGTTGGAAAAAGGAGCAGTTCTCAAGGCAATCTGTGCAGGTTTCCAAGAGACCACCGAGCCAGCTATTTGCTTAACTCCAGGTCCTCTTCCTTTCTTTCAGTTTTTAACTCCACCCCACCCCCCCCCCCCCCCCCCCAAAACAAAAAAAAAAAAAAGAAGCATAGCCTCTCTTACAAAACATATGAAGAGATGAGATGATGAATCATTCTATCTCTGCTGTCGTGGTTGTTGAACTTTTATTGTCTGATTGCTTCAAAAATCTCAATTATTGGTTTCCATTAACAAGCAGCCCTTGGCTCAGATTGTAATGGATGATGATGTGAATTGCGTGATTATACTTCTATGGGTGAACTCTTAGAAGTATAATCACGCAATTCACATCATCTCTAACCAACACCTTCCTTGATCTATGGGTGAAACATTTTATTTTGGTCCTTCTGAGAAATTTAAACTAAAAGGGAAATTTGCTGACATCCCTAACCAACGCCTTCCTTGATCTTATTCAGGAGAAAGATAGAAAATCCCAATAGAAAAAACCCATAGGAATGAAGAAAGAACGAGGAATTAATCAATGTGTATTTAGAATGTAAAATAAAAGGTAAAATGAAAAGATTATGATGGTTTGCAATTTTAAGATCTTGTGGACAATAATTGTCTAAATTTTATAAAATCTGCATTGTGATCTTCTTGTTGGAGATTTATTTTGGTTGCATAGTTGGTGGAGACTTTGTATGTGAAATGACTGACTAAAATTGAAAATTTACCTGAGCTAATGATCTTTTTGACCACTGTTTACAGACATGGAAACAAATGAGTGTTTGGAAAACAATGGTGGTTGCTGGCAGGACAAATCTAATAATATCACTGCATGCAGGGTATTTGGCTGACCAGACATTCTCAGGATCATTTTCCAGAGAGAGAGATTCTTATTACTGTTTATTTTGTACTGGGTTTGAGTCTTTTAAATTTAACCATCTTCCATTTTTTTAATAGGATACTTTCCGAGGAAGAGTGTGTGAATGCCCTGTGGTTCAAAATGTCAAATTGGTTGGTGATGGATATACACACTGTGAAGGTAACTTGTTTTAAGTTTAAACTTAGATGGCTTGCTTTGTTCTTCATGCGAAATATGAAGTGAAAAAAGAGACAGATGTGTATATCCTGAATTTTTCCTATTAATAATTATGTGCTGATTATTGAAATGATACATTAGCCATTGATTGAATGTTGGCAATATTGTGATTATTATGGATGATGGAATATGACGGTTCAAATTAAGCCTTCACTATGCCAAGAATACAACAAAGGCTGAAAATTAAAGCCTCATTCATAATTTCCCACCTACTTTCTTTGTGTCTCTTTCACTAACCAGTTGAGTTTTTTAACAGCCTCAGGAACCTTGCGCTGTGAACTCAACAATGGAGGTTGTTGGAAGGAAACCCGAGGTGGTAGAATGTACTCTGCCTGTGTTGTAAGTAGTTCTACGCTTCTGGAATCTTGTGCATGCTCGTACGTTTGATGTTTTCTTCTGTTTGAAAGAATGTTGGGGTGTGGGGAGTGAGAATGATGTCAGATATTATTTGTCCCCTGTTTTCTTGTTTATTACTTGACTATGCAGGATGACCATACCAAAGGTTGCAAATGTCCACCTGGATTCAAGGGTGACGGAGTCCACTCCTGTGAAGGTAATTACTGTTGTAAATTCAGCAACTATTTAATATCCTGGCAAACACATAAGCGTGAATTATCTTGCTTGGTGGATTATTGCCGAATGCTTGAATGCACATCCTTGTGTAGTATGAGTAGTTTCATGATGCTATTAGCTACTTCTCTGATATAAACTGTCTATGTTTCTTGTACTGACTATTTTCCAGATGTGGATGAGTGTGAAGAGAAGTTGGTCTGCCAGTGCCCAGAGTGCAAATGCAAAGATACCTGGGGGGGTTATGAATGCAGCTGCAGAGGCAACTTGGTCCACATGCAAGAAAGTGACACGTGTATTGGTGAGACTTTTTTGCGTTTAACAATCTCAATCTCACTAGTTTTATAATGGTGCTTTGTTGAATGGTTTAGCTTTTCAGTACAATCATCTAATAGACAACGGTATGATGGAAAATGCAACTTTGCATGGCGAATTGATAACACCCTGATATATTCATTCTATAAGATCAGTGTCAAGTTTTCCCTGGGAAAGAGGCTTTCCTTGTTTTAGCCTAAATTTTAAACTCTAGTATAAGATTGTCTAGTTTATTTTTATTTGTTTCCCCAAACTTACAGGCTGGTGTCTTGGTTGTGTTATAGATACTCCGTGTATAGCTATTGAGATTTTTATTTGTATAATCTATACATATGATATACTTTTATTGTTTTCAGCGATTCTAATCTTGTAACTGACAATGTGTCATTTTTTTGTTTTTTGTTTTGTTTTTGTTTTTGTTTTTGCATTGTTTCTATATCTTGTAAAAACAGCTAAATATACCTCTTCATTGACAACCGGGGGTTTTATTTGGATGATGATTTTCATCTTGGCTGCTGTTAGTGTTGGGGGATATGCGTTTTACAAGTACAGAGTCCAGGTATGATTCTCTCAGACTTGATTGTTTTGTACTATAAAAGCAGGCTTTTGTTCTCAAAACACAAAGTGCAATTATTCATATGTTGGCTATCAAGTTTACTAAGAACATGACACGGAAAAACTTTTTGTAACACATCACCACATGATTGCTTCTATCAGAAGAGATTCTTTATAATCTAGGTGTTGTTATTTTTAACTCAGGAACTCAATAGCGAATAAATGGGTAAATTTACATAAGCTGTGTCCTTAAATTAATAAATCCACAAGGCAGTCATATAAATGCTAGCCGACAGACATTTTGTTATAGAAGAATGAGTTCTTTTGAGAGGGGGAAGCATTTCTGACTCAGATAGTTGATAACTTGAGCGCAAGTTTTCTTTTTGTTTGTAATGTTTTACATCTTCTGTTTGAAGTCTTAGTATGAATACATTATATATGTTCTTTAGGCATTGACATGTGAAATAAAATTTTCTGCAGAGCTATATGGATTCTGAGATAAGGGCAATTATGGCCCAATATATGCCCTTGGATAATGAAGCAGAGGTCCCTAATAATCAACTTCATCATGACATCTAGATGATGGGAGCTTGATATCAAGTATGAATTCTGAGAATCATCTGGGAAATCATCTAAGGGTGTTCAGTTTAATACTAGTAGGTGATCAGGCTATACAACTTGAGACTTCTGCTATTGGCCTTGTAAATTTGAATCTACGTCTTGTCCTTACAGTCCTACGTTCTGGGTTATCGAAAGCCATGCCATTTCTCTACTTTCCAGAGCTCATAAATTTTTGCAGAAGCTCCAAGCATAAAATAGATAAAGGCCTGCTCAAGCCGTTGCTATTATTAATAATAATATCCTTGTTTATGTTTTTAACAAGCCTATTTTTTATCAAGTAGAAGTTAGTTTTGAGTCAAGCGTTAAATATCATTTTTATCCCATAAGTTTTTGTTGAAGAACGGTGGGTATCTAGAAGTTTTTTAGGAGCAATTTTGTTCTAAACGTTTACAAAATGTAGCAATTTTGCCCATTCATTAATTTTGACGGTTAAATTTAATTGATATGCACATGTGGCATGTTACTTCATCAATCAAAATATGGTTAAGTATTATTTTTGTCCTATAAGTTTTTTATTGAGGAGCAGTGAGGATATGAAAGTTTTTTTCTTAAGAGCAATTTTGTTTTAGAAGCTTGCAAAATTAGCAATTTTTCCTAATATCTTAATATTTAATTTGAGTGTTAAATTAGTCAAATAACACACATGTCATGTCACATCAATTAGCCCATAGGCTAGGTGACGTGGATGATGTGACTTCACACCTCGTTATCTCTTTCTGGTTGAAAGAATCATAGGTACCTTGTTATCTCTTTCTTGTTGACGTAATCATAGATATTGAGGGCATCACTTAACCCAATATGGCAAGTATAAATAAATGAATATAGAAAGAGATTAATCTCATCTTATTGAAAGAATCATTAGTATTGAGGAAATTAAAAGGATAAATAAACTTTACAAGATCGGATTGAAGAATGCAGAAAATCTTGTCTTCTTTGAGTTCCTAAGGGCGCAGAGCCAAGATTCGAAGATGCAGAGGAAGAACCCAACCCTGGAAAGGTCGAACTTGAAGTCAAAGAGGGAGACCCTTAAGACGTTGAGCTCAAGACAACTAAAATTTGTGAAGTCGAACTTGTGAAAGGGACTGACCAACATCACTTATGATCTAAAAAAATGAAATGCAAAATGAGATATGGATTGTCTCGCAAATTGGTTAAGTAAGATAAAGCAATAGTGATAGTATTTACCTTTATATAAATTGATCTAAGCCACATTCCTCTAAATTGCTGAAATTGCTATGTTTTGTAAACTTTCGGGGCAAAATTGATATGTTTTGTAAATTTTTGAGGTAAAATTGCTTTAAAAAAAATTGAATACCCATTGTTTTTCAACAAAAACTTCTGACAAAAAATGATATTTAACCTTATTTTGACTAATGAGATGGTAAGCATTGTTGCCACGAGTACATATTAACTAAACTTATTGGTCAAAATTAATAGATGGGCAAAATTGTTACGTTTTATTAACTTCCGGGACAATTTAGCTCCAAAAATAACTTTCAGGTATCCATTGCTCTTTAGCTAAAATTCCTGGAACAAAAATGATATGTAATCCTTTGAATACACGTGGTGAATTATAAGACGTGAGGGCGTGAGAGCTTTTTAAAAAGAATCATTTATCAGTAAAGTTAAATGCATTTTTCAGACCAAAAAAAAAAGTTAAATGCATTTAACATGAAAGAGGACAACAATCTTAACATTTACAAACCTGTAAGCAGAGTGATCAGCCCATCCCAAATTCAAACTTGAAGCCTACTATTGGTGAAAAGTAGAGGATTGAAGTAGTGATTATTTATCAAAACTCTAATTTGTTTCAGGTACAAAAAGCTAACGTCAGGTATCCAAAACATTCGTCAAAGAATTAAATAATGGATTCACAGGCGTAGGATTTAACAAGGAGTGAATCCATATCCATTTGGCTTATGTTTCAAAGGTAAAACGAAAATGGAGTCAAGCGATTAGGCAAAGTTTGATAAAGTCAAATGAAAGAAGGGATTACCGTCAAATGAGGAAATAAAACTAAAACTAGGAAATAAGACGAAAATGGAGTCAAGCGATTAGGCAAACAGATATGGTGCGGGCGATGTAATCTCAAATTCAAATGAGGAAATAAAACTAAAACTAAGAATTTTGGTGCTTTCTTTATATAAGTATAAAGATATTCAGTCCAAAAAAAAAACAACTATAAAGATAATTCTTCCCCGGGGGCGTTACCACAAAATTTCAAGAAATGAGGTTAGTAATCAAAGTTTCTTATAAGAAACAAACTATGTAAAAATTTATAAGGAAAAATTTCATTTAAATGACTCTTAAATTTGTAAAACCCTAAAAAGCCATATCAACTTGCAAAATAACTGATAAGACATGTGTGTATTTGTGGGTTTTGTAAATTCGGGGGAAAAGATGTTACTACCCTTAAGTTTCCTTCTTTCTTCATTCCGTATGAAAAACATGAGAAAAAAACAGGGGCTTCGAGTAATGAAATTCACAGTGAGCAGAATCATTGATCTGCAAATTTTCCATTCGCAGAGAATCGTGTCCTACCTTGATTTTGGGTATAGAATAGGCCAAACTACCCATGTATGAAAGCTGCTCAAACAATCTGGCTCCAGTTAAAGACACCCTTCAAAGCATTTTTGAAAACGAGTCTTTGTCAAATTGAAAATCTACTTCGTCATTGTTATCAGCTGCGCACACACATTCATCGCCACCATCGCCAAATTCATTTCTTCGATCATCAACCGAACACTCCCCTTCAATTTCCTCATTACCCACATCTTCCTTCTCTTGTTTCTTGGTCCACAAAAACTTGACACGCCAACCCTTGAAGAACCAACTTTGATTTTGATTCTCTAGGCGGATCTCGTTGTCCTCGTCAATAGCTTTCTTTTTCAATTTATCCACCAAAACAGCATTGTTGATGGACAACCTATTGTACCTGTTATTCCCAATTCCTCTTGGCCAGAGAGATTGCAAAGTGTATTTAAACAAGTAATATTACTTGAGTAATGAATGGGTTATCTGAGTAATATAGCAATGATGTTCATTCATTTATAAAACAAAAATGACTTAAGTTGGTTTCACTTAAAATATTTTGGAAACATTACCCGGGTAATGACATTAATACTCAAGTAACGTTGAAAGTTTTGGAAAGGTTTTGGCTTGTGAATTACATTACTTGAGTAACTTAGTTCATTACTCGAGTAATATCGATTTTGTCTTAAAAGAAATTGTGTTTTTGAATTAGTAAACATATAATACTCAACATACAATGAGTTTGAAACTGATTCTTATTGCATGGGAAAGAAGACTTAAAGAGCTTTTTGGATATAGGTGGTTTGTCAAATTTGAAGCTATATCAAAGACGTTACGCTCATGGGAAATTGATTATTGTGCTTCCAGTATTCTTACGTTTTAAGATTCATCACGTTGTGGAGATTAAACCTTGAAATCGAATAAAGGCTTGATGATGAATCATGAAGGATACTCGAGTACACTTTGGTATTACTCGAGTAGGATAAAATGAGTACTCGAGTATGGCTTGCTAATGTGTTTCAATTAAGTGTATTCTTTCAGTGAGGAATCGATGCTACTCGAGTATGAAGATTGGATACTTAAGTATGATCAAAGTAAATATGTTTGAAGAGCAACGTTACTCGAGTATGAAGAACCTGCTACTTGAGTATGATCAATATCAAGTCTCTGGCATGAACGAGCTGCAACGATACTCGAGTATGAGATATAGCCTTCTTGAGCATGGTACTCGAGTAATAGAAATTAGATACTCGAGT
Organism: Acacia confusa; assembly: GCA_037074495.1. Taxonomy (NCBI): domain Eukaryota; kingdom Viridiplantae; phylum Streptophyta; class Magnoliopsida; order Fabales; family Fabaceae; genus Acacia; species Acacia confusa. Next base: position 39,455,177 of record CM073508.1, on the reverse strand, counting down.
AATGTCGAGCAATGAGCATATGTGAAGTCTTTCTGGATGGTTACTTAAGTACATTGAGTGTCTACTTGAGTATGAGCTATCAGCTAGCGCAAATATTTTTTGAAACATTATTTGAATGTTTTGATTATTTAAATAATTCTTCTTTTACATCACTCAATATTATCTATGGTACTACTAATTATATTCTTGAGTGAGTTGCAGATAATTAACTTTTATTTGAACTCTGATTAGCTGTGAAACAATTAAATATCGAGTGTACAAGATGTTTTGCATAGTCTCTGTTTATCTCTGTTTTAAGATCATTGAACTGGGGGTATAAGGAAGGAAACAAAACTTAGGTACCTAACTTTAGAACTTTATATATATTAGACGTAGGTTCCATACAATATATTTATAAATTAATGTACTAGGAAAGGAAAACGTTACTAGTCTTTATATATTCATCTCATACTTCCTTGTCCGCAATGACTTATTTTATTTCACTATAAACAAACAAATGTTTTACAAAGACTAAGGATATTTATCAAATAATATAGTAATGATAATGGTAATCAAGATATTTATTTACCAGTTTGTTTTTCAGGTTTACCACTTGTGTCTCTGATTAAAAGAGAAATAAAGGTCAATTATTACTAAACTTGTAATGACAATTACCAAATTTTCAATGACATTTACTAGTTTGACAATGGTATTTACCAATTTGTTTTTCAGGTTTACCACTTCTGTCAAGACACATAGAATTACTCGAGTAAAGGCCAAATTACTCAAGTAATGTCGCAAAATTGTTTATGAAAATGATGGTTACAATTGTATTACTCGAGTAATTTTGAATTTTTTAAAACAGAGGGATACTCATTGCTCGACATTACTCGAGTATCTAATTTCTCTTACTCGAGTACCATGCTCAAGAAGGCTATATTTCATACTCGAGTAATGTAAGTATTACTCGAGTAATGTCACAAAATTACTCAAGTAATACTTATATTACTCAAGAAAATTGAAGGAGAGTGTCCGGTTGATGATCGAAGAAATGAATTTGGTGATGGTGACAATGAATGTGGTGTGTGCACGGCTGATGACCATGACAAAGCAAATTTTCAATTTGACAGACTCATTTTCAAGAATGCTTTAGAGAACGTCTTTAACTGAAGCTAGATTGTATAAGAAGCTTTCATACCTGGGTAGTTTGGCCTACTCTATACCCAAAATCAAGGTAGGACATGATTCCTTGCTAATAGAAAATTTGCAGATCAATGATTCTGCCCCACTGTGAATTTCATTACTCAAAGCTAATGTTTTTTTCTCACATTTTTCATGCGGAATGAAGAAAGGAGACTTAAGGGCAATAATGTCTTTTCTCCTGAATTTGCAAAACTCATAAATGTCCACATGCCTTATCAGTCATTTTGCAAGTTCATATGACTTTTTAGGATTTTACAAATTCAACAAGGATTTAAATGAAATTTTCCCAATTTATAATTCTATCTGTCATGCAAAGCCAATGTATGAAAACAATTGTCCGTTTAAATTTTTTATTTTTAATGGAACAATTAATGTGAAATACCTAAATCTTCTTTTTTATTTTGTTTATTTACATACTTTTTTTTTTTCAAGAATCACAGGACTCAAATTATCAATATATCGACTTTTTTTCTTTTAGCAGCATCTAAATTTTTAGTATAGGCTAAAGGAAATCCTTACTGAAAATGTAATTTGTAGATAATTTATGGATAATCAACTAGATTGTTCCATTTTTCCCGGCAATCAACTAGATTGTTCTTGTATTTGGTGTAACTAAAGATATATAATTTATCGTTTCAGCAACATTTTCTTAAGTATGTTATTAATTATTTCATGTTTATATCCATGGGATGCAATAAGATAATTAATCATGATGATATAATGTGATTTATTTATTTTTCTTAATATATCTAAAAACAGTTAATTGGGTTTTATATTAAAAATTGGAGGAAGTATTTTATTTTATTTTACATGTCATGATTAAATTAAATATGAGCACTTTTTTTTAAAAAAAATATGTAGGTAGTTATGTACACCTTCTGTGTAGGTAGTTATGCCAGTGATTCGAGCATATGCTCTTCTTCTTTTGTATAGGTGGTCATAAATGTCTTGATTAAATTGAACATTTGCAGTTTTTTAAAAATATTTAGGAAGTTATACCTAGGAATCAAGTACATGTTCTTTCTCTTATAAAGTGATATCACTTACCACCTCAATTAATAACTTATTAATAAATACATATAAATAGGTAGTTATGCCTCCAGTGCATGTTATTTCCCTTATAAGATGAGATTACTTACCACATAAACTAATAGCTTATTAATAAATATTTAAAAATTGATATATAATCTAATAATACAGGGAAGTATAAGTACTTTAGAGAGATCATATAATATATGCTATAATTAAATGATATATTTAGTTTTCTTCATCTTTTTAAATTAAATAAGTTAGTTTTATATTTTGAACCGAAGAATTACTCTGAAATGGTGAAAACACCCCTCTAGTAATATTAAATAGGGGAAAATATTTCCCACGATTTTTAATTTGGCATTCATGCCTTTTTCTCTCTTGATTAATTTTTTTTTTTACCTGAACTCTTAATTAAATTCTTAAATCTTGCTAATTCCGCTAACACAACAAAGGTAAAGGTAAGGATTTAATTGAAAAAGAAAAATGTATGGATATCAGGTTAAAAATGATCTTAAAAGTTGTAATTATATTGAGGGACAAAATATCAAAATATAAATCTTAGATCAATTACAAAATTAACCCTAAACAAACTTCCTCTATTTTCTTTAAAATCATTTGATCATTTCAACCATTTGAAGGTTGGTTATCAATTGATGTTATCTCTTCAAGTGCCGTTAGCAATTTACTTAGGAATTTTTCTTTTTCTTTTTAATGAATTTCAGTAATTTTCATTTTTATAACATTCTTGATGCATCCCTATTTGTTTTTTTTTTCACATGAAAAAACACATATTTTAAAAATAAATATATTTTAAGATTTTATAATTTTTTAAAGTTTTTTAAAAATAATTTAAACTTAGAAAGAGGTAGGTTTATAATTGTTTATTGATTTTAAAGGTTATTTTAATTAGTTAAATTTTAAGATAATCCAATGTGTACAGAAGAATATATGATAGAAATATTAGGTTGCATGAGGACCACGGTTATAGGTTGCATACAGATGGTTTTTTTTTTAATCAAAATATACCCAGAGATATGTCAAATAATTGAAATAGAGTTAAAGAAGATTAATTTTGTAATTGAAAATTTATATTTTAATTTCTAGTTCTTAAACATAATTTCAATTTTTAAGATCTTTATTGAAAAATATTTTGTTGGGAAATCCATCTTAGGACCCTTATAATAGAAAAATAATTCAAAAAAGGCCCCAAGATTATGAAAATATCAGAAAAGGCCCCAGGATCTTTTCTAGTATAAATTTATTAAAACGTTAACAACTATATCGGTCCTATTAACAACTATATCAGCCCTATTAACAACTAAAGTTTTAATGAATTTATACTAGAAAAGGCCCTAGGGCCTTTTCCGGTATTTTCAGAATCTTGAGGCATTTTTAAATTTTTTTTTTTTGTTACAAGGGTCTCAAGATGGATTTTCCCTATTTTGTTTTCTTAGTCCTCCTCCTAATTCTCCTTGATAAAAAATAAAAATAAAAAATAAATAAAGTTACATCAATTACATGCAAGATGTTTTCCATTATAATGTTAAAAATTGACCGGGAGTGTGTAGCTTTTTTATTGGCCACGGCTCAATGACAAGAAAAAATATTGAAAAAGTTATAGTATAATACAGATTCCTCTATAAAAAAGGCCTTTAAGGAGTAACGTAGATTTTAAATATGAATTGATTTTCTTGACAAGTGTGTTAAGTCAAAGAGTGATAGTTGACAATCTCATATATGTTAACTAAAGCAACTTATGTTGATAAGTATATGTAACTATAATGAAAAGTCATATATTATCCATTGATGAGTCATCTATGTTAAACAAATCATCTATCCATGATAAATGTATGTCATTATATTAATAATTCATAGAATGATTACTGACAAGCTCATCTATATTAATTAAAACAACTTTTTTTTTTCTGTATATGATTATATTAACAAGTCATAGAGTTAGTATTTACAAACATACTTATATCATTAGCATCCTTAAAAATATTTTTGGGGAAATCCCTTTAAGTTTAAGGTCCAAAGGATAAAAAAAATCAAAAAAAATTCAGAGAAAATTCTAATGATAAAAAAGTTCTATAAACAACTTTTTCTGGATGACATTAACAACTTCATCAATAAATTTTAACATGTTATAAAACTAATGAAAATTAAAATAATGAACAAGAGAGAATCTAGAGAGAGAGAGAGTAGAGAGAAGTTCTATTTCAGTGTAATTTGAATGTTTACAGAAGTCCTCTATTTATAGAAGGAAAATGAGTCTTTAACTGTAATTCCCTCCTAATATAATATATATATTATATTCAAAACATATAAAACGTGGGCTGCTACTTGAGAGTCGTAGGGAGACTAACAATTGAGTGGGCCCCGCGAGTTACTATGCAAATAGTAAATTACTATGCGTGGGTCCCATGTCATCTTGTAATATTTGGAGATCGTGAGTCAATAGACATCCACATAATAAGTATATTCATAACATTCCCCCTTGGATGTCCATTTATGAATATGCCTCGTTAAAAACTTTAACTAGGAAAAACCCAGTGGGATAAAAACCTAGCCAAAGAAAAGAGTACATCATTCATTGATACACTGTTGAGTGCTGCCTCATTAAAAACCTTTCTAGGAAAACCCAGTGGGACAAAACCTAGATAAGGGAAAAAGAGTACAGCGTGTATCGACTCCCCCTGTTGACAATATCAGTTGAGATTTCTGAATCTTCGCAGACCAATACCACGAACAAACTTTTCAAAGATTGTACAAGGAAGAGATTTAGTAAATAAATCTGCAAGATTTTCACTTGAACTGATTTTCTGGATATCTATTTCACCATTCTGTTGAAGATCACGAGTATAGAAGAATTTTGGTGAAATATGCTTTGTTCTATCACCCTTGATATAACCCTCCTTGAGTTGGGCAATACATACAGCATTATCCTCATATAGAACTGTTGGAACCATTTTATCAGAAGATAAATGACAAGTAGTTCTTATATGATGGATTACTGACCTCAACCACACACATTCTCGACTTGCTTCATGCATTGCTAGAATTTCTGCATGATTAGCTGAAGTAGCTGTTATGGTCTGTTTCATAGATCTCCATGAAATAGTTGCACCTCCACATGTAAATAGATAGCCTGTTTGTGATTTTCCATCATGTGGATCAGACATAAATCCAGCATCTGCATAACCAATCAGTTCATGCTTCGATACATTTGAGTAGTATAATCCCATATCCATTGTACCTCTGAGATAACGAAGAATTTGCTTGACACCATTCCAATGCCTCTCTGTTGGTGCAGAACTATATCTTGCTAATAAATTAACAGCAAACGATATATCAGGTCGTGTATGATTAGCAAGATACATTAGTGCCCCAATAGCACTTAGGTATGGTACTTCTGGACCAAGTAGTTCTTCTACACCTTCATCATTAATTATTTGAGGTCGAAATGGATCTTGATCCTTATCCAAAGACCTTACTACCATTGGAATACATAATGGATGTGATTTATTCATATAAAATCGTTCTAGGATCTTCTTTGTATAAGTTTCTTGATATACAAAGATCCCATCCTTCAGGTACTCGATTTGTAGTCCAAGGCAAAATTTTGTTCTGCCCAAATCTTTCATTTCAAATTCTTTCTTTAAACAATTAATTGCTTTTGAAAGCTCTTCAGGAGTTCCAATGATGTTGATATCATCAACATAAACAGCAATTATAACAAATTCATTTCTCGATCCTTTTCATAAAAATGCATGGGCATATTGGGTCATTTTTATACCCTTCCTTCAACAAATATTCCTTAAGACAATTATACCACATGCGTCCTGATTGTTTTAAACCATATAGGGACTTATTTAATTTGATCGAGTATTGTTCTCGAGAATTTGAATTAGATGCTTCTGGCACCTTTAGTCCTTCAGGAACTTTCATATAAATATCACTATCAAGTGATCCATATAAATATGCAGTCACTACATCCATCAGATGTAAATTAAGCCCTTCATTTACTGCCAGACTAACTAAATAACGAAAAGTAGTCGCATCCACTACTGGTGAATACGTTACTTCATAATCAATGCCAGGTCTTTGTGTAAATCCTTGGGCTACAAGACGTGCCTTATATCTTACAATTTCACCCTTTTCGTTTCTTTTTCTTACAAAAATCCATTTGTATCCAACTGGCTTTACACCTTCAGGTGTTTGGACTACAAGTCCAAATACTTTTCGTTTTTCCAGTGATTTCAATTCTACATTAACAGCATCTTTCCATAAGAGCCAATCTTTTCGCTGTTGACACTCTCTAATAGATTTAGGCTCATGATCCTCTTCATTATTCATTACATCATATGCTATATGATTAGCAAAGATGTCGTCAACGTTGACTTCATTTCGATCCCATCGGATACCATTCATAACATAATTAATTGAGATCTCATTATTTTCATACATTCCAGGTACCTGAGTCTCTTCTGGGACTGCAACATTCTCTTCTGGAGATAACTCTTCAAGAGATAGCTCTGCTGGAGCTACTGACTTTTCTTGATTATCCTCAACTTGACCATCTATATTTTTAGCTCCTTTTCTCTTTCGAGGATTTTTATCTTTAGAACCAATGGGTCTACCACGCTTCAGGCGTGCTTTATATTCATTCAAAATAGGTTTTCCTTCAGGGATATCAATTCGAATAGGAGCATTCGCAGCTGGAACATGTGACTTTGTCACTCTCTTTGGGTCAATGAATGCTTCTGGCATTTGATTAGCTAAATCCTGCAAATGAATTATCTTTTGAACTTCTAGTTCGCATTGTTTTGTACGAGGATCAAAATGAGCCAATGATAATTCATTCCAGCAAATCTCTTTACCTAGCTGCTTATTCTCTCCCCCTAATGTTGGGAAGACTGATTCATCAAAGTGACAATCAGCAAATCGTGCAGTAAATAAATCTCCTGTAGATGGTTCTAAATATTTTATGATTGAAGGAGATTCATACCCAACATATATTCCCATCCTCCTTTGAGAACCCATTTTAGTGCGTTGTGGTGGTGCTACTGACACATATACTGCACATCCAAAAATTCTTATATGGGAAATATTAGGTTCTTTACCAAAAACCATTTGTAAGGGGGAAACTTTTAGGTAACTAGTAGGCCTGATGCGAATTAGCATTGCAGCATGCAAAATGGCATGGCCCCTAGCAGAAATCAGTAGATTACATCTCATAAGTAAAGGTCTTGCAATAAGTTGCAATCGTTTAATCAAAGATTCTGCAAGTCCATTTTGCGTATGAACATGAGCTACAGGATGTTCAACATTAATTCCAAGGGACATACAATATTCATTAAAAGCTTGAGAAGTAAATTCACCAGGATTATCAAGACGTATTTTCTTGATAGGATAATCAGGGTAATGTGCTCTTAATCGAATCAATTGAGCAAGTAATCTCGCAAACGCCAGGTTACGAGAAGATAATAAGCAGACATGTGACCATTTGGTTGATGCGTCAATTAAGACCATAAAATATCTAAATGGTCCACATGGTGGATGTATTGGTCCACAAATGTCTCCCTGTATCCGTTCTAGAAATTTAAGAGATTCACCTCCTACCTTGCTTGGTGAGGGTCGAATAATCAACTTTCCCTTGGAACATGCATCACATAAGAAATCATGGGACTGTGGTATTTGCTTACACTTCAGGGTATGTCCACATGAATTTTCAATTATTTGTCGCATCATAGTTGACCCAAGATGGCCTAACCGGTCATGCCAAACATTAAATTCATGAGTAAACTTCTGGTTTTCTTTAGCAAACTGCTGGTTTGCATTGACTAATTTCTGGTCTGTACTAGTAAACTTCTGGTTTACAATAGCATGTGTTTCAATTGTGTTTATAAATGTATAATACATACCAGAAGAAAAAGCAGGAAAATTTTCTAATATGCATTTCCTACCAGAAATTATGCTCGTGATAGCAAGACATTCCTGATTATTTTTAATTGTTGTTTCTATATGAAATCCATTTCTGCGGATATCTTTGAAACTCAACAAGTTCCTTTTTGACTTGGTAGAATAAAATGCATTTTCAATGCATAATTTTGTTCCTTCAGGTAACAAAATATTAGCTCTTCCGGAGCCTTCAATCAAATTTATACTACCAGATATAGTCTGAACATTGGCTTCTCGCATTACCAATGAAGAAAAATATTTGTCATTTTTTAGTATGGTGTGCGTTGTTGCGCTATCAACGAGACACAAATCTTCAGGATTGTTGCCAACAAGATTCATTCTTCATTAAAGATACATGAAAATAAAAATAAAACATAATTAAAGGAAATACATATAACAGAAAAAAAAAGTTTCAACATATTAAAACATAATCATTAATCATGAAAATGATTTATACTAAGTAATCAGCAATATCAAAATGGGTCATCTCTACATCTTCATGCCCAGAATTTTCAGCCTTATCCACATGATTTGCTTCAATCTTTGGCCCTTTACCATTATTTTTCAATGATCCTTGGTAAAGGTTAACCAAATGTCTTGGTGTACAACAGGTACGTGATCAATGACCTTTGACACCACAACGATAACATGCATTTTCAGCATGTTTGTTATTTCCACTTGTTTCCCTTCTGGGGTTCTTATCAAACTTTCCCGATTTAGGGCGGGAATTTGATCCACCATAATTTGGGCCACGACCACGCCTACGCCCACGATTGTAGCTACCTTTATGTCCACGTCCTCGGCCACTTGAAAATTCATTAGTTACTACATTCGCTTCTGGGAATGGAGTTGAGCCTGTTGGACGGGATTCATGATTTTTCAATAGAAGCTCGTTATTCTGTTCAGCTACAAGGAGACAAGAAATTAATTCTGCATATTTCTTGAAACCTTTCTCACGATATTGCTGCTGCAGGAGAAAATTGGATGCATGAAATGTAGAGAATGTTTTCTTTAGCATATCATCATCAGTGATATTTTCTCCACATAATTTTAACTGTGAAGTGATCCTGAACATAGTTGAGTTATATTCACTTACAGATTTAAAATCTTGTAAACGCAAATGAATCCAGTTATATCGAGCTTTTGGTAGAATGATCATCTTCTGGTGGTCATATCTTTCCTTCAAATTATTCCAAAGAACAAGTGGGTCTTTTACAGTCAAATATTCAACTTTTAGATCATCATGCAAATGGTGGCGTAACCAAATCATGGCTTGGGCCTTTTTTTGATTGGATTCCTCATTCCCTTCTATAATTGTGTTTTCTAGCTCATGGGCATTCAGATGGATTTCCGCATCCAGCATCCAGGATAAATAGTTCTTTCCGGTGATGTCAAGAACCGCAAACTCAATTTTTGAAAGGTTTGACATGATTCAAACTAATTAAAGAAAATAAACATGAATTAAAAATACAAATAATAATAACAATAAAATATTAAAGACAATAATTAATAACAATAAAATATTAAAGATAATAATTATAATTAAAGCATTACGGCTTCAGGCCATTTATAACTCATAATGAGAAAATTAAATTTATACGGCTTCTGGCCATAAAAATAACATGACTTCTGGTCATGAAGGTAATATGACTTCTAGTCATATAATTTCAGAATAAGAAAATATAAGTATATGGCTTCTGGCCATAATAACATAACAATAAATGTTAATAACAATAAAAATAAATGTTATGTTAGCAACAGTAAAAATAACAATATCTGCAAATAGAGAATATCAAATCTAGATATCTATGTAGGAGGTAAAACCTTCCATGTAGATGTTAAATGAACAAAATATAAAATTACCGTGAATAGTAGAAATTACTATTCACAGTAAATAGTAAATAAAGTAAAATTACTGAAGGATTAAATCTAGACTTCCAAGTAGGAGTTAAATGAATAAAAATAAAATTACTGAAAAAGGGTAAATTTACTATGAATAGTAAATTACTATTTACCGTAGTAAAATAGTAAATAATCTCAAATCTTAACCATGGAACCCGATATTTAAAATAATCGGTAAAAGTATATCTTTAATTCCATATTGTGGTTAAGATTATCCCAGATAGATAAAATAAACAAATAGTAAAAAAAATGGTGATAAAATCTTACCTCGGTAGAGTCTTCGTGCTGATAACGTGTTATAAAACTAATGAAAATTAAAATAATGAACAAGAGAGAATCTAGAGAGAGAGAGAGTAGAGAGAAGTTCTATTCCAGTGTAATTTGAATGTTTACAGAAGTCCTCTATTTATAGAAGGAAAATGGGTCTTTAACTGTAATTCCCTCCTAATATAATATATATATTATATTCAAAATATATAAAACGTGGGCTGCTACTTGAGAGTCGCGACTAACAATTGAGTGGGCCCCGCGAGTTACTATGCAAATAGTAAATTACTATGCGTGGATCCCATGTCATCTTGTAATATTTGGAGACCGTGAGTCAATGGACATCCACATAATAAGTATATTCATAACATAACAATTTTTTTTTAGACATTTTTAGCATCAGAATTTGCTCTGGATTTTTTTTTTAAAAAAAATTTTCTTAGCCCTTAAAACCTTAAAACGATTTTCCCAAAACTTTTATAGAGAAATCTGCCATTAGAGGTTTTTTTTTATATTTTTTCTTGTTCTTTGTATCTTAGTGAGATTTTCTTTATTCTTTCCCCTCGTGCCTTTCAGGTAAACCTGCGCACAATCTCTCTCCCGCTTTAATGGCTTCTCCACCTCCGAGGCTTCTTCCAATTTCTTATTACTCCCTTCACATTCCGCCTCTTCATAATACGTGCGTCTCCAATCGTCTCTTTCTCTTGCTTCCTCCGTTTCCTTCTTCCCCTCCTAATTTCAACTACCCCTTTTATTTTTCTCATTCATAATTTTGTTCCTCTGTTTCTGTGTTATTCTTCAAGTTCGTTCCTTGCTTCTTTCACATAATTCTTTCACATAACCCATAGCTACCTCCTTTGTAGTCCTAGAAGTTGGATACCGTAAGCTTCTGCCTCGTGTGTGTATGATGCGCTTCTTGTTGTTTCTTCTCTTTCTTTTTGCTCCAGTCACAGTATTTTCTGACGACCCAACCTTCAACGACGACGTGTTGGGTTTGATTGTCTTCAAAGCTGGTTTGCAAGACCCGAAAAGTAAACTTTCTACTTGGAACGAAGATGACAATAATCCCTGCAAGTGGGCTGGAGTCAAATGTGATCCTACAACCAATCGGGTCTCTGCCATTGTGCTAGACGGCTTTTCTCTTTCTGGGCACATTGATCGAGGGCTCCTGAGATTACAGTCCCTTCAAATTATCTCACTTTCCAAGAACAACTTCTCTGGGTCCATAAACCCAGATCTTCTTCGGCCTGGGAGTTTGCAAGTTTTGGACTTAAGTGAGAACAACCTCTCTGGGTCTATACCAGAAGGGTTCTTCCGCCAATGTGGGTCCTTAAGATCAGTTTCATTTGCGAAAAATAAGCTTACTGGTAAGATTCCTGATTCCTTGAGTTCTTGCACCTTGTTAGTAACTGTTAACTTCTCTTCCAACCAGCTAAATGGGAATTTACCTTCTGGGATATGGTCTTTGAGACAACTGCAGTCACTCGATCTGTCAAATAACTTGCTCGAGGGAGAGATTCCTGAGGGAATTGAGAATTTGTATGATTTGAAGGAGTTCAATTTGCAGAGGAATCGCTTCACTGGAAGGCTTCCTGGTGATATTGGAGGATGCATGTTTTTAAAGTCACTTGATTTGAGTGATAATTTTCTCTTTGGGACAATTCCTGAGTCAATGCAGGGACTCAACTCCTGCACATCCCTCAATTTACACGGGAATTCACTTACTGGAAAAGTTCATGATTGGATTGGAGAATTAAAAAATCTGGAGATGTTGGATCTTTCAGCAAATAGATTTTCCGGTTTGATTCCAAAATCAATAGGCAATCTCAACTCGTTGAATAACTTAAATCTATCAAGGAATCATTTTACTGGAAACTTGCCGGAATCATTGGTAAGCTGTGTTAAGCTTTTGGCTCTAGACATCAGCCAAAATCAGTTAGAAGGGCGTCTTCCCTCGTGGATTTTCAGGATGGGCTTACGAAGTGTTACACTTTCAGGGAACAGCTTCAATAGCAGCAGTTATCCTTTATTTACCTCCACACCTGAATCTTATCATGGTCTTCAGGTTTTGGACTTGTCGTCAAATGCGTTTTCTGGTGAACTTCCTTCTAATATTGGGGGCCTCAGTAGCTTGCAAGTATTAAATATGTCCGCTAACAATCACTCTGGTCCTATTCCAGTGGGAATAGGAGACCTTAAATCTTTAAATATTCTTGATTTGAGTGACAACAAACTTAATGGAAGTATTCCTCCTGAACTAGAGGGGGCTTTTTCACTCAGTGAACTGCGGCTACAGAACAACTTCCTAAGTGGGGAAATTCCAGCCCAAATTGAAAAGTGCTCTTCGCTAACAACTTTGTAAGTTCTCTATCATAACTTGACATGAATGATTGGTATTACTAATTGAAAATTGCGTTTTCATTTTGGTTGATGAATTTTCTGTCTCATTTCAATTGAATGGTACAGGATTCTTTCTCATAACAAGCTAACCAGTTCAATCCCAGCCGCCATTGCAAACTTGACTAATCTTCAGTATGTGGACTTGTCATCGAATGAACTCTCTGGAAGCTTACCCAAAAATCTCTCAAATCTTTCACACCTTTTATTTTTTAATGTCTCTTACAACCACCTTCAAGGGGAGCTACCAGTTGGCGGCTTCTTCAATATCATCTCTCCCTCATCTGTCACTGGCAATCCATCCCTATGTGGTTCTGTTGTCAATCATTCCTGCCCTTCAGTCCATCCGAAACCTATTGTCCTAAACACCAATTCTTCTTACTCCAACTCCAACTCCTCCTCTCAAAACCATGGTCATAAAAAGATCATACTAAGCATTTCTTCTCTTATTGCTATTGGTGCTGCTGCTATTATCACTGTTGGTGTGGTGGCCATTACTGTCCTAAATGCCCATGTTCGTCGTTCAAGGTCTCGTTCTGCTGCCCCATTTGCATTATCTGGTGGTGAGGACTATAGTTGTTCTCCCGCTAATGATCCAAACTATGGCAAGCTTGTTATGTTTTCTGGCGAAGCTGGTTTTGATGATGGGGCAAATAATCTCCTAAACAAAGACAGTATAATAGGTCGTGGTGGGTTTGGAATTGTTTATCACACTGTCCTTCGAGATGGGCATTCTGTTGCAATCAAGAAGCTTACAGTCTCTGGATTGATCAAGTCACAAGAAAACTTCGAGAGGGAAGTGAAAAATCTTGCGACAATCAAACACCAGAATCTTGTGGGACTTAAAGGGTATTACTGGACTTCATCCTTGCAGCTCCTTATTTATGAGTATCTATCCAGAGGGAGTCTGCATAAGCTCCTGCATGAAGATGAGCATGGCGGGAACATGCTTTCTTGGCAACAAAGGTTCAAGATTATTCTTGGAATGGCAAAAGGGTTGGCTCATTTGCATCAAAAGAATATAATTCACTACAATCTAAAATCAACAAATATTTTGATTGATTGCTCTGGTGAGCCAAAAATAGGAGATTTTGGCTTGGTGAGGCTTTTGCCAGTGTTAGACCATTGTGTTTTGAGCAGCAAAATTCAAAGTGCACTTGGTTACATGGCCCCTGAGTTTGCATGCCGGACGGTGAAGATAACTGAGAAATGTGACGTGTATGGTTTTGGGATCCTAGTTCTTGAGGTGGTGACTGGGAAAAGACCGGTGGAATACATGGAGGATGATGTGGTTGTTCTGTGTGATATGGTAAGGGGTGCATTGGAGGAAGGCACAGTGGAGCAATGCGTGGACAGGAGGCTTCTGGGCAATTTTGCTGCTGAGGAAGCAATTCCTGTGATTAAATTGGGATTAATTTGTGCATCACAAGTGCCTTCAAACCGCCCAGATATGGCCGAGGCAGTTACTATATTGGAGTTGATCCAATGCCCTTCAGAAGGACAAGAGGAATTAGAATGAGTTTTTAGTTGTAGGATTATGAAACGCCATATATTGCAATACCTGGTGAAGAACAATCCAGTTTGCTTACCATAAAATGCTCAACAAGCAAGCGTGTTTGTCAATTTCTTTCCAGAGCTGTAGGTTGTTTGGTTTTTTCCCGTTTTGTTTGTTCAGCTAAGTTGTATTACTGGATTATTCTTCGCCAGCTTTATATTTTCTTCACCACACTCTTTTGCCCAGAGTACTGATTGCTGTTTCTGAACTCAAGTGTTTGTTGCATTTTATTTTGAGAAATTATAGCTACTTATATACTACTCTGTATATGAAGTCGTAGGAATTCTCAACTGCGTATTATATACCCCACCACTTGAAAGACCAATTTTAATCATTATTCTTTGATTCATTCCACAGTATGCATATCAGAATTGAAGTATCCGTCTCACATGGTGCTGTTATGAGATGAGGTATTGGAAGTGGGAGACACGAGCGAGAAAAAAGAATAGTAGACAAAGGAAATGGAGCTTTCACTTTTGCTTTTTGGGAAAGCGAACGAGAATTAAATCAAACGAGAAGGTGGGGCGTAGAAGTGAGTGGACGAAATGAGAGCACAAAAGAATGAGATAACTAGAAAAGAAAATATAGAATTCGCAATACTAGTAAATCTCAATATTCACGTACTATGATTCATTTTAAACTCTATATGAGCGGGTGAAAGGGGTTAATACTCAGACACAGAGAGAGAGAGAGAGAGAGAGAGTAAAGTTTTGTTCTTAATTAATGCTTGGACTAGAAGTAAAAGAAAAATGGAACGATTTGGGTAAAGTAATAAAGAAAAGGGAGCATGAGATGGGATTTGAGAGACATAATGATTCTTAAAAGCACCGCCAACTAATCAGCTTTTACAAATGCCAACATTTGGTGCCCTGCATTCCCATCCATTCCATATTCCTTCCAACCAAGCCAGCTTTTCATTTGCTCTAAGACCATTTAGATTTATTATAAAGAAATTCTCAATTCATCTACAACAACGGTAACAAAGAAGTAAAACATAGCTTAGATGGCACAAAACGACATCTACTGGTACCAAAACAGAACATAACATGGTGGTACTACGTAGTTGATTGGGCTTTTAGATATATAGGAAAGGTGTTGGGGGATATGATGAGCGGAGACAAAATGATGGAAGGCATATTATATTATTATAGAGATTTGCATCAACAGGAAAACAACAAACCTCACTCTTTGGCCTTTTCTGTCTGTGCACGCCTAAGTTACCCACTCATTATGACGCCACCACCCACTTCCCCTTATTCACTACACAAACACACATGTGTGATTTTAAAATTACTGAAATTTACTGTGAGAGATTACAAATTTCAATTTCAAGTACTAATAGGTAGAAGGTAACATTGAATTCTCACCAACTGCTTACGACAAGGCCAAAAATGACGACCAAGCACCTCCAATTGCAATTTTTAAGCCTACGTTTTGCTTCGAACCAGCTAACCACGTTCCCCCCTTGCCTTGCTTCAAGTTCAAGTCATAAGTAAAGGGGATCACGGGAAAAAAAGAACCTACATATTTTATTTGAAGCCTATGTTTTTAAACAATTATCTAAAAGTTTCTAAATCGTAGTAATTTTTTGTTCAGATTGTTATCTCAGTTAAATTTAACCATTAGTTGACTAAATATACTAAGCTAGTAGTTTATGTGTTGTCTATGTCATTTTTGTTAAGATATAAATTTTCCTTGAAGTTTTTACTTAAGAGTAATATTGTTCTGCAGGTTTCTAAATTGTGACTGTCTCCCTGATAAGTTATCTAGGTTAAATATGATTGTTAGTTGATAGAATATGTTAAGTTGACAACGTGAAAAATATTAAAAAATAAGAAGTTACATATAGATATAGAGGAAGAGTTTACATTTGGCAGGGAATAATGAAGAAAAAGATTTAATCATGGGTTGCATAACACATCAAGGAACATTGTTGATAACAAGGCCGTCAAAAATTCTTTACCGTCATGCCCCAACGAAGCCAAATAGGAAAGTGTCTCTTCAATTTTCTCTTCATTGCACACAAATTTTTTTTTTTTTGGTAATATCATTGCACATAATTTTGTCATCTCTTTGATTGACTCTAATTTTTTTTAGATGAGATGCATTTTTTTAAAAAAAAAGTATTCTCACACCTAAATTTTAAAAAATGAAGTACATGAACATAGATTTATCAAATTAGCATATTTGATCAATTAACAGGTAAATTTAACCTAAATAACAGTCAAAGTAGAATTGTTATGATTTGAAAATTTTCATAGCAATATTACTTCTGAATGAAAAATTTTGAAGCAAATTTGCACAACTAAACCCAAAACAAAAATGATTTGAATGACACATAGACTGTCAGCTCATCATATTTGATCAACTAACGGATAAATTTAAATGAGATAATAGTTAAAAATGCTTTGAAAACTTCTAAATAACATTACACATCGTAAAAATTTTAGGATAAAATTGTCTTCAACTTATCAACTTTCAGGTAACATTACACAACGAAAAAATTTTAGGATAAAATTGTCTTCAACTATCAACTTTCGGGGCAAAATAGCTTTAAATGCTTTGCCAAATTCTTCTATCTTTGTTATCAAAAAAAAAAAAAAAAAAAAATCTTCTATCTGTTTGGGAATTTGGGTCCTTATTGTTCCCTATTTTCTGGAGGGAAAAATAATGCTAAAAGGGCTGAAGCCCAAAACAAAAACCGAAAAAGTTAAATCGACCCCAATTGTGGGCCTCGAGAGAGCGTGTCAGCTTCCCTCCGGTTTTGAGAAAACCATAATAAATTCCTCTGTTGCGAAGAGAGTCAATATTATTTTTTTGAGTCCCAATGATTTCCTGCTTTTAATTGAATAAATACAAAACATAATTAAATCCCCATAAATCGCAACCCATCCACTCCTCATATGACGTTTCTTCAATGCAAATATTCCTGCAATATCTTGAAATCATATTTTATGTGCAAATCTCCAAATAACTAATTTGCGTGTGTGTGTGTATAAATATATTAAGAAAATTAATTAAGTTAATTATTTATAAGTTTCCAAACACATGCACCCTGCAAACCCTGTGATTTAAGGATGAAATTGGCATGCACAGCTTCTATCTTGGCACAATAAGGCGGAATCATCCTTCAAAAAGACTTGAAATCAATCTTCAATATGCGGAAGAGTCATCCATCAGCGACACGAGGAATCCAAATTAAACCCAATAAAATAACACGAACAACTGATAGAATCCAATGATATACATGTTACCTCCTGTAGTTAATTTACAGAGTCCGTTTTCTCATGTCAAGGCATTCCCTAATACGCGTTCAATTAAGCTACAACTGCATAAAAAAAAAGTGTGAAAACCAGAACCAGTATATTCCTTCTTTTCTCTATTTATTACCATGCCCAGCAAGAAATGCCCCACCGGCCACCACAACAAAATTCGTCACGTCCTCCCAAAGCTGGGATCGCACTTGGTTTCTGCAACTCCACCTTCAATTCTTATGCTCTTGCATCATTTGACTGTAAATTACTAATCATCCCAGTCGTGCTCCCATCCATCTCTGTTGGATGATCTGGCAGTAAGACCGTTTGCTGAGATGCTTCCTGCATGAGCTCTCCCAGGTGATTTCACAGCAACATCTTCGTCCCAGTTATCATCCCAATCCTGATCCCAACCTTCAGCTACCTCCACATTAGTGGCTGAAACAGACTCAGGCAGTGCCATCTCAAGCTCTTGATATGGTACCCCATCATGCCGCTTCTTCCTTAACTTGCAGAAACCCCATGTCCCTCCAAATATTACAACTGCTAAAATGAGGAAGTACGCACCGTTTACTGGTGTTAAAACTTTCTCATAAGAAGGAAGACGAGAGAAAATCCCCTCTTCAGGGACAGGAGTGCTCAAGTGAAGCACACATTCCCATTTTCCAACACTTAAAGTCAGTTGAGTAATTTCACTGCTACTTAAAGAGACATTGATCTGAAATAGAAGAGTACAAAAACGGTAAAGCGATTGCATGTGAAAATGAATCCTTCAAACAGCAAAAGTGACTCCTGGGTCATCAGTTCCTTCCCCAAATCCTTTTGTGGTATCTTCTTCAAATGTTTGATGACAATTTCAAATAGAAAATAACTTTGCCGGTGATGCTGTCCACAACACCAGCCTTTCAGTTTCCAGTTTAAAAGAAATCCAAAATAATTCCAAGCTTTGTTTTGTAAAGTAAGTCCCACAAAGTGATCACTGTGATACAGACAGTGACTCAGATATGCAGGTTTAGCTTCTATTTGAAGAGGTATAGAGGGGAATAAAGGAAAAAGTACCTTGATAAATAAATTATTCCGGCAAATAACATAAGTGCATTCAGTACAATATAAATCACAGCTATCTACCTTTTTGTTTAGGTGTTCTGCAATCACAATGTCTCCAATATTCCTTTCCTTAAGCTGCACTTTAATGACACTGTCGCCTCCATTTTGAACAATTAAAACCGCGTATTTGGGCTCTGGTCATTTGTATTAGTAACATAAAGGGGAGTGAGTTCATGTTTTTTTTTTCTTTTCCAAATTCAAATTATTGATCAATATTCTTTCATTAATCAACAACCAACATACAATATAAACTTAAAGTGATGCATACAGCACTTGTTCTTACTTCGTTGCTATAGATGGTAAACAGAACTGAAAACATGCAAAATACACATAAACGGTCATAGTTCTGAATGCCACTCCAGATCACACTGTCTGGTCAATAGGTTGAACAAGGAACGACCAAACTAGTTCAATGTTATAACCACTAATATAGTAAACACCAGTGTGATCACTTTATAATAGTCCTAACATGGCTGATTAACAGGAGAACTAGTCTTACCTCAAAGGGGAGAACAGGCTCCACTATCTAGTAGGAGCAAATACTTGAGTACAAGTGGGGGCGGGGGGGCTAGTAGTCTAGTAGACTATTACCAAAGTTTATCACGCACAAGTCATGGAAACAAATTTAAATCAAAATGGTTTTAGTAATTACTACATACCCCCTCCAGTCCTTAATTAAGACTTATTTACCTAATTTAATTGGATTTATTAAGTTAGTTAACTTGGTTAATATGCTTTTTTTTAAACACCCTAATGATCTCCCTTACTTAATTATTCTTTAGAGAGCATTAGTACAGGTAAAATAGAAAAAGATTGACAAATATAAGAAATAAGTTTTGTATTTAGGACCAAGACCAACTCCATAATTAGACCATATATTAAAGACTGGATCGAGTGTTATATTTATGATTTAATCTTTCTATAAAATTTTTCAATGCTAATAGATAATAAAACACACTCAACCGTCAAGCATAAAATATGGATGACGTGCATCAATCATTAAGAAAACAATGCCATGGATTATCACTACATGAAATAGACACTGTGAATCACTACCTATCGCTCTACCCGAAATGGTTGAAGTTTCAGGAATATATCATTAAAATAACAAGTAAAATGCTTCTACATGCCCTCTATTTTTGGGAAGGAGGTTCTCTCCTTAGCTTTTTTCTCCTCTTCCCTCATCAGCCCATCTGGGCCATTGATTGGGAAGAGGAGAGAAAAATTAAAGTAGTATTATATTAATTGGACAGATATGATTTAGAGATTATGAAGATTATGAGAGATTATGAGAAAATAATGATGAGAGAAACCTAACACTAAGTCTCTAATGAACGACCGCTCCAATCTATCATAGGCTTTTTCCAAGTCTACCTTTACTGCAAGCCATCCCTCACTTCTATTCTTTTCTCGCATCTAATGGATGACTTCTTGAGCCTACTCACAATTCAAAAGGTAATCAGAGTTTGTCCCACACAGCCCTCAACCATTGGTATCGTGTGGATAACAGGTGGTTAAGTTTTGATAAGACTTTAAAACCAGCATGGTAAATCCTATCAAGTATGGCCAATCAACTAACACTATATAAGGGTTAGCAACTGCCATAGCTCCTGCTATGTGATGGGAGTTTAAGAGGCTTTGGAATGAGACTGGAGATAAATCAACAGTCAAACCCCTAACCCTAAACTTCTTGGCAAACTCGGCACACCCAATCTCTGAGAATTGAAGCCTGTACCTTTAAAGTCTCAAGTTCTGACTCCACAAGAGTAAGGTTCCTAAGATAAGGCACAACCCAATATGGCGCTGAGGTGATCCCCTCTGACTACATTGATTACCGTTACCTTAAAATGATCAAAATAGGCGCAGAAGATCATACTTAAACTCTCATGTGGACCAGAGAATTGACATGCAATTTCAGAGTGTTTAACGAATTTTATCTTAAAGCGTTTATGTACAGTCATAAACTCAAGCCAGTCACAAACAATGCTAAGATGAAATAAAGAATAGACCAATTTGCCTCAACCAAAGCAAGACGAAATGAATTACCACTTTCAAAAATGCAAGCAACTATCGTCCCTTCATCTGTGCATTTTCCGATCGAGTGATCGCAATTCTCAGAGGTGTTGAGCTGTGAGAAAGCTTGGCCATCCTTTTCCTTTCCTTTTTCATTACTCTTCTGATGATTGCTGTTGGCTACGGGTGGGGGAGTTCCAGAAGTTGTATTTCTATTACCGGATGCTTTGTCCGTAGTAGGTAAAGGAGGTAGAACAGGGGGAATAGAATTGTTCTGACTCGCTGGATTCGCTTTCGGTACCATAATTGGGGAAGGAGGATCCGTTTTATTGTTATTTCCTATTTCCCCGCTCCGCTTTGGATCAGGAGTTGGCGACGGAGGATCCTAAAGGCGAAAACTTAATTCATCCCTCGTCAATTTAACCAAAAACTAAAAAAAGCACAAGGAAAAGTAATTTGAAAGGAGAAAACATAAGACGGAGAAAACTGAGAGATTTCTACCTGTGTTCTATTCGTGGTGTCATTGACGTTTGGATCTACGCCACCTAGCTTTCTGAATTCCCTACCCAGTGAAGGTTGAGAACCACCAAACACGATCAGCAAGAAGAATAACAAATCCAATGATGCATTTCTGGCCATTAGTGATGGAACTCCACACCTCATAAGCAAGCGTGCGACAGAAAATCTAACAAAAACATATAGAGCTCTCTCTCTCTCTCTCTCTCTCTGAATCGCGAAAAGCAAAAACGCCGAGTTCCTATGTGAAGGAAAATGACAAGGAACTCAAATTCCGGGAAAATCACCGGCCGGTATACAAGGACAAGAATCGATTCGAAAAAGTTCAAAATCGCGAGAAATCCAAGCTCACAGTCGATGCAGGAAAAACTTTGCTGAATTAAAAAAAGGGAAGATGATGAAACCGAAACGTGAAAATGGAAAGAGTTGACGGCTTAACGCCAAGTCTGCTTCGAGCCTTCAAGTCGTTTGAAGGGGTGACCTTGGACAATTTTTGTTTTTTGGGTACAGTAGCTTGGACAGCTTTGCAGGAAGAACGCGTTCCTACCAATATGGGCCTATCAAAAATTGCCTGTCAAAGACTAAGCATCACATTTGGGTTTATGAAATGGGCCAACACCGTCATACAGTGGTTCATCCCAAAGATATAACTTGATATATGTCAGCAAAGGCTTGGATTTGGATTTCCTACAGCAGCTGAATTCTAAAATTAAAGCATTTACATTTTGATTTATTAAGTTGTAATAGGGTTTTTTTTTTTATTACTTGGTATCCAGTTTGGGGTTTTTGGCTACCTCTCCCAACACAAATATCTCATATGGGACCTGAACTCTATGTTGGGAATAGGTTTTGTTTGAGTGAACAAGAAACATATAGAAGTTCAATGTGGTTGTAGGGACATGGCCTTTCTCAAAAGGCTGTGAGGGTACAAATGTGAAAAAGTTTTGGAGAATTTTGATTAGGAATGGGGAGATGGGTTTGCTTTGCTGATAGAGCGAGTGACTACATCCTTTTCGTGATAAACTCTTCCAATTTTAAATATAAGACATAGGTTTCAGTACAAATTAAACTACAAAATATGTCATATATTTAGGAAAGGAAGAAGTAACAGAGTTTGCATTCTTGTATTGGAAAAAGGTAGGCGTAGGTTACTTGTGCTGTAATAATGTTGTGTTTCTGCGTTCTTTTATTGCAATTGTATTTTGAAGTCTCGGTTGTAAATTGTAACTTGTAGATGTGGGGCTCTAGTTTTCGTTTTGATTGAAAATTCAATGTTCAAGTAAATATAAAAATTTGACTGTGTTTGGCAAAAGTGTGGGAATCATTTTTTGGCTAATATATATGTGTGTGTCTGTCTGATACTTTTTTGGCACGGAAGCCTCCTTAAAAGAGTACCATGAGGAGGAAAGAAACATGATTATTCCTCTGAAGCAGAAGCCAGAATAAATAAATTGTCCTACATTCCAACTTATAAATTTCATATGTTTAATCCCAGGCTTTCATAGTAGACGCCTTTGCTTCAAGGAGGCGTGCCTAATTAATCATGTTGATCTCCAAATACCCTGAAAGGCTAAAGACTAGAGAGAGACATGCCATTTTGTAAATGCGTACAATTTATGAAGTTTCCAAATTATACTATTATTCATAAATCGTAAGCAATAAGAAACAACAACGCCGTTTGTCAAGTTTCCTTTTATGCTCGGGGAAACATAACTTTGAACCAATATCGGGAAGGGGATTGGAATTGGTCACTTTAACGACAGTTTTGAAGAGGAGTAAAAAGAGGAGGTCGTGAAGATGGTAAAAGCAGGACTGGCCAGGACAGTTGAATACAACACAAGAGCCTTTTTAGTTTCCCAACGATACTTTGCCTCATTAACCACTCCTCGCATCTCTCTCTCTCTCTCTCGAGGTCAGTCTCTGTACTCCTTCCCTGGCTTGCTTAAAAAGACTAGAATGGCGCAATCAAAGGCAACAATGGAGACATCGGCGGAGATTCGCAAGAGGTTCGGAGATGAGCAGAGCAATCTGTTGGACCAGTTCGAGCGCATGTCCTTCGAGGCTCACCTCAACAGAGCCATGCTGGGTCGCAGCCTCTCCGAGCCCGGCCTCTCCCGCCTCTCCACTCTCCAGCCCCTCCTCACTCATCAGGTCAACCAGGGCCGTCGCCACCACCGCCATCCTCGCCGTGCCTCAGCCGCCTTCCACAAGCTCCTCAACAAGTTGTTCAAACCCATTCTTCGGCGTAACACCAAAACAGAGCCTCCTCCTCCTCCCCCACAGCATCCCTTGTCTTGCAAAACTTTCAGCACATCCTTCCGCTTCTGATCTCCCCCCCTCTCTCATCCGTTTTGGTCTTTTCCATCTCATCAGTTAATTACTGTTTGTTATGAGCACAACACTACACTATAGCCCTTTAAGCGTAAATAATGTTCCTCAGCTACACATAGAATGATACCCTGTATTCAAAACAAATTGCTGTTATGAATGCGCATATATGCAGTTTCAGTTATATGCACACCAGTACTGATCGTGCACGGCGATGATTTCGTCTTCTTACACGTAATCTCTTTGTTTTATTCTTCTCATAGATCCCCAAACGGGAAAGCGAGGTTCAGTTGGATCAATGTGGTCAAGGTTTACAACTTTCTTAGATACTATCCTCAAAGAGGTTTCTGAACTACATCTCGATTACAAATTAACGCAATGAATCGCCTCTCAGTGATACGGCCAATGTGCATGCCAATTTGTCAAGCTTAATATACATAGGCTGCAAAACTCTGCCTTGGTGTTCAAGAAAAGACACTTACAAATCGTTGGGGGTTAACCACAAAATTTATGGGGGAAAACTTAAGCACGACTCATGTACTGCCCATTTCTTGTGTCCACCAATATTTCATCGCCTATGTTTACGAAGAGTGGAACGGTCACAACAGCGCCAGTGTCCAGAGTTGCAGGCTTGGATCCACCTGTCAACCAAATTTCATTTCCGGAGGAGGGTTAGTCCCATGCAGAGATTCCTTAAGGTGTGTGTGTGTGTGTTGAGTCTAAAAGAACAACCATCGTCGAGTAAATCATGAATAAACAAATAAGTATGTTTAAATGTGCCTGATATTCATGTGTGTTTTGGATAATCCTATTAGAAAGCTTTAATCTCAAGAGGAAGCCTTTCATAACAAGATGTGCTCTAAGATCTCCAAGCACGTCTGATGAAGAAAAAGTTCAACCTCTTGAAGTATAGCTTTCCACTGCATCCTCCTCTATGTTGTGTAACTTAACCATGTAGACTAATGATTTTATTTAGTCTCAGAAGGAAATCTAAGAAAAAAGAGCACACCATTTATGGGATATCACAAATAATAGTTTTTTCTTTCTTTTAATTATAAGAGATCATCAAATGAGAATCATATTTGATTTTGTTTAGCATGTGATTTGTTCATCTTGTTACAATGAACTCACCCATCTCCACATATTATAGCTGGCTCTTACAGCCTCTACAATAGAAATTAGATAA
The DNA here is from genome assembly GCA_037074495.1 of Acacia confusa. Classification (NCBI taxonomy): domain Eukaryota; kingdom Viridiplantae; phylum Streptophyta; class Magnoliopsida; order Fabales; family Fabaceae; genus Acacia; species Acacia confusa. The sequence goes on along the minus strand of CM073508.1, from coordinate 39,430,477 downwards.
ATAGGAATCAGCAAATATGAACAAAATGGCATCACCTTGGGCAGTGTCACCCTTAAGTCCTGGATCCACATCAACTACAGAGAGTTTTACCGTGATAGGAAGTTCAAGATCAATAACCTGCAACAAGAGTTATTTTACTAAAAAGAGCAATAGCAGAGAAATAATTTTTCTTACCCACCTTTATAAGTAACACGGAAGAAAAAAAAAACCATTGTTGAATCTATGTATAAGGAAAGATTTAACTCGAAATGCTAATAATCTTGAACACATGAACCACCATGCAAGAACAGTTTCCTCAGGCAGAAAAATAGAAATTGCTATATGTTCTTTACTGCTTATTTGTATTGATCAATTCAATCATATATTATCCAGCAACTTATAGTGATTGAGACCACTTGTCTCCAGAACATTGCTCTTGACATTAGTCAAGTTTTTATTCAGAAAAAGAGAAGTTAAAGTGGTAGGGTATGGGTTATGGGAAGGTTAAATGTAAATGGGAATGTAAAGAGTACTTGGGAAATAAAAGGAACATAGATTTACTCTGTTTCTAAAGAGAAGTAAGGATCTCACTAACTCTTTAAGAACAACCTCTCTAAGATAGAGATAGAAAGTAGGCAAGAATCTCACCTCTTCTCTAAATCAGCCCACATGCTGAATAGTAAATGAGTCAGAATCTGTAACTAATCAGACTATTAAAGTTCAAAGAGAATCTCTCGTACTGATTTACTCTCTGAATAGTCGATACTTTATTGATGAGGTACTAGGCCTATTTATAATGATTTACAGAGGTAGACTGTATTCAAAATATAAATACAAAATATATCTAAATCTAAATCTAAGATTTAGATAACTAACAATCATAAATCCTAACAACTAAATCTTAACTAATAAGATATTCATCTTATTTCCTAATTCCTAAATATAATAATAAAAGATAATATCTAATAAGATATTCCTCTTATTTCCTAATTCCTAAAAATAATAATAAAAGATAATATCTAATAAGATATTCCTTTTATTGCCTAATTCCTAAAGATAATAATAAAATAATTATAAAAACAGACTCAATTAATTAAATATTAATTTCTAAAATCTCTTAACTTTCTGCAACTTCCATTATCTCCCGCTAATCCGATACTCTATCATAAAGTCAGTAAAAGAAGACAAGACTACAGGAATTACTTTTCCTTTCCATAACAGCAAATTGCAGTCCATTCCCTCTTTCAGCCATTTCTTTCGGTCTCCAACTTCCGATTCCAAGAGACGGATCTCCTCAAATGTATTCTATAAAAAATTAAAACACAGCAAATTAGACACAGATCATGACTTGGATGAAAAAGTGATAGCATTCTTGGTAAAAAAAACCTATTTGACAATTCTCCATCATAGGTAATGGTAATATTAAAAGCCGAAAAGAAAATCTAGATACCTAGAATTAAACTATATAGATTCCAGATAATACCAAGTCCATGAAGACAAATTGAGCGCCTTCTTTATATGTGAACTGTTTTGTTTCCTTGAATACATCTGCTTCATCAAGCTGTCAGAACAAATGAGAAAACCGGAAAAAAATCAAGAGAAGATGTAAACTTCAATCTGGAATTAGAGGTAACAATGAGAAGGAAAGAGATAAATCTTGTAATAAAACTGACGGAACATATAATGGATATTTAGTATTTCACTGAAATGGAAATTTAAAATGAAAAATGTCAATGCTGCTGAATGAAACTTCATGTCTTGCGATCCTCAGGGGAACTGGAATTGCAGGATAATAAAGAAAAGTTTACCTGAGGCCTCTGAAACTCAATTAAGTACGAGAAATTTTAGCGGAGGGGCACTTAAAATAGTGATATATGAAAGTCAAATTCAGGAACCCTTATATAACAATGTCAGGTATGAAATTTAATATTCATTTCTTCCATCTTATACATGACTCTCATCTCATGTAAGCATGCTGTTCACAAGACATTCCAAGAAAACTCAGACAAGCCACACGTGTAGTTATGTTTTTCAAGGTTTTGCTCAAGGCTCTAGCTATATTTCTTTCCTGATGGGATCTTATAACTACCATCTCAAGAAACGTGGTATAAAAACCTTTGTAGTTCAAGACATTACCGAACTCCCAGCTCGAAATGTTTTCTCCACAGTGTTCCCTGTAATATAATTTCGCATTTTGGTCCTGACAAAAGCTGCTCCTTTACCAGGTTTAACGTGAAGAAACTCTAACACAAGCCAATAGACAAGGGAAGTTATGAGCTTGATTGATTTGTGTTTCAAGACAATTATATATTTAAAAGGGGAAAAAAAATCAATCGAAAAGTTAAACTAGACCCTTTTTTTTTTTGCCAGAAAAAGTAGACTACGTATGAAGTATTGAAGTATGCTTCAAATATATGCAACATAACGTCGCAATGGATTATTTTGAGGTAGTCTACAGCTTATCACTTATCAGCACCTTCAACAGAAAGTCATTATATTCTTCTTCTGAGTCCTCAGGCCCCAAAAAGAAAAGAAAAGCAAAAAAAAAAAAAAGAGCCCTGAACAAAATAAAGATATACTTAGCTCCAAGCTTCCAATCCTTAAACCGTCCCAATTAGTAGATGGACTGTGATTGTGATCGATATAGGGAGATACAATAGATATCCTAACCGAGAAATAGAGAAAATTGAAAAGTAAAAAAGGAACAAACGGAAATGATACCCAAGACGCGCCAAGGAGCACCATCAACTTCAATGCTAGTACCCACTTTGATGTCGTTGCTTGATAAGGCGTAAATCCCTGAAAGAACAAGGGAATTCTTGAGATTAAAGGGAAGATTTCCGAAGTGAGAAAAATTTGAAAAAGAAAAAGAGAGTTAAAAAGGAAAAAATGAAGACTGACTCAGAAATCTAGCGGAAGGGGGCGTCCGATGAAAATGGCGCATTGAAAGGGAAAGCTTGGGAGAGAGTGAGTAGGAGGGAAATGGGGAGGAGGCAGTGAAGATGGAGGAAAATGAAGAGAGCATTAAGGTCGCACCGTCCGCCATGACTGAATTGATGTCGGAACCTCTTTACCTGAGCCTCCTGTTGCAGTTTAGAAGCCAAAATCGTCCCCCGAGTTAGATAAGGAGCGGTTTCGCTCACTGGGAATCGTCTGCTCCCACAACGACGTAGTCTCGTCTCCTGTCTGTCAGCTCGACTGGGTAGCAGTTGCGCCAGTACTCCGTGAGAATTATTTATTATAATAAAATATTAATAATCAATATGTTATCAAGTGCTCTCCCTCTCTCTCATCTTTATTATAAGGCATCAACTAATAAATTATACAAATTAATAAAAAAAATTAAAATCAATAAAATTATTCTATAATTTAAGTAATTTCTAATATTACCCCTACTATTTACATTAAACTCCAATATTATATTGTTATTACTTTAATCTACTACCCTTATTAATTATGAGCATACATAGAAAAAAAAATAATCAATACTACTTGGAAACAAGCAAGTGCCTTATAAAAAATATAAAATACATTTAGTAGTTGGTGCCTTATAATAAAAACCAGAGGGAATACTATTGTAATATTGCTTCTATAAATTTCTTATAAACGTATTAATTGATTTCATTATTCAGTCATGAATCAAGTAGATTGTCAGGCCGTTCTTTTAGGCGAAACAAGTGTGTTATAAAAATAAAGGTATATCTAAGATATGGGATAGAGAACAAGAGTACGAGTAAAGAGAAGAGAGAAGAGAGAAATTCTTAATCTAGTGTGTCCCCAATACATAAGATATGCCTTCTATTCATAGGCACAACTCTTTAACATACAATTAATGTGATTTCATAATCATTGTGATTAATGGTTAAGAATGGAAAATTATGACGAATAGGAAATAATGTGAGATATGAATATCCACAGATATAATATTTATAACAAATTTGAGATTTTTTTTTTCCTTGGAAAGATCAAAGTTTATTTTAAAGACTTAAATCCTTTGGGGCAAATATGAATGATAATGAAATAACCTGATAAAATGCATATATCACCCTATCACACCACTTAAATACTTTCACACTCCCTTAACATCACTGCTCACTTTCCATCTTTCATAAATCGCCGATTACTGATTGCCATTCACTCTCCTCTCTCACATCAATGGTAGCCTCTCACTCACCATCTTACTCATACCTCCTCCTTGCTTGTCTTACTCATGATTGACGTTAATGAAAACACCTCCTCCAACAACTATGATGGAAGCCTTCTTCAATAACAACAACAATGACTTCCAACGAGTGGGCTGTGGTTTCTCCAGCTTTCAATCTAATTTGGAATTTTTTGACTCTCTCCTTTATTTCTTTGATCTAATTTCATTAACCACTTGTTCGACAAACTAATTAGCTAATCTAGATCATTGGGTTCAATTTCTAGAGGTTTGGGTGTGAGTGGCTGGAAATTTTAAGGAAAGACGAAACTAAGATAGTTTATTTGCACAATAGGGGATGCACACGAGAGAAAATCATTTGCATCAACATAATTTGCACATTTTAGCTTAATTTTGGAATACATGGGAAGACATTTGTATATAGGGAAGATGGATTGCATACAATGGAAGTTAAATCACGCATAGAGAAGACGAATTGCATGTAGGGAGATATATTGCATTTAGGAAAATTGTTTGCACACAAGGGAAGACCGTTTGCACTAAGAAAATGTCGTTTACACAAAACATAATTTGCATATTATGACTTACTTTTGAGACACAAGGGAAGACATTTACATACAAGAAAATGGTTTGCATATAACAAAGTTAGTTACACATAAAGAAAATTTATCGTATAAGGAAATGTATATTATACATAGCAAAGATAATTACAAGAGGGAAATATTGTTTGCAAATATAATAATATGCATATTCTAACTTAATTTTGTAATATAAGGGAAGACATTTGCACATAAGGAAGATGAATTGCATGAAGAGAAATTTTTTACTAAAAGGGAAATTTAGTCATTTAATTCTTACATCTATTCACCCTAAAGAACCAAGATTTTTTGAAAAACTTGAGGTGCCATTAAACAATAAACTTCTCAAACAAGTTAGGCAATTTCCCCTTCGTTTATTTACATTCGTGGTAATATAATACTGATTATTTCTTTTTAGAGAGAAAAAAAGGGTCAACTTTCTTAGTTTGTCGATAAAAAACCACACACAAGCAGAGACACATATTCAATACTTAAATCCCGAAATTTTTAATATTTGTAATATTCGATGTGTTACATTTTGACCCGTCGTAAGTATCTATGGCTATGCCTTATAACGCATATCTCATGTCACATATTTTTTTACTTGCTAAGAAATCTGTATTGCGTTTGCATTGGCTCTTTATAAGCTGAAGTCTGTTTCCTGCTGGGAACTAGAGAGATTGAGAGGTTGAATGAACTCATTATCAAATGTTACCTTCCCTAACAATAATCCGCAAAGTTTCTTTCATGTCACCCGCTGCAATAATAGGCCAGAGGAAGAGACAGAATGTGAGACAAAATGAAAATTCGTATATGTACGACGGGCAACTAATTCAACCCAGTGAGTCAGTCAGGTCAACCTTCCAACTATCGACAAAAGAACACACTGAGGAATGAAAAGGTGAGAGAACCCAAAAAATAAAATAAACAAATAATTAAAAGAAAAGAAAATGAGCATTATGGACAATCAAAATCCTTCCACACTAGCCCTCCTGGAGACACAGGAAGATGATTTGCGGGATTCTTGGCGATCAAGCTCCTCCAATGAAATGGTGGAGGAACAAGCATGGGGAGGAAGCAAGAGGGGCACGCCAGACCATCTTGGAGGTGAAATAGATGCTCCGGCTGCTGAAGGCGGCGGGGATGGTGAGAAACTCATTCTAGGCGCAGGACTGATCATACCATTGAGGCTTGGTGACCTTGACACCTGTTTTCTGGAAATTGCTGCAGGCTCTTGCAGTGGAAACCGGCAAGACTGCTTCATATCCTGTATTTTTCTCAGATGCTCAACCACAGTTCTCATGGTGGGTCTTTCTGATGGTTCATTTTGAAGGCATCTCAGTGCAATGTCAGATACTTTCCTTACCGCTTTGGAAGGAAACCGGCCTTTAAGTTGAGGATCCATGATCAATGACAGTCGACAATCATCTGCCAGGAAAGGCCGGCTCCACTTCACTAAATTCCTCTCTTCTTTGGGGTGACGGCTGTCAAGATTCTTTCTTCCGGTAAGTAACTCCAGAAGAACAACTCCAAAGCTCCAAACGTTGCTCTTTGGAGTTAGCATTCCTCTTTCTAGAGTCTCTACAGATAGGTTTCCAACAGCCTGTACATAAGGAAATTTATGAACAGAATCAATGAGAACAAAAGTGATGGAACAAACACTGAAAACAGAAAAGAATAAAATACTAGCAGAACAAGACAATAATCCTATGTATTAAAATGGCAGATATAAAATACTTTTGAAGTCAAGAACTTGCCGTTGAATTGCTTGAAACCTCTTCCTCAGGAATATGTCCTACACAACCATAACCTGAAAGCTTTGCACTAAAATCTTTGTCGATCTGTATATTGGCAGTTGAAAATTCATTATACATTGCCTGCAAACATGGAAAACGTAACACATAATCAAAAACAGATGTTAAATGGGTTCAAAGAACAGCCTCTTACGAAAAAAACAACTTTAACAGGTGGAGATCTGAGCTCCACATTTAAATGTGTCCAAACAAGAATGTTATCACCAAAGGAGCTTCAATTTAACTTGATGAATAAAAACTTAACACCAGACGAAGCCATAACTGGTTCATTACCTGGAAAGGCCCTTCTTCATGCAAGAAAGTAAGACCCTGTGCAGCACATAAAGCAATTTTCATTCTTGTATTCCAATCAATAGGTGGGCCATCAGATCTACCATGCAACACGCGGTCCAAACTTCCATGATATAGCCTCTCATAGACCAACATTCTCTGTTCTGAACCCTCACACGCATGAAAACCAAGCAATTTACAAAGGTTTGGGTTTTGCAAGGATGCAATAATATTAACTTCATTCACGAATTCCTTTAAGCCCTGAAAGCAGACAGAAACAGCAAAATCTCAAGTCACTCAGCACAAGCCTATAATAATCTATAATTACATTTGACCATACCATGAATAAAGCCATTGAGCATTTATATTCAGAATGGTAAAACAAAACAAATGGGACACAAGTAGGAGTTTAAGTTCTAACAGAGGGGAAAAAACCAAGGAACATAGCAAGCAAAGCAAGGTTCAGACATGACTTATCAAATGCAGGTTGGTTCTAGCTAAACGGAAAGCTTCACCCAACAGGTGCTTGTTATAGTATCCCTGCCTCTTGTGCCCAATGAATTCAAACAAACCAAAATATGAGGCTTTTATTATACACATCATATAAATGCAACAACATGTAAAAATATTTGACACATTATATCTTGAATATGATGCAAGAAATATTTCTCTGTCCTTGGTAAAGAGACATCTGACATTAAGAAAATATCCGAGCAAATTCTAGGCACAAGGTTAACAAGAGATGAAAGAAAGTAATAAAGTATGGAAACTCAAATACCTGAGCAGATGGATGAAGGCGAGTGACAGTGGCTTCAAACCTCTTTGAACTTGAAGCCTCATCACCGAAAGAAGCTTTAAATATGGTGGAAGAAAGACCTTCTGACATGCACCGATCTGAAGAGAAATTGTGGCAAGCAGCAGAAATTTCTTCATATGTAAAGTTTCTAAGTGATCCGGTAGGTGGCAGTGGCAAAGGACCCGAAGCATAGAGAGGACCACTAGCTGTGCCCGACTTAAAGCTACTCGTTGCCCTTAATGAACCACCAGATTGAGGACATGGAAGAGGTAGAGGTTGTGGACTGGATGAACGCTGCTCCTTTAATGATCCAGCCCGGTAATTTGACTCATCTTGTTCCTCATACTCAACAGATGCCAAAGCATCTTGTTCAGCTGCATCAAGAGTTGATGGAGCAGATAATGCCCGCATTCTACTGTAGGTGATGTTATTAGTGGGTTGAGTGGGTTTCACTCTGGTCCTAAAACTAGGAGGTGCAGACTGCAGTGAAGGCGTATGAGTTTGAGGTTCAGGTAGAACTGCAGCAGGTAAATTTTCTTTATGGTTGACCCGTTTCACATTCTTGATCTGCTCGGACTTCTTCTTCTTACTCTTTAAGACTGTAAAACACCCCATCCCGTCAAGAGAGCTTGTCTGTTGTATAAAACTGTATATTTTACAGAAAAATATATATATCAATCAAGTCACTCCTCAAACTTTGTGCAGCTCAACATGTTAAAATTTCGACAATTCACAATATTATTGTTATGGTTTTCTAGTTTAATAATTATGTGGAATTCCATCTAAGGAGAAAGATTCGATGCGAAGAATTATCTTATGTAATTTCGATTACCTTCAATATGAAGGATACACTTGGTACTGTCCCATCATAAAGAAAGGGCAAAGTAATAACGAGGAAAATTGATATTTCTAGAGATGCGAATTAAACATCGAATTCACACTTTTGATTTCCTTTCTTGTTCTATTTACTTTTATCTCTTTCCATTACCATCACCACCAGCTCCTGCAACCAGCGAGCCTCTCATTTCATGAACAATTATGTATCAGTTGCCAACAAAGCAAATAATCGCAAGTGTCCCCAATAGAAAATCTGATCGACTGATCACTGAGTCAAGCAAATCATCTCAGCAATAGTGTCAATCACATTCCCGGGGAAAAATAATAAATTACTCAAATTTTCCCATCATACGGGCAAATCCCCCCCCCCCAAAAAAAAAAAAAAGCAAGCGGTCAATATGCTGCTTTCTGCTAATGAACCAAGCTACTCAAATGCAAGATAGTAATGAGCTTCATATACACAATTGGCGTCCCAAAACACACAAACAACCAAGAGCAGCCAAATGAATTTAGATCCATAATACGATAGAATGTTTACAAAAATCTCTTTATTTTAAGATTAACTATTTAATGGAAGAAATGTAAAAGACTGCTAGTTCAAATGAATTGTTCATACGGTCAAAACTATCGCACCAGAAATCAGCTAACTAAAGCAGCAAACGAACCAAAAAAACAGAAAATAGATCATACCACAAAGAGCAGCCAAATATGAAGAAAAATCAGAGAAACAAAACATCCACGCCCTACAAAAGCTCAAATAAGAACAAACAAAATGAAAGGAAGAACATCAACAAAACAAACCTGTGAGGACGCAGCTCATGCAAAAATTTGTGAATCAACAGCGGGAAGCAAAATGGATGGAAACTGAAACTTGTGGTTTCGATTCACCGAAGAAGAATTCCTGATGAAGTCAAATAAATCAGATGGCAAAGGCCGAGAAGTGATGATTTTTGAGAGAGAAGTAGAGCGAATAATGAAAGTGTAGAGAGAGAGAGAGATGGTCTGAAAGAGGAAATATAACCCCCAACGAGCAGTGGTCAAATACTCAAACCAATTGAATACTTTTAATTAGTGATTAAAGAAATACTTGATACCATTACGAACGCAGCAAACTGAAAGCTCTTCTCTCCTCTACTTTCTTACTATTTTGCCCTTCCTTCCATTCTTTTTATTTTACCAACTCTTGGCGACAACTATTATGAGAAATTAGAGTTTTATTCATCATTTTCCATGATAAAGAAATTAAGCAATTATTTATCTCATTTTTAGGATACATTAGCCTATAGACACATTTCTGAAAATTCAAATTAAAAAATAAATAATAAAAATCCAACTAGACAAAGATCTAAGATTTATCACTGGTTAATGACAGTCTTTATTTTATTATGAAGATGCATTTTGTTTTGAGGGGTGAGGTTGATGCGGCCCCAATTTCAAACATGTGGTTGAGTAGAAAACGGACGAGGATCAGATGAGCAATATAGTAAATTCACGTATCAAATCGATTTTCAACTAAGTACACCTCGATTGTTGTGACATGTGCCCATCTAGTCAAAGTTGGAAATTTTATATTTTCTTTTTAAAAAGGCATGTTTCCGGTGTGGTCAAAGAGATCTATCAAGACTATTTGACTCTATTCCTCTTCCGTCCGATTTGAAACGGTGATCACATCAACGCCTGACAAGCTCTCGCTCCAACACCCTGGGCCCACATCACCTCATTTCTCCTTCTAAACTCCTGCATGAACTTGTGGGTCTGCCACGCGCACGCGCCCATTACGCGTGGTGACACTTATCATACATTTTTTTTGGGACTGAACACGTGTCGTACATTAATATCTAAAATCGATTATATGTGGGCCTCGTTTAGAAAGCCCAAGACCTGTTGGAGAACACGAAAACCCATGCCCAACGTTAGGCCTAGGTTTATTGGGAGGTTTTGGTTGGTTTGACAAATGAACCAAAACAGTGAAATACAGTAACATTTATTAGAATAAATTTCCCAGCAAGAAAAAAATTGTAGAGGGAGAGTGATGTATATGATATATCCAACATGGATCCTTTCCAATAATAGAGGAATTAATAATAATTTCACAACTCAAATAAGTCTTTAATATTATACCGTAAAAACAATACATTAAAATTTCATCCGGATGAAATCATGGATGATTCCTAGTCTAAATCATCAAATAGGCTAGACTTCCCTTCTACCAACACTTATCATTGCATAAAGCCCGCGGTAGCAACGGAACCGGGAAAGTATACAGAAAAGACAGTTCTATTTCTATTAGATTAGTATTAGTTAGTGATCTTGGCTTAGTGAGTCTTTTTTTTCATGATGAACTGTTGGCACCAGTCCTACATTTTGTCTCTGTAGACCGATGAAAAAGAGAGCTCAACCTAAAGAGGATTGTAACATGAGAGAAGCAAGGAGGTCAACCTCTTTCAAAGGCCTATTTGAGAAACATGCTCAAGTAAATCGAGATAAAATTTACTTTATATATTTATTTCATATATTGTAAATCACATTGTAAAAATAATTTCTAACGCTAATCCAAATAAGCATTAATCATGAATCAGTATCCCAATGGTTTTTCTTGAATGACACTTTCTTCTTGCTAACATTTATCATGACGAAGAATTGCATATAACAAAAGTGAACACACTTTATTATTTAAAAAAAAAACCGAAAAAAACAAGTATGCAAGAATCCAAGATCCAATTAATAGTACACACAACAAACTCCTCCCTGACTAATTGGAGGGAATTGACAAGCTGGCACTCTCATTTCTTTCTCACAGCTGACTGCACTGTCTATTAGAGAGAATCTATCTAAATTCTAAAATCTCCATATATTTCTACATACGAAAAAAAGCATAAGAGAATGATTGAATGAATTGCGGTAATATCAATAAAATTGATGACACTGTTAACATAAATACTCACAGATCAAGAGACTAACTCCCAAACTTGATTTGCCACATACATTATTCCCATTCTATCCCCATAACTACCCAGCATGAATAATAGCGAACAAGCAGCCATTTTTGCCATGCAATTGCGAAGGCTTCTCACTTTCACTAGTTTTGTTCTCAACAAAACACCCAAAAAGCCCGCGCAAGCGAGTAATATTATGAACACTCCCTTCCCATATTTCCTCCAAAAATGCTGAAGTTGAGCTAAGAATGCCAGCAACACCCAAAACCCAGAAAGTATCAGATCCTGCAGTTAAGCAGACCAAAGCGGTTTGTTTGAAAATTGAAATTCAATCTGGGATGATTATATATAATATAAAAATGTAGGGAATCGGTTAACCTTTGGTTGTTGATCGATCCATCCTCCATTGCCAGACGTGGTTCGGGTGATCGGGGATTGAAATTTTTGGATCACACGGAGGAGCCCTAGGCGCGATCGGGCCGCGGGGGGATGTGAATTGAGTCGGAAGACGAAGAATTTACGAAACTTGAGGATGAAGGAGAAGCGGCGGAGGGTCCAATTGGGTCCAAAACCGGCAGCTCTGAATCTGAGGGTGAAATTGAAATGGTTGGCCTTAGCTCGAACAAATATCCTCCATGAGGAGGTCTGCATTATGGCACACCTGGAGTAAAAGTAGCTGTTAAAGGGCGTTCACATTTGAACTTGTTTAGCCCGCCGCTGATGCTTTTGACGCTCCCACAGGCAGCATAGTTTTTAACCATTTTTCGTATATTTTACGGTTGTCGGCGTCGCAACCAGTGCGAAAACTTTTCACTAATTGCCCGCTGCTGACGAAGAAACATTCAGCAACTATGGAGTGTTATTATTTTTTAACTTTTAAAATCTTGATCCAAATCAATACCACTAATTATATATATAAAGTATGTTGGAATATTTTAAAATGAAAAAAATGTGTTTGTTAAAATGTCATGTTCTCATAATCAAGGAATTTATATGAAGGATTATGTAGAGAGTAATAATATTACAAGTCATGAGGGGTTATGTTCTTTTAGTTTCTAAAGACCCTTGTAAAAATGTGTAGTATCTAGTATTTGGTAAAAAATTGCATTTTGTTCTTAAGAAATCCATACATACTATAAATGTGTATGATGATTCCAAATATCTCCAATCCCCAATCTTCCTCCTTTCCATTCATCAGCATGTACAACTCCTCACAATCAGTTTCTAATTCAACATTAGACATTCCAGATCTGTTCACGGCTTTGAAACCTTCCTTCAGCGCCAATCATTGTGCCATAAATGGTGAATATGCAGAGATCTTCTCCCCCAAGCCACCTATCATCTTTCCTTTTCAATTTCTGCAAACGACTCTTACACCAGTTGAATCAAGAGTACTGATAAAAGAGCCATCTACATTTACTTCAATCATACCATTTCTTGGAGCTGACCACTCCAATTTTCTTTCTTTTGCATCCATGTCAACCGAATCCATATTTCGATTTGCACTCTTATTATCAAAACACTCCTGCACTAGCTTATGAGTTTCATTAATAACTCTCAAAACCTCAACCTCCACTCCACTAAAAACCCAATCACACCTTCCCTTCCATATATTCCAACAAATTATAGCAGCAGCAGCAGCCTTCCCCTTATCATCCAGACTACTGCGTTTACTAAAGATATCAATAAACCAGTGTAGTGAGCTGATAAAATCAGATTTTGAAAATTTTAAATTCAAGCAGCAACCAAACCAACTGCAACTTGCTTGAGTCCATGGGCAAAAGAACAAGTTTGTTATGCCTAACTTCACCTTCTGCCTTTGTTAATTATGCTACGCCTCTCTGTCTCTCTATATTTAGCAACTGAAGTAATACCCATGTTACCAAGTATATCATGCCCTTGCTTCCGCTTCCCTGCCCTCATCCATTATTAATTTTATGTTGGCAAAACAAAAATTATTAATTTAACAAGTTTATGAACAATTACTCCCCCCATTTCTTACCAATAGGAAAGAGGAGCGTTTTTTCAGCACATACGATTATTTTCATTTTAAAATATTGCTTCACATGCGAGATTAATTTTTTTTTTTAAGAAAAAAAGCTTAGATAAAGACTTAAGAAACAAATAGTGGTACGTGCCAAAAATCTGTCCACAAACAAAATAAGCCCTCACTTTGCCACTGCCTGTAATCACGATAGCGATTGAGGTCTCTAAATTTAGCTTTTCATTCATAATTTATAATATATAAAATAAATATATGAGAAAAATTAATCTCAATTTACATGAATAAAGATTTTTAGAATCTCAATCGTAATCCCAAATAAACAGAACATGATCACAGCTTAATCGACATAATCTATAATATCTGTTCAATAGCCGATTGTTATTTTGGATTCCGTCTTCTCATACAAGGATTTTGTACTCTCATGGACTTGAAAGATGCCAATATCATGATGTCAGATTTTTTTTTTTTTAAAAAAAAAAAACTCCAAAAAGAAGAGAGCCCTCATACATAGCATAAAATTTGAAGTATGCGCCATACTATTTATTACTCGTAAGAACAACTAATGTGGTTTCTTATAGATTTTATGCTATACATATAGATATATAGATGAGGCATGAACATAGTCAGCAGCAAAGGGAACCGAATTTGCCTCTTCTGCAACCTATGCTCACAGAAACCATCGCACCATATCATCATACAAAAATATGGATCGCGGAATCAGTAATTTAGCAACGAATATTTCACTCTCAAAACAATTTTCCCTTTCTCAACACTAAGCTTCCCGCCGGTAACTAACCAATGGCCAGGAGGATCATGAGGGCCCTTGCTCATTTCGGAAAAGTCTACATACTTCACCAACTTGTTCCCTGAGATGTTTTCCCTAGAACCAGAGCCTGAGTCATCAGGGTTGCAAGAGTTCTCAGCAGTCACAGTTTTCTGTGAGTTGTCTAGGCTATGATCCCACAATGATCTTCGAATTGTGCAGCCGGGTAACTTAGAATACAGAAGTTTCATGTACAATACATTCCGTGATCCAAAATCCCACACTCCAAGCTGTGCACCAGTGACTATGCTGACGCTAGAGAAGTCACCTATGAAGGTTTCAGGGTTCTCAATTGGTGCAGTGCTCACATGAGAAAAGTTCCTCCACTTTACAGGCTCAAACCATCGACTATCTTGTTCCTCAGGTCCCTGCCACTTTGGAGCACCAATAGCTACATGTGTGTCCCAATGTGGCTGAAGGATCTTCGGAAGCGTCACCAAGTGTTGAAGATGAACACACAGCCGATTCTTCTTGCTTCCTTCTAGACACAGACGTACGCCAGTTACTGGCCTTCGTCCAACTGTAACCTACATCCAGAAAATAGAAGGAAACACCCTATGTAGCCTGGCCTTCCTTGCATTAAATCTCCATAAGGAAATCATCACAGCCACGGGATAAGAAGCCTTAAAACATGAGATAATGTCACAAATGATTCATACCTGTTCCTGGCTGACATAAAGCTTCTGGCCCATTATGCTGAATTGTAAAGATGGACACACAGGTTCCTTCCTCTGGTGACCAGGAATCCTGTCATACAAAGGAGCCCAAACACGAGGAATCTGAAACTCTAGGAAATACGTGAGTTCTTCAACTGGGGGCTTATCTGTTCACAATAGTCCAGTACATGTGAAATTTATGCTATTAAATTAAACTGATTGCGGCATACAGGGAAAGAATCTACATCATCTATGTTAGGATTGAATTGTCCTTACATTCAAGGTAGAGACCAATAGCACGAGTCAAATGCTCCTTCCCTGTTAGTCCAGCGAGGAGATCTGTCATAGGGCAGAAAGTCATCTCAATAATATCTGGAGATGCCCGAACAGATTTTTCCCATTTACTGTGGTCTTGTTCTAAATCATCCCCTCCCCTCCGTCTGAAAATGACAGTCACATCCTGAACAATTTGAATAAAAGGAACTCAGAAAGAAAGCTTGAT
The DNA here is from genome assembly GCA_037074495.1 of Acacia confusa. Classification (NCBI taxonomy): domain Eukaryota; kingdom Viridiplantae; phylum Streptophyta; class Magnoliopsida; order Fabales; family Fabaceae; genus Acacia; species Acacia confusa. Next base: position 39,415,119 of record CM073508.1, on the reverse strand, counting down.
GGTATAAAAGCAGACTAAGACCTAGAAAATAAAAATCAATAACGAAACAGTTTATGTACATTTGACTTCTTAAAATGTTGATGCTGATGCATAAATCAATACCCAGAATTCAACAAATTTTGATTACCCTGTGAAGATGCTTACCAAAATGTCAAAGAGATGAAGGGCAATAATAGAAGGGAAAATAACTAAATCATCTTTACAGAAAAACAGAAACTAACAGATTGTGTCATTTTTTTTTTTGGGGGGGGGGGGGAATAAAATAAAAGATGTCATTTAGTAAATAGTTAAGCCATTTATCAATTTAAACAGATGGATAGAAAAAGTTGTAACAGTGACTGTCCCCCCCCCCCCCCCCAAAAAAAAAAAATTAATGTCATAGTTATTATTATAGCCATCAAATGAAATGTTGTGGTGCAGGAATTGGGAACTGCTTCATTTGGATGTGGTTCACTTAGTTCACAAATCCCATCAAATTAACTTATCCTTTTAAGATCTCAAAGAAGTTAACATGTTTGGGAATAAATAGCGCTTTCAATGTCCTATTGTTGTGTGTGCGCGTGCATCAACCAGCTCTAAGCTTTGAGAACGAGCAGGGAGTATTGGGCATGGGTTCCCTCATAATGGAAATGACTACATAAGACTCCCAGATAGGATAGAACTCATGACTTCATACACTCTCGTTCGTGAAGACACAATAGGCAAACACAATGCCAACTACCCAAGGTCTACTAAATTACAACTTCAAAAGATATTTGTTCAAACAAATTTAAATATTCAAAAATTAGGAAAATCATTGGAAGACCAATATATAAATTATCAATTGAAGATAAATCAGATACCTCTTTCCCAGTAACATATGGTGCATTTGTAGGTTGAGGGTGTATCCCTTGACTATTGAATGAAAATGGTTCGACACTCTAAAAAATATATAACCAAAGTAATCAATTGATGTTCTTCTTGCTACTATGAAGCAGAAGCATTGTAAAAGGACCACCCAAAAAAGTAAGAGGAATTAGAGGGGAACTAGCCTTATCCTTGGATTTTGTTTGACCAGAACTTGTTTGGCTGTTGGCGTGAGAGAACCTCTGATTTCCAATTTCCTCAATATAGTTCTTCATCTCCAATTTTGACAGAGGTGAAGTATGGTGTTGCTTAACATAAATTACATCTTTACCACCGATGGTTATGGACGTAATGACATGTGTCCCAAAATTTTCAATAAAGCTATCAAAATGCAACTGAAAGTCAGGGACAAGTCAAATTTCAAAGCTATTTGTTTCTGAATCTGCAGATAAATTTGTTTGATGTACCTGGCCAATGATGGTGGATCCCAATTGACTGGAACAGCCTTTTTAACATTTTCTCGCAATGTTAAGCGGGATTTCGTAAGTTGAATCTTTGCAAGGGGAATGAAAAAGCCATCTAAAGAAAGGGCTTTAGTAGCCGCTGCATCACTATGTTTTGAACCAGTAAAGCTAAAAGAAGAGTTACAGCTCCCAAGAGGAAAGTCTCCCGGTAAATCAGCCTTCTTATTTATATATTCCACCATCTGCAGCCAGATGACAACAAGCTCCCTAAATTAATAAAACTTCGAGCCACTTGATCATTGTATTTTATTTTTACAATAATAACCATTGGTCTTTACTTTGCAAATATGTGCTTCAAAACTATCAATGAACAAAAGGAACCATTCTCTGCCAATAACCTAGTGAAATAATTGAGAGAAAATGGTTCACAAAAGAGGTTATAAATCAAGAACAGAACTATTTCAGTCTACAATTTTTCGGACCTCTTGGAAGCTGCAGATTCCAGAACTTTGACGCCCAACGCGCTCCTGAGTGCTTTTTATGTCCCTAGAAACATCGGGAACCACTAAATCATCGTACAATAGGAGGTCCCTCGGGTGGTCATCGTCAATCTCGACTACCCTAGACCCCGCCAGTCCTTTACAATAGAGTAACCTGGTATCAAAGTTCACATCAAAGCCTTTGCCCAATGCTTGAACAGAGTTTATAGCTGTGTGGACGGCTGCCATATGCTCTCCCATAGCTCATGAAAAAAATAAAATTCAGCACCCCCAATAATTAATTTAGTCGAGGAGAAGACCAGAAGCCAGATTATCTGAGTTATCAGAGCGAAGCAGGAGGGTCCATAACACTAACTTTGGGAAATCCCCAGGATGAAAAAACGGGATTTCTTATATTGGAGCTCTTGTGAAACAGAGAATCGGATGAATGATCAAATTCATGTCGTTGCTCTCAATTTCCGTTTGCGAAGGGAGTTGACCCAGTAAAAGTCAGGGAATTCAAGGTGATTACTGAGATCTATGCTCTTGAAATCGCGCCTGGGCTTTCTCACAGTAAAATATGCCTACAGTGTACTGGAAGAAGAGAAAGAAATATGTAGTCTTGGTGAGAGAGGAGGAAGGGGCATTGACTTGGAAGTCATTTTTCAGTTGTTCAACCTCATTGGCCTCTGCCGGATATTTTTTCCGCAAGATCTTGGCCGTCTATCTGTGGTCCAAACACGTGCGTGCCTCCAATCCAAGTTTGGGTCCCACAATTCTGTGCCCGCAAACCGGCAGAGTGAGCCAGACATGGGTAAATAAGTAACATGGCGCCCTTGCTTTTATCTCTTCTCCTCATTATCTAGAACATTAATTGATTATAAAAATAAATAATCAAAATAAAAATAGTATTAATATTTTAAATTAATTGGATGAACATAATTTAGAGATAATAAAAACAAAATTTGACCCAACTTAAAGCTGTATTTTTTTAAATGAAAAATTACTTGTTTATTTAACATTTCTTCAAAAATATTTATATTATATCTTATGAACCAATATTGATTAATATAAACTTATATTATTTATAATTGTAAATATTCTTGAGAAATTAAGGAAGTAAATAAATGACTTAAATATAATATATGCAACATAATCTCTCCAAAATAACTCTGTCTAACATTATATAAATAAGATAGGAAAATAAGCTTGTAGAAAAATGAAAAAAATGTAAGAAAATTGTTACATTTAATATCAAAATTTACCTAAGGAGTGATATTCAGTGTGCAATGCGCGAGGGAAAGATAAAATTGTATGGAAATACGTAGTCAAAGGGTCAAACTAAAAGCTTAGAAGGTACGTCAAAAATGTGAAAGTGATGATCTTGAGCGTAATGCTTGGGTCAGGATCGGGACTTTTGTTAAGAAATTATATTCCATAAAATATCTTAGACCTGGAAGTGAAATTGACTTTTCCCATTTAACTGCAATTTAAGAAGCCTCTCTTCAAACTGAACTCATCCGAGATTCAAATAAGCAATTATCAGAAATGTTTTTTTCCTTCTTCAACCCAGAATATGAGTCATGTCCACATTTGCATGCTGACAGGTGAAGCTGCATTCTTTAAAGCCATCATAAATTTCCAAAAATGAGTTATAAAAGTAACCACTTTCCCAAGTTTGATACACAGATTATTAGTAAATAATAAATGTGGACGAAGTCGCCTAGTTTACAATCTATGAATAACAGAATAAGTCATCTGGAATTCCAAATAAATAAATGACACCCACCCTGACTATTAAAAAAAGAGAAAAATGTGAAGTTTATGTGCAGTCGCATTTTACATCAAATCCTTTCTTAAGTGAAAACATGAACGTCAAATATTCAGTTCATAATTTGTCTTATCATTTGACCATCACACGATCACAAAAACAATAAATGGCTACATAGTAATAATGAACAGGATATTTTAGATCAGATCATCAGAAAGGTGTCTAAACCAATGTGTTCCTTTACAACAAGTACAACTAGATGATTTCAACAGTCCTACCTTTTCCTTACTCTTTCCAAAAAAGGGAGAAAAAAAGAGTATATTAACATCATTCTATTCTTTTGTGGAACTTGGTTCATCATTTCATCTACTCGTTGCCTTCAATCCACCCACGATTACTCGTAAATGAATTATAATTATGTACTTCATCATGGCAAATCCATTCTCATCTACAACAAAAAGGGGCTGTTCAAAAATCTACTACTCACTGTTAGTTTTTGGTCCTTTTGGAAGTAAACAGTTGGCGAAGAAATCCAAACTTCCCTCTGTTTCGTGCAGAAAACTCAGTGATGGCACCATTACTCGTAGTTGCTGCAGCCTCAGGTTCAGCATTTTCAGGTTCCTGCAAAATAGGGGAGGGCGGTGCAGGTGACAAAGTGAAGAGAAAGGCGTTAAGCATACGGATGATCTGACTGAAGCTCGGTCTCATGTTTGGATCCTCAACCCAGCATGATTGTATGACAAAAGCAAGGTCAGGTGGTATATCTTCGGGAAGGCTAGGCCTCTCATTCTGCAATCTCACGCAAAACATGTCATCATTATCAACAAATCCAATCCCTCACTTCCAAAATTGGCTTACAAGTAAAAGGCAGCTAAAAAATTAGCCTAAATCGTTCGATCGCAAAGCATACATGACATGAATAGTGAAGCATAACCGATAATAATCATCCACAACATCACTAAAAACTAAAGCAACAATTCAAAAACAAAGAAACTGAGAAGTCTAGAACCATCATTTTTACCTTAAAAGCAGCAGCGTAAGCAGCTTGTAAATTAGACATCCCTTCAAAAGGCATGCGATTCGTTAAAAGTTCCCATAAAACAATTCCAAAGCTGTACACATCAACCTTGTTGTTGTAGTGCTTCTTCTCTCCTTGACGTAGCGTCACAGTACTGTACAGCTGAAAAAACACATTATGTCATCAAAACCTAGAGACAAGAACATGCACATTGCACATGCAGCAAGCAAATTCGTAATGCACTTTGAGACGGGTAGAACTTCAGAAGTAAACAGTACCTAACAGTCATTCAACAAATATATTCACCAATACATTGTTTTAATTGACATATCAGTACTAGGTCCATTTATTGAGAAGAATTTTAAACTATGATGTTGACATTGGAATTGAACCCACTCAACCTTGGAAAAGAAAGAAATATCCTGGTGTTATTACTGATATCTGCCCACAAGAATTGGGGCGATTAAACCAGATATAAGACTCGAATGATATCAGCTCACAAGAATTGTGGCAATTAAAATCTGATCCATAACTAGAATGACTTCTAACTTGTGCGCAGCTTTTGGCAAAATCCAGCACTTCCAAGCTCAAATATCCATTTGTGCATGTCGTTGCTGTTCTATAGTACAAGTTTAATTTAGGTCTCTTGTGTATGACGAATTGTTGTTTGATGAAGCACCAAAATTTATTTTACACAAAAAACAGTGTGCCTGTGTCTGACTTACGTTGGACATGATGTGCAGGTTAAATTAAAAATATGACCACTTTAGATTTTGTCATGTCGCAAATGCCATCATCATGATCCGTATCCATGCTTCTTGGTTTATGAAAGATGATAAGCACCAAAACATGCAGTACATCTAGCCACATTTTCTGATATTTACCAATGAAATCATAATCCTAGAATAAAAGATACCTCGGGTGCCATCCAACGGTAAGTTCCAGTTTCAGCAGTCATCATTTCAGTGACAGATTCTTCTCTTGCAAGACCAAAATCTGCAAGTTTTACAGACTTCTGATTTGCCGTAAGCAACAGATTGTCTGCATCATATAAAATTTCAAAATGGAAAAAAGAAAAATAAAAGTAGTTAAAGGAAGGGAGTCATACTCACTGATGCTAGAAACTTAATGCAGACCTAGATTCCTCTCTATAACACTAATGTCAGAAGCTACTATGATGAGATGTCACATCTAGAGCAAAATGTCCAATCCATAACAACAAAGTTACAGAAACTTGTCACCTGAAGTTATCATTATTTCTAACCTCATTATTTCACTATTTTCAGAGAGGATAGAAAGTTAACTATTGCAAGAGTCTTGATCAAGTAGACAAAAAGTCGGCAAGAAAATACACCTCACAATGACCGTACTATAACAAAGAACCAAAGTTTGGTCCCCAAAAAAAAAAAAGAGGCTTGCATCTTTTTCTTTAACCAAAACCAATAACAAAGTTCAGTGTTCATGGTAACAATAAAAATATCAGAATAGTCCATAAATGAACAGATCGAAACATGCATGGACAATGGCATTCATAGCCATAAAGAAACATAATGAAAAAGAAAAAGATATCCAAGGCAAATTTCACAAAGCTTTCCACAACTACTGAACAGAAGTATAGAACCATCAACTATCACCCACTGTGACCAAAGAGTTACATAAATTAGTAAATGTCTCTTTGGGTTAGCGGCAAAAACTGCTTTTTCAACGTGATTTATATTATACGAGATAAGTATATGGGAGAAGTTATGTCTCGACTTACGAGAACATGCATCTCGAACACTAACTCATACAGGCACTAAATGTGTGACCAACAAAGTATTCATTACAGATATTGCAGTATATGCAAAGGGACAAAAAAAAAAGTACCAGGTTTCAAGTCTCTATGTATGATCCCATTAGCGTGTAGGCAATCCATGGCCCGAGCAACATCGAGGGCAAAGTTTATAGCCACCTGGCAGTTTATTATATTAGGGCGTAGACTAGTCATATATTTCCTCAGTGACATCCCTGGTAACAGCTCTGTCACAATAACCATCAGAGGATCCTTGCAAGCTCCAATAAACTGCAAATATTAAAGAAGTATTCAGTTGCATAATATGAAACCATAAGTCAAATAACTAAACTCAAGTAAATGAGAACCACTAAACAAACAACAGCTTCAGGCACAGCTGTAACAAATTTACAATAGCACTCACCTTAACTAGATTCTCATGATGGACACGGGACATCATATTAACCTCCCTAGCAAAACGATTTTCAAGGGCTGCTCTTTCTTCTGAAGTGCTCCCTCGATGCAGAACCTTAATTGCAACAATTTGATCTCCATACCTGGAAATTTATTAGTCTACACCTAAATAAACCAGGACTCTAGCTGCCAGCAAACATTTGGGTGTATACACTAAGTTATAGAGCTAATCCAAGACTCAAAGCAATATATTCTCTCCTGCACTAACTATTGATAGTTACATCACTACACAGAGAACCAAATGCCTCTTGAAAAGCGTAAGGGGTCAGTATCTCAGCAAAAATAAATATGGGATTGAAAATGAAAGAAATTAGACATTTCAAAATAGTTAACTAGGTTATTGAAATTACTAATATGAAATCACCAACAAAGTTAGCTGCTTCGCCAGAAATTGAGTAAGGGATGTTTTATTGTTTTAACAACATAACAGGTCTCCTGACCAATATAATCACATGAATTTACAGCCAACAGTGAAAGCGAATTGTAAAATTTCCTTGATTGTGTCTTTGCCACTGACCTTCCTTCATAAACTTTACCATGAGCTCCTTCCCCGATTTTGGACCCAATGAAGAGTTGTTTAGGGTCAACCAGAAGATTCTCATCGATTGTTAGCTGTTGGGTTGTTATCGATCCATTCTGCCCAACCGATTTGGACTCTAATTCCCCAGAATTCTGCAAGACCGATTCTTCACATTCCCTCTCTTTAGCTCCTCTGTTCCTGTCGCTGTAACTCATGCTGCAACCTTAAACTATACCCGAATTCCTCATTTCAATGGTTAACTACACAAGAAATACTGCGTTTTTAATTCCAATAAACCCAGCTTCCCCTGAATATGCCTTCCTATATGGACAACAACAACTCCAATGGATCAAAACAAATCGCAATTCCCCTAAAAGCCAATCAATCACTCCCTAATTTATCATCATAATTTTCTTTTCTCGTCCATAACAAGGATTTTTTGAAAAAAGAAAAAGAAAGAAAGGAAACGAAAAAGAAACAAAAGACAACCTTTTCTTTTACCGATGAAACTGAAAGTAATCAAATAATCTTGTTCCTACCCCAAAATTAGCATGTTTCCCTTGCAGTAAATCCCTGTTGAGGAAATTGTCAAAGTAAGCTTTGCTTCAGTCAGAAGCTGGCCTTCCAGAGCAGTTCGCCCGAAGAAAACCCATCGAAAGAAACAAAAAGAGGAGGAAAGGAGGAAAAGCAACTTACAATAGACGCAATAAAAAAAAACCTGCCCCAGAAAACATATATCCAAGAGAATCGCCAAAAGCTAGAGTCTTGAAACTGAAACAAGCTTCGGGGAGCTCATATTTGAAGGTTTTGCAAAGTGCCGAAGCTTTGTGAGTCTGTGGTTAACCAAAAAAAAAAAAAAATTGCAGTGAAGTTTGTGTGTCTACAAGTGAGTTTCTCTCTCTACCCACTGAGTTGCTCCGATGAAGATTTTGGGAGCGTCTGGGCAGACAAGAGGATTCAAAAGTGGTCGAGAGAGAGAGAGAGTGGTGGCTGGGTAATGACTCTGAGTTGAAGAGGAAATAAATTAATAGTGAGTCCAATAAAAAAAGGACACGTGGAGAGCACGGGAAAATTAGAAGCTTTTGCAGACGCAGCCATAGCAGCATCAGCGATTTGGACGTTCTTGGCATTGGCACATCTCGCCGTTTATCTGCTAATTAACTCGTACAAAATTTAGAAATTTAAGGCTTATTTGAATTTGCTTACTAATTTATTTGTTTTTTTGATTAGGGAATTTTTTTTATTACTACCCTGGATCAATCTATATTTAATTCAAAAAATTTAAAAATAATTACTTTAAATTAGTTGATATTTTTAAATTTTAGTTTATTATTCTTTCACAAATATTTTTCATTGAATGTATTATGTTTTAGTCCAATTTTATTCATCTTTTCCATTCTCTCCCCTTCCTGTAATACTCTTAATTTTTTAGTTTCTTTAATGTGCATGGAAAAAATATCAATTGTTTCATAAATTTTATAAAATGACAAATACATTATAATATACTCCCTCCAATCCTAATTATAAGACATATTTAACCGATTTTGAGGAGATTAAAGAAGGGAGTTAAATTAGTTAATTTCACTCATTTTCCTCAAAAGCCCTTATATAAATTTTCAATGACATTAACATACCTTCAACCTAGAATCTTCCTTTCCATGCTTTTTAATTAAAATAATGGTCTTACTATATATACATATGTGTGTGTACACACATATGTATGTATGTGTATGCACACACATATATATATCTACAACCCCCTCCCAAAAAAAAAAACACATACACTCCCCACAGATACACATACACACATCAACACACACATATACATAAACACACACACATAAGTGTATGAGTATGTACATACACGTATATACATAAACACACACATATATATATTTATATAATGCTTGTGTATGTCTATATGTGTGTGTACATATATAAATATATATGTGTGTCTATGCATATGTGTGTTTATATATATATATATTGGTAAATTAACGTTAACTCATTGATAAACAAATTAAAATACAACAATTTAAGAGTTTTATTGACTAGAAAATTCTATGCACCTAAATGCATATACTTACCAAAAACTAAACACACTTGAGAGAATAAAATAGAGGTGTTTTAAGAAGAAATTGATAAAAATTTAAATTTTGTTCTATAATTAGGACAAAAACCAACTTTCAAATATTGTCTTATAATTAGGACCAGAGGGAGTATAAATTTAATTATGATGCAACCCACGCCTTTGCATACTAGATGAGGTAAACAACTAAGCATGTCCCTAAACATAAGAAATTGGGATACAATTTTTATTGCATTACGTAGTCATGGACCTTGGATCCTGATTTCATGTATATATATATGGTTTGCTTTGATTTCACAATTTATATAATTTTCATATAAAAATTAAGTTACACAAATTAAATATTTATTTGAATTTTACTGAAATTATATAAATATTTTTTCTATTTTTAAAGGAAGTTTGAGTACATTTTGAAAAATATAGTATATAAACTAAGGGGTTGAATTTTCTCATGTTGCATGAGAAGAAGAAGATTCCTACATACACATAAAATGGTGGGACCTACACATACATATGAATTATATAGGACCCGTAATTCATATATATGTGTGGGTCCCACCATTTTATGTGCGTGTGACATGAGAAAGCACTTCTCCTACAATATGAGAAATGTTTTTCCCATTAACTAATAGCTTTATAATATGGTAGTATGGATTTTGGCTGAAACTATCTATTCTTGTAATTCAAAATAATAATAAAAAAAAAGTAAATTATTTTTATATCCAAAACTCTTTGTAATTAACTGAACTTAAGGAGGCATTTTCAAGCCCCTGGACTAAAACTTGCCAAGTCAAATCATAGAGCAGTGACTCGTATGTGAAAACTGTAGAGCCGAATATTTTATATATTTTTTTGATATAAAGAGAATATTTTATATACATATTCCGTCTAACGTTTATCACATGGGCTACACTCGTGTGGTGGTTAGCCCATTCCTTTAGCTGTCCTATTCGCTCCACGTAATTTCATCTCCTTCTTATTTTTATTTTTTTTCCCCCTAATCTTTGATATTTCCCTGCACAAACTTTTAGATAATAAAATATTGATAAATCCAATAGCGTATGATTTATTCTTTGCCTTTTTTTTTTTGGGCAAGAAGCACAGAGTATTCCACGAATATAAAAGTATCAGACAACATATAAACGCCTTAAAAGTCAAAATCCCTGAGTGATGGACGCATAAGTAACACATTGAAGCAAATAGTGTTACACATTGATTTTTTTAGAGAAATTAAAAAAATTAATTAAATTATTTTAAAACATTTTTATTTTTATTTTTTTCTTCAAACTAATTAGTTTGACTAATAAACTAATATATAATGTAAGAATACACAACATATGAAATTCTTAAATAACTTATTTAGCTTCCTTAATCCTCCCAAAAAAAAACTTGATTCAGTATATATAACGTACTGTTTCATGTCAAAATTAAGTAGCAGTATTTATTGACTTATCTTGCGAGTTGATTCTATACACACTAGGCTTGTTCACACTACTAACGTACGTAACTTACTTTCTTTAAGATTAATTGTAGATATTTTTGCAATTTGATCCATCCACAAGAAAAAGGGCATACACTGTAGTCTTTAATGAATTGGGTGGGTCGGTCATGAAAGTAGAGAGGAGGTAGTTTACCAAATAAGTTTGGGACATGCATATTATAACTAAATAAATAAAATTAAACATACAAGATTGAAACTGCATGCATGCATGGCTGAAAATAATTTCAAGCTATGAATGGGACAATTAAAATATATAAATATGGTAAACAAGGAGGTGGACAGATGATGATCGAGTAGTTTAAGAATGAAGAATATTTATGAATTATTTCTTCACCACCTTGTTAGTTGATCATGTTTGCTTTCATTTTCTACTAATTAATTTGAATATCAACTCATCAACGGCCACCATGTCTTTTGTTTCCTCCCAAACTTACCAACATTATGAAATTCAGTTGTTGCCGTTGATGACGATATGATGATTCATATATATATATATATATACTCTTATTATTAAAATGAATAAAAAAATTGGAACAACAGGGAAGGGATGAATGGATAGGAATCATAAGAAATAGGACCACTAACCATAGATCTTTCAGCATTTATTCATAAATAAACAAATTCCATTACTCATCGTCTAATAAAAAGTGAGGGGAGAGGAGCTCCACCTCTTTAGATCGTTCATTCAAATGAGATTTAGATAATTTAGATTTAATTTTTTTATCTAGTAATTTTTAAATGAAAATTCATTTAACAAAATATGAGTTGAGATAGATATTATCTTTATTTTAAATTATGTATTCATTAAAATATTTTTTCAAAAAAATTAAATATGGACAGTCCAAATCTTATCTAAATGGTCTAGAAGTGCCGAGCTCCCCTTGCCACAGGAAAACTGGTTCCTCATTAAGATCTCACATGTTTTCCAACCTTGCCACGTGTCTCCTCAACTTTCCTATGTGTCTTCCTTTCCACTTTTTGTTTTAAAAAAATTAAATAAACAAACTAATTACTATAATTTATAATATGTAGGTTCTCCCTCTTTTTAATTTTGGTCCCTCAAATTTTAAATTATTATTTTTTATCTTTCAAATGGAAAAATAATTTAGGTTTTTATTAAATTATTATGAAGACCAATATTTTATACAAAATGACAGCAAACTCAATAGATGAAAGATTACATGAGCTTTTGACTTTTCCTCACACCACTCCGTTCAAATTTTTGATCTTATATAGTCATGAAATCAAAAAATATTTTTAGCTTCAGTCAAAAAATAAATGTTTTGAACTATTTACTGAATAATATCGTATAATATTAAAAATATAAATAAATAATTGACAATTATAAATCAAAACAAAATATAAGATAATATTAATTAACACTTTCAGTATATACCTCAAATAAGAATTTTACTTTCCTTTCACAGTTATGAGTAATGACCAAACATTGTCCTGAAGATATCGCAAACACAAACATAATAATTATATGTATAATGAAATTTAATAAAATTTAAAAACTATTTAAAATATAATCAAAAAATATATATATACCTAAAATTGTAGACACCACTTTTTTAAATTGATAAAATCTTCAAGGCTATAGAATTAGTAGTAAATATTTCAGCAATCTCTCTTTCAATATATACAACCAAATTATTTGTAAGAAAGTTATTTTCTATGTTATTTTGAAGCCTTGTCTTCACAACTTTCATTGCTAAGAATGAATGTTCACTATTTGCAAAAAGTTACTTTCTTCTTAGAGAACACATCTATGCATTTCTGTTTATCATTACTCATCTTTTTCAACCTATAATAAATTTGGTGACGCAAAATATATATTGTTGTCAATGTTAATTAGTCTCTTTTCTCACTAAATATGAATTATTATAGTACTACTCAATCCACAAAAACTAACACTTAAATGTCATTCCACCTACCTCAAAACAAAATAATGGAAGAAAATAAAAGAAATATAATGTGAACCCTAAATTTTTTTTTTTAAAAAAAACATATAGATGTGATTCAATTTCATCTAAGCAAATAACCTAATATAATCTATTTTTTAAAGAAAAATTCATTATAAAATCGTAAGATAACGAAATAATAAATTTAAACCGATTAAAATTAGCTATTAATCATCATCCACACACACACAATCATTTATTATAAAAACTCAAGACTTTCCCAAAATCATAACAATTAGCACAATATTACTTTCATTAGAAAGAGAAAATACGTAAAATAACTTTCATAAAAAGAATGAGGTGCAAATAAGTGATTTTGAATATCTATTTAGTTTTTAAAATGAAGATGAACAACATCAAAGCCCAGAAGTAGAAGAAATTTGACGCCTTTGGACCATCTCATGCTCATGAAGAAAATAAAAAAGGAAGGTGGGGTGTATTTGATTTAATACCCTCCTTCCACGATAAAGCTAAAAGGCCACGGACCCTCTCATTTATTATTATCACTCTTTTTTTTAATAGGTTACGGTTCTTTTTTTTAAAAAAAAATTTAAAATAAGATATAAAATGATACTAACATTTTTAGTAGGTATCTGAAATAAAAATTTTACTTTCTTTTCACAACCCAATAGATAATAAACCAAACATGGTTCTAATAAAAAAAAAAGTGATTATAGAGAAGATAAGAGATTAACTGTGACTAACTTATTAGTCAAAATAAAATATTATATAATTCATACATATAAATGTATATAAGATAAGAGAAGGTACCCCAACCGGCCTTAGTGCCACAATTGTATACACACACATTCTCTCTCTCAGAGCATAAGGTATTTTAACCTGTGTTTCTTTCATCTTATGATAAAAAGCTTATGCTATAATCTTTGTATGGACTACATACCTATATGTCAATCACTATCTATGTTGCCCCACTATACAATATATGTTTTATTCTAAAACCTGAATTGTGCAAGATATTGTTTATATGGAAAGATAATTTGTTAGTTAGTTACCATAGCTACTTAATTTTATAAGATTTCAAATTAAGTACGTATAGTTCTATTTCCTTAATTAAATCCTTTTTTTTTGCTCAATCTTTAATTAAATCCTTATAGCTTACAAAGTTAGGTGTAAGTCCTTTTATTTGTAATTAATTAATAAATATACTTTATACCACTCCAGTCTTATTTATAAGTTTTCTTTCACTCTCAATAAAAGTGGACTTATAAATAAGACCAGAATGATATATTACTAATGTAAGATGACAAAGATATTGGATTAATGCGGCTTTGAAGGTACTATACGTTGAACCAAGCAGTACTTGGAGATCATTGTAGGGAAAGGAATGCCGAGATTGTTGAATTTTTTTACTAAACATGGAATTTAAAAACTACATGCATGCCTGCCATTCGGGTACTTGAAAAATATTATTTTCAGAAATAGTAAGCCATGTAAGTACGTACCCTTATACAGATACGACACCAATAATTATAGATAATCATAAATATATATATATATAAAGGTACTTGATGGGTAATATTTTAATAAAAATGTGGATGAAAATGGTTTGATGAGGGATATGTTAAAAGGAGAAATGAGGAGGAAAAGGGGAGCGTAGTTAAGATAAGAAGGAATTAACTGAACTAAGCAAAGTGGCGATGGCACTGCTGATAAAAGGGATGTCACAAAAACAAGTTACGTGGTTGGTTCTGAGTTCTGACTTTGCCCAAACCCAAACAAAAACAAGAAGAGGGAAGGCTGAGTGCGTGCAAAAGTTGATAATTATCGCATTGGGGGTGGTGTCCATTTCAGTCCTTAATATCCCCCACACACACACTAACCCAAATGCCTTTTTCAAAAAGTTATAAACCTTCCCATTTTTAGATTCATCTGCATATGAAACGTTTCGCCTGATGGTTAACACACACCCCACCCATTTATTTCTTAATGACTTGCCCCTCAAATGCTCATTATTGTCCGTGACAAATGGATTGGATTAAGCCCCTGTGAACTTGAACCTGCGTGAGCATCGCAATATAGTACATTTTTTTAACTTGAACACTACTATTACATTATTGTCATTAATTTCTCAATGTAAATTACAAAAAAAAAAAAAAAAACCTAATGATAAAGCACGATATCGATCCTCATCACTCACACATGAAAAAATGACATGCACAGAGTAACAAATGTTTTGCGAAGTTTTCAATCAATGCATGAATTAATCTAATAAATAACCAAATGTAGGAGACCAAGTCTATCATGCTGCATTTGAATTATTATCATCTTTATCATATTCACTTGAGATGGTTGAAGCTGGTGCCGCTACCTCTTCCTCTATAAAATCAATTTCAACAAATGGTATCCATTAATTTGTAATAAAAAGATAAAACCATACTAATCAAAATTATCAACATCAACCTCCTTCGCATTAGCCTATTAGGAGAATTTGCACGTAGCCAATTTTAAATATATACAAGTGCCTCTACCATATTTAAATATAAAAAGCTTCTTCTAAAAGTATCCAATACTCAATGTATATAATAATTTATTCCACACACACATATATTATTTATATTTAAATATATATTTTATCTCAAATACATGAGATATAATTAAATTAATATGGTGGGCTCCTTTTTCTTAATTTATACTTACATATGTAAATAACATATATTATAATACACACACATAAATATATTATACACACATAAACATATATGAGTTAGCACGAGCAGCTTGATGGTGTGTTTGCAGCGCTCCCAATTAGTGCACAAGCCTGTCCATTTAAGCCCACACGTTATGGGCCTTTATAGGATGGGCTAAAATTGATAATTCCATTGGGTCTCAGCCAGCTTATTGAGCTATGGGCAATTTGCTCAATCCCCCTCGTCTTTGGACTCAACTGATAAAAGGGTTGGAAACTCTCACCAAAGGGAGAGAGTTCGATCCTGGAGTTGGTTAAGGCTCTGAGGTAGACATTCTAGGTCCCGGGTGCCTAGATAAACGCCTGAGGGTAATAATGGCTCGCCCTGCCCAACATTGGTATCACCTAAGAGGAAGGGAGATTTCGCCTTGCTCTTGAATTGTGGATAAACCCAACCCCTTTCCTAAAATTTATTTACCAAAAAAAAACTTGCTCATTTGTACTTATCCCCCAATTAATTAATGGGGTTTAAATTTCTTACGTTGCATGAAAAGAAGAAGATTCCTACACATACATGAAATGGTGAGACCCACATATATATGTAATTAATTCATATATATATATAATTAATTAATTATACACATACATAAAATGGTGGGTCCCACTATTTCATGTATGTGTGACATAAGAAAACACTTCTCCTAGGACATGAGAAGTGTTTTTCCCTTAATTAATTAAGCCCACCAGCATCTCTAATTTCGAATTATTCCCTTCTAGGGATTGTGGCCTTATGTCATCCTCATTTCTTAATTCTTAACCATACCCCCCAAAAATTCCCTCTAATTTCATCCCCCATCACATTATATTATTTTTTTTATACATCAGGAGGGATCGAATTCCTAAGGGGAGGGGGAAGACCAGCTCCTAAGGCTGGCACAATTGCCACTACGTTACGAGGCAGCTGTAGCAAATCAATACATTACATAAAGACCTTATTTTTGTTTTTAAAAACATACATTTCCTCCTGTACAAAATAAAGTTGCTTTTGACCACACCAACGAAACAAAAAAGAAGAAGAAGCGGTTTTCTTATTGATATGTCTTAAATTAAAATATGTCTCACCTCACAAGACCAAGTATTTCTTTTTAAAGACGCTATATACATACACATAAATATTGCCAGAAAAGATGCTATATAGTATTTTGGAGTAGAGGGAGCACTCTTCTATTGATTGAATTAACTGCTTTCACTATTTTATGGTAAAAATACTTAGGAAAAATTTCATTGCCGACTCCTCTCCTAACAAATTATTCTCAAACAGCTCCAAAACTTTTTAAACTTCACTACACCTCTATATTAATTTGAAATTAAGTTTTTTGACTGAAAAGACATTTATGTCCTTGTCTTGTACATAGGCGAGATGGTTTTGTAAATTCCCACACGTCTTGTGAAATACACATATTTGACTTTTAAATTTTCACATGTGTCTTGTAAATAACATGCATTATCTTGAATATACTCATTGCATTCTACATGGTAGAAATGGTCTAATAATTTGACTTATTTGTCTCATTAATAAACATATTTGACTTGTTAATTGCCACATATGTCTTGTGAATAACCATATTTCATGCACAAATTTTAATTTTAGTTTAATCCTAAGGTGTGTAATGAAATTTAAGAAAGTTTTAGGGGCGGTTTGAAAATAATTTTTTTACATACGGGGTGCAATTAAATTATCCCAAAAATTTAGGTGAGTATGGTATTAGGGTCAAGGGGTTGAAATAACACTTATAAAACTATTTATATATTGCGCACCAATAATATTCTCACATCGATCAAATTTGAACTCATAATCTTATAATTTTATAATTATGAGCTAACCCTTACCAACTAGATTAAGTTTTTTTTTGTGATTGCTTTCACTTCTATATACCCACTCATTTTTAATTTACTACTAATATTTAGCTGGCTATGGGCTCTCAGGCCCACTTGCTTTTCCCCCAAATTATGATGAGGCTCATAGTTGAAGCCCACCATCCTCCAAATGAAGAAATGATCCCTTAATCCTTGAATTGAGATCCTGTCGTGGCCCAACATCATATCGTAG
This sequence comes from Acacia confusa, assembly GCA_037074495.1. Taxonomy (NCBI): domain Eukaryota; kingdom Viridiplantae; phylum Streptophyta; class Magnoliopsida; order Fabales; family Fabaceae; genus Acacia; species Acacia confusa. The sequence goes on along the minus strand of CM073508.1, from coordinate 39,397,465 downwards.
GCGGCCTACTTCCACTATGCATTTCATCCCATATTCTGTCCCTCACCTTTCTTACTCTTCTTTGAAAAAACCAAAGACGTGTAATTAAGAACTAGAAACCCGGTCCTACTATATAATTATTGTTTGGGTTAAGGACCAAACAGCCTTTAGAAGAAAACTCTAATATGAAAATTAACTGTTTTGGTGAATCCCACAGTATAACACCCTTCTGTTCAAGAGCGTGGCACTCCCTCATACGGCTATTACAACATATATGCTCAAGAAATCCTATTATCTTCATAAGAAACGATGCATGTATTATTATTATTATTATTTTACAGTATAGTCTCTTATCTTTTTTTAAAAATTCACGAGTTAATTCTGAAATCATGCACTTAATTTATACTTTGTGGAGTTAAATATTGTCGCGTTGATTTTTGCCAGTGGAAGAATAGAATCATATATCGCAGAAACGATGCTTGCATGCATGCATTTCTTATCATAGATGACAAATATGACAATATTGAACACACGCGTGCGGACAAAAAACATATTGATTCGTTGAGGAATTAATTAAGATCACTAACTTAATGAGTTAATGGTAGAAATGTGAATAATATTAATTTATGAAGGATGAGAAATAAGCAGGCGAGTCTCCTGATGAGTCAGATCATCATCGTCGTCGTCGTCACCGTTTTCATCCTTCGGCTTGGCCAGCTCTATGTGAGCCTTGAGAGAGGGATGGCTCCAATCTTTTGGAAGAAACGCAAAAAGCATCATGCAGAAGCAAGACATCTGAGCAGCCACCATGCCATACCACAACCCCACAAATCCAAAGTCACACACAAAGCTGGCAACCAGCGCCACCGGCAATCCTATCAGGTAAAACGCACACAGATTGATCCTGGCCCCTACATTAGGACGCGATGTCCCTGATAATATCCCACATGACGCCGTTTGAGGCCAATTCCCTATCTCCCCTAGCCCCAGAAGTGGAAGCGTTGTTCTCACCAGCTCCACAATCTGTGTCTCCTTTGTGAACATTTTCCCCCAAAATTCCCTCACGCTCACCAAAAACACAAACGCTGAAACCCCAAACGTGAAAGCCGTCAAAATCCCCACAATGGCTGCACACCGCGCACGAGACGCTTCCCCTGCACCTATTGAGTGCCCTATTCTTGTGGCCAAAGCTGAGCTCAGAGAAAATGGGAACACGTACAACAACCCGGTGGTCTGAATCAGGATTCCCATGGTTGCTACGGTGGTCTGCGGATTACTGAATAACCCACATAGAAATATCATTATCTCGTAGTACCACCACTCCAAGCACACGGAAGCACAACTATGCAGAGCCAGTCTCAAGAATGGCTTCCAACTCTGAAGGCCTGTGAAAATGGGAGCTCCGGCTTCCCACGGCTTTATTGGTTTATCGGAAATAACAAGATAAATGAGCAAGCCCAGGATCATGTTGAGAGAATTCAGACCGGTGGCTAAAGCAACCCCTTTGACCCCTAACTGCAAGGACACCGCCAGGAAGTAATTAATGGGAATGTGGAAAATGGCTGCAACAGAAGCAGCTAGGGTGAGAGGGAAGTTCAAGTTTTGGGATCTCAGGAAAGTCCTTAAAGGGATTAAGAAGGCTTGAGCAATCATTTCGGGGATGGAGAAGATGAGGTAGAGTTGGGCGGTGTGGGTGACTTGTGGGTCCTGACCCAGCCACAGAAAGAGGGGTGAGATGTGAAGCCATACAAGCGAGATGGGGATTGAAACGAGGAGGAGAAGGAAGAGAGTTCTGTGAAAGGCTTGGGTGAGAAGAGGCCATTGTTTGGCGCCAAAAGCTTGAGAACAGATGGGGTCCATGCCCATGGTGAGACCCTTGAGCACAGAGTGGGCGGTGATGTTGGCGAAGCCTAGGCCGAGAGAGCCACCGGCAAGTTCAACCTTGCCCTGGCTGCCCAAGAAGATGATGGAGATGGCGGAGCGAGAGTACATGACAAGGCTTGTCACTATTATGGGGCTTACTGTCTTTGCCAGCCACCCTATCTCTTCTTTCACCTGCATGCATGCATTTCAATAAGATTTCACATTATACCTTTCAAAACTGAAAGGGGGAATTTAATTTGCCCTATATCACAATATAATGTATGAATGCAGAGTTCTCCGTGTGTGTGTGTATATATATATAGAGGTACATTATAATTGTTGCCCTCTTACTGTTTTGTCATTAACACAGGCACACGCTAAATTAACATGTGTAGACCCAAAATAAGAATAAGAAAGCTCAATATATAACGTCAAATATGTGTGTGTGTATGTGTGTATGTTTTCTTACTGTCAATTACCAGTTTGCGTTTAATTAGAACAATTCATGAACACAGGCAGAAAGAAAGAAGGAGGTTAACTTGCAGAGCAATATATAAAGTAGGAGCATGCTGATGAGGAAGGGAAAGAAAGATCAGAACCTGAGAGAGAGAAAGGCATTGAAGTAGACTGAATCTAGGAGTAGCAAAACTGCTTTTTCTAGCAGCTTCAAAATCACATTCTTTATTATCACCATATTCCAAAGCCACGGTCGTATCAACCTCCACCTTTGAATTCACAGTCTCACCATTTCTGATTCCTTGAGATTCTGAGCCAGTGCACATGATGCCGTCTTTCAGATTATATTCTATAATTTTAAAACAGTAAAAGCACGATCATCATGACCAGTTTCGTTCAACAACAGAAGAAAATGCATGAAAACAAAACAAAGACTCCCTCATCCCCCAAAGGAAACATAAATAGAAATGATCAGAAGATCAAGGAACTTCTTTTAATCTTTGAACCGTGTAGTGTAAATTAAAAGAGATACCATACAAAAAATTGAATATGACACAGAATAAAAACCAAATTAACCTTGAGACACACAAATGTATGGGCGTTGCAAAATCGAATAGGAAACACTACTTACCGTCCCTAAGGATCGAGAGTTAATTAGAGTTTGGAGTATCAAGCTCTATATCATGGACATATGCGGCATTGCAAAAACAAGATGCGAAGTGTGCAGCGCAGAGAGGAGTTTGAACTTTGGAACTTGCAAATAGCGCAACAGAACCAAAAACTTTATATAATCATCACATATCATATACGTTTCTCATTAATTTATTAATTGTCTTTTGTTTAAAATATTAAACCATTTGCTGTGAGTGACCACTCCACCTTTATCATTCGCTGCATCCATTTTTTACTTTTCCCTTTTCCTCTGGCCCTTTTTGTTTAACTTAATCTTAGTCTCACGCCCAGATAGAAAGAAAAACTAATCTTAATAAAACTATGAAGATTAGCATAGTAAAACCCGGGGTATATAATCTAGTTTTGATACTAGCTAAGATCAAAGTATTAATTAATGGTAAGAAAGTCTTGATAATTCTATGATAAATAGTTTTTTTTAAGCTTGCATTGATTTTAACAATTTATTTTTAATCAAATGGTAATTGATTATTGTTTTTTCTTACCTCTTCCTTCTCACTTAAAATCATTAATTCTAGTATCCCAGGAACGTAATGCTTTGTTTATTTAATTTAATTTATGCATGCTCCTTATAAATTACCTTTAGTTTAATAAAGAAAGATATATACAGCACATACTCTTGCCCAATGAAATTAGTTAATAGGTTATCTTTATTTTAAATTCTATACCTATTAAAATATTTTGTTTAAAAAAAAAAATTAGATCTAGACCGTCCAAATTTGGTAAGCTATTCCTACTAAAAGAATGTTTAACAGGAAGCCAGTTCCTATATGTCTATGTGTGTATGCCCCTTTAACTAATTCAGGCTGCATTGATGAAAATTAATTTAAAACTTTGAATTTGCAGGTCTTAGATCCCAAGGTGGGTCTGTAAGTATATATAAATGCAATTAATCTAATTTACTCCTATGAATTAAAGACATCAAATTAAAATCTTGAATTATTAAGAGCCAGGACTTCTAAATAATTAATACTCCTTCCATACCTAATTATAAGCTTCAAATAACTAATTTGCATTTTTAAGAAAAACAATTAAAATTATTTAAAAGCATTCAATATGTATTTTTTTTCCCAACTATACCCTTATTTATTGAGAAGATTAGTGAGAGAGAAGGGTAAAGTTGAAAAAAATGTAAAAATTGTTTTGAAAAATATAAAATGAAGCTTATATTTTGAGACAACTATATTATTAAATTTAAAGCTTATATTTAGAAACGGAGGGAATAAGTAAGAAATTAAATCTACCCCCAAAAGATTTTGAATATTGGTGGTAATTAATGAAAAAAATAAGCTTTAGCTCCTTCATTAAATTGAATAATTAACGTGACTACACGGAGGAGACATATTAATATATGAAGGGTATATGTTTTTTCTTTTTGTTCAAAGGATATATATATATATATATATATATATATATATTGCAAACCAATACAGTACTTAAAAACAAATACAAACAAAACCAAATCAAATACAACAAAATAAACCAAATACAAAAACAACCAAGTGTATATTAAAGATTTAAGAGTAAAAGAAAAATCATGGACAATAACGACCTTCTCGAAATCCAAGCTTAGAAGTGACGACAAAGAAAATGTTGGTTGTAAAACATACCCTAAAAGACACATTTCTTTATAAGCATTAGCTGCAATTAGAGCAGTTGTACAGTAGGTATCCCATCTTGGGGTAAATAACCAAGAAAACTCAACTTCAGAAGGAAGAAGACCCATGATATCTTGAAGAAAACTTATGCTCCTCTAATCAAGCAGATCTCGTGTCCTTGACCACACACCTAACGACACATTTTTAAATCTTCCCATAAGAATGTAGATCCGAGCTACCAAGAGATAATTGGATCTAATAACGTTTAAATAACCATTCAACCAAGAGGATTTGAACGCAAATCTTATAGATTTATTTATTTCCTAAGGTAAGGGACACCACCACAAAACTCACTACCTCAAAAAAGAAACAAAAAACAGATAAATCTCACCTGCGCAGATCAAATTTGAAGAAGGAGAGGAAAGAACTCGACATAAAGACGAGAGAAGGCCACAACTGACAGAACTCAAGAGGACTGTAGATGAAAGATCTGGACTCTAAACTACAACTTTGACTCATCTGTGGCATGAAAATGAGACTCGTCGGTGACTTGTGATGGAAACACAAGCTGTCAGCAAGAGGTGTTGAAAATGGGAGTGCAAGATGCAGAGAAAAGAGGGAGATGGTGTCCGCCAAGCCTAAAAATCGACTCGAAGGGTATATGTTGATGTAATGAACCTAAATACATTGGGCCTGAAGGAGCTTTCAAAAGAAGGCTCAGAGTGAGGTGTAATGTGCGTCGCTGAGATGAGGATTGGGAGGCTGCAGTATATAACTAGACAGAGCAGCAATGGAATGAGTGTGAATATTGTTATTGAGAATCTCTCTCTCATCTGTGACTCCCCTCCTCCTCTCTCTGGCATTTCTTCTTCTGTTCTTATCTGTTATCTTCATTTCATAGTGCTTGTAATACAGATTTATCATTCTGCTGCTATTTGAATGTTAATGTCTGATTGTTAGTAATAGTATCATTCCTATATCATATCCTTTACACTATTTGATCATAACAGTTGATTCATTTCAAATACATATATCCTATTTGGATGTATAATAGTAGAATTTGGAACAATCATTTTATACTCATCAGCGTTGACACACGATTCTTCCAAGATAGAAATTTCGAATTAAAGCTGACCTGCTGGTGCTGGTGCTGGTGCATATCTATTTCAAAGTCATTTTCTGTGTGCCCGTATTTTGACCGAACCAAATCTTTTTGTCCGTTGAGAGGGCACGTTTTGGAATATAAAATCTATCTCAAGTAGCTACAAACAAACCATAATTTAAACCTGGAAAAAGGAAATAAAAACTCTCCAAAGTTCAAACCAACTACACATGAAGGTCAAAGAAGCACAAAAAAGGAGATTCCGAGATTCTCTCGGACACACAAACTGATTATGCATATTATTTATTTTTAAAAAAGTTATATTCACGATCAAGACCGTTATATAAATATATATGCAATGGAAACATCTCTTCTAGACCCAGTTTAGTGAAACCATATTCAAACCTTGATATGTTATGCCTATATAAACTACCAACCATTTAAATTTGAACACGTTATTTGATTATGCTTTGAATTTTATTTCTATAGTATCCATAAATTAATATCTTGAAATTCGATCCTTTATCCATTTGAGAATTAATCCTAACCTACATTTATTATAAAAAATCTGTCTCAAATTTTGTCAATTGAAGGAAGTAAAAGATTATAAACTTGAAACGACTCTTGGTCGCTACCAAAAGTAAACAATTATGGATTATTCCTTTCTTTTTTTGTGTTCACAGTATAATAAATGGAAAAATGAGAAGGGGGATTGGGTGAGCAGGGCATGTGCATAATTTTTTCCAAGTGAGCTGAAGAGGATAATGATGAGCTCCTTCTTAATTAAGAAGTGAAATCCCATACAAGGGTGAAGCGTCAGTCAAACACGATAATTAATTATGAAGTGCTATACTCAATGTGTCCCATAATATAAATTATTATAACTAATTTATTATAATCAAGAAATAATAATTAACTCATTAAATTTGATCTAATTTGAAAGAAATTTACAATTTTAACTATATGAAATAAGGTATTAAAGGGAAGAGAAAAATATAAGGAGTCATATTTAAATATTAATTATAAAAAAAATTGACAAATAAACATTAGTTGTTCTTCAAATGACTTATATCATAGATAAAATCATTTTTCTAAAAGCAACTTATATTATATTTGGATCCGAGGGAGCATACAAGATTAAGACACATACACTTGAATATTTTATACTTTGGCATGAAACATTAAAGAAATACTCCCTCAGTCTCTATATATAATCTTCAAATTCTTGAATGGGTTTGTCCCAAAATATAAGTTTTATTTTTGTTTTGTCAAATAATTTATTGTGTTTTTTCCCCCTAACTTTACCCTTTGATTATATTTGTTGCATATTTATTGTATTGTCTCCCCCACTTATTTTTTTTTTTATAAATAAGGGTGGAGTTAAAAAAAAATACATATTTATTGCTCTAAACTAAAGGTAGGAGTAGAGTATAATTAAGGCAAGTGTAGATACTCACTCACGGACTTTTCTCTTACAGTGATGAAGACGATCAAACGACACAGATTTAGACGTGTTGTTGACTCAACTATGCTTGAGCTGGGTAATGGATGCATTAATTAATGCACCAAAAATATGGCTCGAGGCGACGAAAAGCTCTTGCTTTTACTGATTAATTCAGTGGCTGTACAAGAACTGAAGAGAATCACATGGTCATCCCATGCGACCTTAATGTCTGCTAGGCTGTTGATCTCTCTCCTTCGTGTAACTCCTGAGTATATTCTCTAATACTGAAACATAATTATTTTACAGGGCAGATGTGCAAAGCTAAGGAGAATCACGTGATGTCCCATATATGATGATTGATGGAGGCAACATTAATGCCTGCTATATGCCGTTGTTGATTTTCTTCGTGTCAAAAGGGCCAGCCATTTGCCGAATCACAAGCTCTGGTTTTAGCCTTAATTATATTCTCCAATGCTGAAACATAATTATTTAATAAAGATGCTTAGAATCTGAAAGGTACAAATTAAGTATATAATGGAAGTATGTATATGAAGCATGGCTACTTCAAAAAGGGTTCTTTTCTGGTTAACATGCTTCGGTAATGTTTCTACTATAATAATCGTATATGTATTTTTTGTATTCATTTACACATAAGCAGGAGTATTTTGCCACAAGCAAGAAGGTATATTCTCCCTCCACTATTAATTCGATGAAAGATTAATTTATTTTCAATTTATATAACACAATGAGTGAAACTGTCATCAAATCGTCGTCTTTTAAGAATTGTATCATTATTGGTTTTTGGAGCTTGAACCATGTTTATCCTCGCAATTAGCCAATATTAGGTTTGGCTTTTTAATTTCAACCACACATATATATGTAAAGCTTTTTCCCCGCCACACACACACACACACACACACACACACACACACATATATATATATATATATATATATATATATATTTATTTATTTATTTATTTTGCACTGTTTCACTATTTATATATAAAAGCCCTCTTTTGGTGTGCAACTAGCTAGCTAACTAGAATATGGGACAGCATTGTCATGATGACGACTACTTTAAATCTTTCCACCTATGCAGGCACAATTTATTCAGTTCATTAACTGATTGGAATGTGGTGATTAACAAGGAATTAGCTTTCTTTCAATGAGATCCATTGTTAATTTTTAATTGGGTCACAAAGCTTCAATTATACGAGGAAACCTAAAACCAAATGATGGCTGCTTATGCTTATAGGTTTGCTTTAGCTGATAGCTAGTACCTGCCTATATAACATGTATGTCATTTGTTAGACAAACTCATCAAAGTAAGTATCCTATATCGATCCTCTTAGCCAGGACGACAACATATATATAGGGGCATGCTGCTTTCAAAAACGTAGGCTTTATTAATAAATAGTAAATTAGTAACCATTTGATTCACTCAAAACCATATGTTTAGGATATAATGTCTCTCTGACACTGCTTTTATTATTGTGTCCATGTTTCCCAACATAACACTACAAGAAAAAGGGTAAATACCGACTGATTATTAGAGACGGTTACCTTAAAACTGCCTCTAAAAGATATTTAAAGGCGGTTCTTTCGGGATAAACTATAACCGCCTCTAAATTGCTATATATTTGCGGTGGTTGATTTTTATCCGCCTCCAAATTATTCATATAGAGGCGGTTCTCGCGGCGTAAACTATAACCGCCTCTAAATTCGGGATCCCTAAATAAATGACATCTGATTTTTCTGAATAAATGGCGCGTCGATATACCTTCAGCGGTGCTAGGGTTCTGATTCCAAACAAGCCAACATTAATTGACCCGTGCGATCCTCTCTGCGACGGTGATATGAAGCTAAAGTTGAGCTTCTTTTTCTTCCTCTCGTATGTTCTGTCCTCACTCTGAATTTTTCGTGACCATCATTATAGAAGCAGATCGGGCTCGAACAAACCCTAGTTTTCACACTCAAGTTCACACACAAGTAATCCTCATTTTGAGAGATCGGAGATGGGATCTGGAGCTAGGAATTTCCTCAAGGCTATTCTAAGAAACTTTGATGTTCTTGCTGGGTAAGCTTTATTGTAATATCCATTATTTCTTATTCATTTCCACTTCCATTTCACATTCGGTCAAATAAGAGTAAAAAAAAAAAAAAAAAGAAGAGTAATGGCACTATGGTAATTATGTGGAAACCTCAATGTCTTATAATATGCTTACAACTCCACTGCCTTTGACTTTGATGACTTTGAATATCCATTAAATCATCCCATCTCTCATTCATTTCGGGCAGGAACAGTAGAGAAAGGAGAAAAGCTTACAGAATTAGCGAAAATGGTGTTTTAAATATAAAGAGGAGAGAGAAACAAACACTAAGCAAAATATCCTACCAAACCACCTCCAATTCAAAAACTCCCTTCATCAATCTTGTTCTACTCATTGAGAGCTTCAATTCTACGGTTTCGGTTTTCTCATAGGAAGAGTTTCAAGTCGTTGGGTTAGCTGAGCTACTGCCAGAATTCCGAACCGATTGCAGAATCGTGATCAGGTAAGCGTAAGCTTCATTTTGAACCGATTGGTTTGAGATTTGGATGAGTTTTTGAACACTTGGGAAAAACCCTACATTTTCAGATAGTAGGATTTTTGGAGTTTCATAATGATTTATTTATGAATATGCAATTATACGATGATTTGATCGCCTATGGACCTAGTCTGGTGGTTAAATTGTGAATTGATGAATTATTTTGCATTAATTTCAAATCTGATCTGAACAGGGCAGGTACCTAGGGTTTGAATTTGGTCGTTTCGATTGTTCCATTATGTTCAGAATGAAAAATTGTGTGGGGTAGAGGTTGGGCAGTGAATGAAGTCCAAATTAGAATGAAAATTTACAGGATGAAAGTAGATATAAGAGGAATTTAAGCCAATATTAAATTCCTTAATAAGAAAAGGAATTTAATGAATATGGATACTTGGAATGGTATTTAAAATTTTATATTGTGTTATTATAGGACTGTTGGTGATATTGTGCACTGGGAAATTTATTTACATCCGTGGTCGACGACCAGGTAGTAACCTTAATCCTCATATACTCTGTGTGACTTGTGTATGTATGTTTTACCTTGTATATCGCATACATTTAGTATCATTTATTTCTGAGTACTCTGGAACCGGAACATGCTGTGTGCAATAAGGGCCTTGCTGTGTGCCGTGCCCGGTGGTCTGTGCTGTGTGCTATTAGGGCCACTGCAGTCTGTGCTGTGTGCTATTAGGACTGCTAGTTCCGAATTTGGCTGTGTGCCTTGCTGTGTGCATGAAACTGAATGCTATGTGGTTTGTGTATTTATCCTTGGTTTTACTTACATGCATTGTTATACATTTTATATGAGATTAACGGTTACTCTGGGATTCACTTATGAATCCCAGCTCCTTTTAAGTCCTCTGGCTGTTTGACTAGAGCAGAGCAGGGCGATAGAAGTAAGACCCTGGAGCAGGACCGGTGAGAGGTTGGATGTCGATGATATTACTTTTGGAAACTTGTTGTAGTTATCTGGATGACTGTAGTATTTTATTTTGGCCTGTTAGGCACTATCACCTGGATTACTGTATATTTTGATCCCTTCGGGGAAATGTTTATCTTTCAGTATTCTTATCAGTATATTCTTGTCCAAACCAGTGTATGCTCTGCTGCTTATACTCTGATATGTCATGTAAGTTTACATGAGGTAAATGAATTAGAATTGAATATAAGCAAAGGATCACACTGCCCGCCACCCGAAAGGGCGAGGCCGGTAGGTGTGTAACATTTATCCTCATTCCCTTTACTTCCTTCTTTTTCGCGAGTCAAAGATTATATTGTATAATACAATTTCTTGCTTTGACGCCATTGGAATCATGGAAGGCGAGGTGATATAATTATTAAAACATCTGAAGATTCACCAGAATAGCACAAGCAACCAATTTTTATTTATTGCGCTCTGCCCTTTCTGTTCGGAGATTCATTCTTCATATCAATGTGCTAACTCATACTTTTTGGCTTCTCTTGTAGGCCTGTGGGTAGTTTTGCATATCCTCTGTAAGTACAGTTTTGAGCCTACCCTCTTTATTTTCCTACATAAATATACATACTGGCGAAGTGCTTGGAAACTTACTCCGATTAGTTCAGTTTGTTTTTGTTTTATTGTACAAAAATGGCTAAAGATCTTGGTTCAATCGCAGATATGCCTCAATTCAGGCAATCGAGACTAAGAATCCTATTGATGACCAGCAATGGCTTACTTACTGGATTATGTATTCCATGATCACCCTGTTTGAACTTACTATTTTCGAAGTCCTTGAATGGTACGCCTCTTAGTTTTACACCAATTTTTTGATATTTCTATTGGTCTCTGACACGAGGCACTATTATAGAATTATGGCGAGATCATGTGCCTTTTCAGTAGATTTTAGACTCTTCGATAATTATGAATGTTGTTGTTCAGTTGTTCTCTGTTTATCTAGTTCATAAATCCATAATTTAAAATCTTGTACGATAAATAGTTTTTATAATTTAATCAGTTGGAATGAATAGAGTGATGTTGTGTATATTTTGCATCTCCCTTTTTTTGTATGCAATTTTTTAGCAGATGAAGTAAAATTCTTCAACTTTTCTGCAGGCATGCGTTAAAAGGATTCAGGGTGATGAATCTGGGCACAAACATTGCAGCTATCATTCTTTGAGCACACTTTTACATTTGGTGGGTCCATTTGAGCGTATTGCCCATTTTTAGACTCTACCATACTCCAAAGATTTTCTTTTTCCTTCTTCCTCTCTGTTTTTATTATGTTTTTAATGCCAAATACTGGCTATTAGGTTTCTTTGGTTTTCCTGGGGCACAAAGACAAATATAATACCATCTATTGTTATTAATATATAAAATCTAGTTTGTAGTTAAACTAAGTCTTATATATTAATAACTAGTGATAGTACTGTATATAATAAATAGAGGGAAAACGTGGGTAGGGATTGTTTAACTGAAAATATAGTATAATAATGAACTTGTTGTCATTTTTGTTTCGGTTTCCTCATGCATGAATAGATCACGATATATAAATATGCTTTAGTGTTGTTGGTGTTTCTTTACTATGTTTGGGTCTATGTCTGCTGAAAACATGCTTTGCTGTATGATTTGGTTCAGTTTTGCTGTCCGGATTATTTTTGTCTGTTAATGCCGTTGGGTTCCTTACTGTCAACGTATTCATTGAATTTTTATGGTGCGATGAGTATAGTGTATATTTGCATGGACCATTTTTGTCTCTGAGTTGTTTGTCTCTGGACCATTTTATTTTGCCGTCGAAAGGATTATGATCAAGAGCCTAATAAAATTTGAGCTCTTGGAGCGTGAATATTTTGATCAAGAGCCGACTAAAGATTTACTAATTGAACATGAGAGATTAGTCTATGTGCTGATGTGCATGTGGGGTGTGTGTGTGTATTTGCGGATTTGCCCTGATTATGAATAACATGTTTCATAGTCCAACAGAATAACAAGCAAAAGAATTCGCAACATACATATAAATCTGATGAACTCAAAGAATCCACTACCATGGAGAGATATATAACTACGAAGAAGAAGGAGCTTCTGTTTTTTGGTCACTTTTGTTGTTTTGGCAAGCTTCATTGCGTAGACTATTTTCACTTTTTTGGTCACTTCTGATGAACATTGGTATGTTGGTAGTAGGAGTGTACTGTAACAGTATGCAAAGGAAAAGAAAGAAACATTGGTTTCATCAATCACTGCTATGATTTTAGTATGCAAGTCTTACTATTATTCTTTTGAAATGATAGAGACAAATTACTTTGTTTACTTTATCTCAGTATTTTAACATATAGCAGATTGTTCTCTCTTGCATATTTTTACTTACCTAAAATTTCTTTGGTAAGCAGCAAAGATTAGGGATTGTTGCAGATTTATATTTTTGTTAGAACTGTTTTTTGTTTTCCTGTGCGGAATTTCATCAAATTCAATACAAGATAAGTTAACGTAATTAGGTTAAATGCTAGACTGCTTTCTTTGTATTATGCTTGATATGCTAAATTGATAGTTATGTTGATGCCATGATGCAATGAAAAATGGATGAACAAGACATTGTAGCATTTGATGTTTGTGTTCAATTTTGTTTCAATGTATCAGGATGCAAATTTAGGGTCTCCTGGGCTCAAAAGATCTTCTCATGCTAGTCATGACCCATATTGTGACGGACCGGATTCATCACCTCATATTCCATCTCCATCACCACAACCACAACCTTGAATATTTTATTTAGATATTGCTTTTGGATAGTATTGTTGTCATTATCAAGGGAATTTATCCAATGTTTAGCACTTATTGTCAAGATTGTGATGCAAACATATTTAGCATGTTTAGCACTTATGACTTTGTTTATGGTTGTTAAACATATTTGGCAGTTGAGACTTTATATATCTTATGCTTTTAATTAAGGGCTTTTAACATTGTATGGATCTGTATGCTGAAATGCAATAATTTTTTTTCCTTGATACATCAAATACAACAAGTTATTATTTCATTATTAGAAAAAAAAATTATTAAATTGAAATTGTAAAAAATCACCTATTAACTACCTTTCAATATTAAAATTTAAACATATAAAAAAGTAATAAAAATTATTTTTATACATATTGGCTCATAAATAACCATATGCAAACCGCCTCAGAATGACATGTTGAGGCGCTTAGAAAACCGCCCAAGAATGATATATTGAGGCGGTCCCTATAACCGCCTCCAAATATAAATCTGAGGCGGTTGACCAAAACCGCCTCTAAATGACTTTCTGCGGCGGTTTACAAAACCGCCTCTAAATTACCTTTTGCGGCGGTTTTGCAAACCGCCTTCATATTCTAGAGGACTTTTATTGTGCTTATTAAGGCATTACTAGCTGCCTAAGGTACCGCCTTTGTTTACTGGGAGGCGGTTACATCAGCGGCTGATTTAAACCGCCGTAGTTTGCCTCTCGACGGTGGTATTTTTGACGTTTTTTGAACTGCCTGCATAGGAAAATAGAGGCGGTTAGAACTGCCTCTAAATGCCCAAAAAACCGCCTCTAAATACTAGGTTTCTTGTAGTGTAACTTGTACACACAACTATTTACCATATTCAGTGACATTCCTGACAAATTAACACGTCACCAAGTCAATAAAAATTTGATTCAGTTAATAAGAAGTTGACTCAATCATAACTCACAAGTTTATAGGTTTAAATCAGTTTACTGTCAATATGAGAATATTGTTGGTAGGTGACATGTAAGTGATTTTGTAAGTGTTTTTTAAGTCTTTAAGTATTTCCTGACCTTAATGAGCCTCCTCAATTCAAGTCACCTAAATTTTTTCTTCCTAAGAAAAGCATCCAAAACTCAACCCTACATGATCTCAAGTCGTCCTGTGCCTCTAATTATAATTTGGAGGGGAACACTAGGCCTTGGATATTAAGGATTAAACCCACCCTTTGATGAATGTTTGATAAGCAGTAAATCTACCATGTTTTTAAGGCACAAATTGAGCTAAACTTGATCTAACATAATTAAAAAGCTTAGGAATAATAAGTAAAAAAACATGGATTCGATGTCAGACGTGCCCTCACTAGTATGCTTGTGTGTTTTACAGGTTTTTATTCACAAGAGAAGCCAAATTGAAGAGCTAAAGAAAGGCGAAAAAAGAAGCCACGAAGGAAGCAAAATTGGCGCCCAAAGCACCAACTATTTGGACCCCTTTTAAAGTTGGCGCCCAGGGCGCCAACTCTCGGCCTGGAGTTTTAAAGTTGGCGCCCCAGGCGCCAACTAGTGCAAAGTTGGCGCCCAGGGCGCCAACTCTCTGCTTACAAGAAAGGGTTTGGCGCTCAGGGCGCCAGAATTGCGAAAATACGATTTTTCTTATTTTAGGGCCCGAAAAAGAAAAGAAAATTTATATTCTTTAATGGTTTTGAAGTCCAAAGGGCCCTAGAATATAAAAAGAAGAAACCCTAGCAAATGGAGACACATTCTTGACCTTCTTGAACTCCTGGCACAAGAAAGAACTTGACGGCATTGGAGAAAGAGGATCAAAGCTTCACCGTGGAGATCAACCTTCCCCAATTACGAAGACCTATTCTATTTTCATCTTTTCTTCTTTGTTTTCTTAATCTAGTCATGCTTGACTAATTTCCTTTTTGTAGTTAGGGCTAGGATGAACCCTATGCAAGTTTATCGTATTTGCTCGAATTATTGATTGAATCTTGATTTCCCTTATTGAATGAATTTCCTTTGTTTAATGCTTTCTTGAAGATTGATCACCTTTAAGATTGTTCATAGGTTGATGTATGACAATAGAGATGTTGGTGCATTTAATTGGAACTTGTTAATTCATCATAGAATTGCATGACCTAGACATAGGCTTACGAATCTATGTGATCTTATAATTTTGGTTTAAAGATTTGATCTTTTTAAGCAATACTAAGACATTAGGTTGTTTTCAAAGATACACGGACTAAGGTAGCATCAAAAAATTGGGACTTAGTCTAATTTTAGAGAATTGATCGTCAATTTGAGAATCATAATCAATTAGGATTTCAATTCAAATATTTAAATGAGCATAGGGGGATTCTGAGCCCTAGCTGCGCTTTTTTTGACTGATTATCTTTTCTAAACGTATTCTTGAGATTCTTGATCTTGAGTTCTTGGTTTTTTTTAAATCTTTAAATTCTTGATTAGTTACAACTATTCTCTTTTACTCATCCATTCAACTAAAGCGTAAATAGCGAATTAGTGATTGGATACTATTTCTCGTGAGACGATACTTACTCACTATTTTATTACTTGTAACAATCGGTGCACTTGTCGAAGTCACCCCTATCAATGTTTTTGTGACCAACATGGATTACAGCTTCGTCTGTGCCTCTAATTAATGAGTACGTAGCTTTCATGTCATATTCTTTTCAAGTCTTATTATTCATAATGTACGATTGCAACAAATTTGTTGGTCATATTTATGAATTTTTTCTTGTTCACAAACCAAGCCACCATTTTCTTAAATACCGTCTACCAATTAATTGGTGGTGAATGGCTACATCTTTTACTCTTGTGTATATGAGATAGCTATATTTCATGATATATTCAAGAATCTTTACATGAGTATGTAATAAAGTTAGGATCAGCGCGCAGACTAGATCATCTAATTTTTCTTGTATAGAATTAAAGTTGAGGCAACTCTCAAAGGGCTTTGGCTAGTGTAATCTTAGTTTTAAGCCAATGTGTTAGTGTGGGATCTTGACGTTTAAAGAAAAGGTTTTGGCCGGTCATCAGATTCAAGCGTGGGTAGATAAGATAAATACTGTGCGAGCGTACGTGTTTTGTAATATATACTAATTAATAATCTAATATATATCTTATATATCTATTCCCAGGTATGCTCATACTTTGTCTGATCAATGCATGTCCCTTTAAATATTATTACAGTGTCTCTTCCTTTTTTTTCCCAGATGAATATTAAAGAAAGCAGTTTGATCATGTTAATGTGTAAGATGCTCAATATATGAGCAAGTAGGAGATTGAGTGTGAAAAACTGTTCTGTGAGAATTTCAGATAATGAATTACACATGTAATATAATTCCGACTCTTTAATGAACTAAATACTACTGTATTACATTTTCAAACGACTACGTACGTTATATATATAAAATTACAAGTTACTACTCTATAAAAAGTTGGCTGCCGAAAACATTAGTTGAGCTCAGGTCGGGCATGGTTTTTTTTTTGGGGGGGAATGAAAGCAAACATTTTACAGATCTAAAGTATGCGGTGGAAGTGACAATGAAATTAGTTAATAACATTGACCACCGAACACGCGCGTTAGTCAGTTTCAAGGGGAAAAAATAAGAAAAGAGAAGAGGGTAGTCTTGTATGATGTCAGTGATGGCGTCATACAACATTCGAAAGGTACAAGGAATCTGAATGACCGACCATCCACTCATTTTCTATTCTCTCGTACTTTTCTTTACCCTTTTCCCCAAGCAAATAAAGATTCGTTCGTTACAAGTCTGACTGCAAACCCCTCTCGGTCTGTCTCTCGTTATTATATGTATACAAATATATATGAACACGTAAGGCGTGAATGGTAAAGTGATTGGGGGAGGTGAGAAGATTAAGGTTGCCCAGAGATGAGAGAGCACCACCTGTCCAACGGCAAGGCAGCAGCCAGGAGGCTTGTTTCTAAAGTATGTATGTTGATGAGCATTTATATTATATAGTGCTTCTTCATCCAACATATATATTTATATCATCATCATTACTCCATCTTCTTCCTCTCCTTTCTTTTCCTTTGGACCAGTCTCTTTAATTTATCATATCTCTCTCTCTGTGCTTTCTCTTTAAAGCTCATTCCTTTATGTTCATGAAGCAGACTATTTCCATCCCTTACCTCTCAAAAAAGTTTTTAATGCAACATCACAACTCAATATCTTTTTACAACTGCATGCATATGCATGTGTTACATCTATCTGCATTTACCTTAACACGTGTTCTGTACTATCTTCCTTGGAAAAGATGACAACTACTGCTGCTGAAATCACATTACGTTAGCAGTTAGTTAGCCTAACTAATAAATTGATCCATAAACACACTTGATGGAACTTTTCAGCCTCCTCGTCAAGTTAATTGGTCACGAACTTGTGGCTCACAGTTCGCCTCGCAAGTGTACGCGTCATTTAAATAATAAAGTGATAAGTAAAGTATCATTCCCACGAGAACTTAGTATCCATAACTTCAATCAGGCATTGATTTTACACTTTCGTTTAATTTGAGTTAAAACAAAGCTTTGATTAAAAATGAGAATTTTTAAAGACTATTTCTAAAACTAAGAATTAAAAAAAAATGTTTTCTTTTTTAATTTTCAAAGATTTAATAAAAGTCTAGGATTCTTTTTCCCCTTTTTGCATTTCATAATACTTGATTAACTTCCTCTCTATTAGTATTTCCATACATATATGTGTTAGTCTAAGGTTCACAAATACTTAACAAGCTCTCTCAAGTCAATATCAAGTTTATCTTCTCATTAAAATGCATAATCTCTTGCTATAATTAATGAGAATCAATATTTATGCAACAACTTTAATGTAACAATGCAATGTTAGTAAATATATATCTATTTTACTAACAAACTATCTTCAAAACAAGCATGATTTCAATTAAGTTCTACACCTAAATTAGCTTTCTCAAGTCAAGCCTAAGTGAATAAATTATCTAAATGTTGGCCAATCAATTAGAAGCATTAAGTTTAGATTAAAATCAACACATATAAATATTTATCTACTAAAAGAGAGGATTATCTAAATATTAATCCATACAAAAAGGTCAAAAGAATCCTAAAATAAAAAGTTTAGTTACTCAAATCCAAATCACAGCAAATAGCAATTTAGATTCAGAGACATTGAACATGATCAGAAACTGGAAACACAGAAGCAAGTGAAATATCAAAATCAAGAAAAAGAACATAGACCCAAGAACAGCGTCTCTCTCTCCTTGCGGCTGTGACGGTGAAGCTCACTCGCCGGCGACGGAAAGAATGGTGAACGGAGTATGCGTCGCCGGCGAGTTCTGGAGTCGAAGGTCGCCCCTTGCTGCTCTCCGTGGCCTCCTCTGTGCGTTTGCGTCTCTCAGTTCTGATTTCACGCCCCTCTCCGTGTCTCTGTCTGCTGATTAATTAATTCATGCGTCTCCCCCTTCTGTTCTTTCTCCCTTTTTGCTTTTAGGTTTTCATTCATTGATTCGTTCTCTTGCGTGGGCCCACTTCCAATTCATTGTCCAGCCCAATTCATTCCTGTGCGTGTCTTGCTTTTTGATTGATTCAAGTCTCCATTCATTTAATGATCCATGGGCTCACACACACATTCAATTCATTCAGCCCAATTACCATTCAACCTGATGATGCAAATAAAAGGATTATATAATAATAATAATAAAACTAAATCCTTATATCTTCTTTAATAGTTTTTTTCTTTTCTTTAAAACTTCTAATTACTATTATTTATTTCATAAACTTAAAAATTTTTATTTTAAATTGAAACCTCACAAATGATGGACTAACTTAATTTCTCTTAAAATCTTAAGAAAATTTCTTTAATTTAGTATTAATAACTTTCTAAATATATCAAAATATACTCCAAATCTATTAAAATTAGGAAGTCATCACTCACCAGCTACTGTGCATACATATACATGTCAGTAAAAAAAAAAAACTCTATTATTAGGGTATAAATTTGTTAGATGAACTGTTTTAGTTAGAGAGTTACTGGAACAAGATTAGTTAGTACAGTTGTCATTAATTAAGTATATATAAGGACACATGAACTATTGCATATTGGTTATAAATAATAATTCACAATTTTCCATTTCTCTTCTTGCTAAGTCTAATATGGTGTCAGAGCAAGAAAGTCATTGACTTATTGTTTTCTTCTCATTTTTTTTAAGGTTTTCTCTCTCACTTCCATTTTCGAGTCTCTGCCTACAAATCCATCTTCCTCTTCTCTCGCCGACAATCCAATAGGTGTTTTGCCTTCATCTCAGTCTCATTCTCTTCATAGCCTATTGATTTGCATTTATGGGCTCTTCATAGAGTTTTGAGATATCTTTAAGAGGCTTCTGGTTGTGGTCTTTCTTTTAAGTTGAAACTCAATTCTTTTAGTGACTCATCAAATTGGGCCAAATGTCTTGATACATGACGTTCTATCACTGGCTTATATAATTTTCTTGATCAAGCTTTGATTTCATGGCACTCTAAGAAACAACAAAACTGTTTCTTTAACCTCTTCTTCCAAAGCTAAATATCGTGCTAGCAACCACAACATGTGAATTACAATGGCTTTGTTATTTGTTACGAGATTTTGGTCTTCTTTTTTCTAACCCTACATCTTTGTATTGTGATAATCAATTGGCTATGCATATATTACTGATAATCCTACCTTTCATGAACGCACAAATTAAAACATTTGGATAGTGACTACCATATCATGCATGAGAAGCTTCAACAAGGATTACTTCATCTCCTTTTTATCAAATCTAAAGACTAATTGGTTGGTATTTTATACTAAGCCAGTGCCATCTTATGCTTTTTGTACACTTCTTGTCAAGTTAAGAAGGATTAACATACATTCTCCAACTTGAGGGGTATTAGAGTATAAATTAGTTAGAGAAATTACTAGAACATAATTAGTTTGTACAGTTGTGATTAATTAATTCTATATAAGGACACATTTACTACTGCATATTGGTTATAAATAATAATTCACATTTTTCCATTTCTCTTCTTGCTAAGTCTGATATATAAACCCACCAAAATGATTTTGTTGCAACTTACAATCTAGAAGTATATCAAATGACTTGACGAGGAAATTAACCATTATTATTAGCTACTCTAACCAGCAACCGCTTGAAGCTGCTTTTTATAAAATTCTCCTTTACGTACAAACCTTGAAAATGGACGCACCTATCCAATTTATCTCCACATGATTCCAATACGTACGTAAATGGGGAGGGTTGAAATTTTAATTTATATGTAGAGCAGGCAAGAGCATCATTATGTACACTCTGAAGAAGCTAGTAAACTTGATGAGGAGAAAAAGAAGTAAAAGCGTTGCATATTTGATCCGCAACATATATAAGGAAAAGATTTTAATTAAGAGAATTGCATAACATGAGTTTGCATCTCTCTATCTTGAGTTTCTCCGCACGGCACGTTCCTTGATGAAGAGATTTTGTTTCCTTATATGCATTGTCGATCACCACATTGTTGTTGGCACTTGACGTGCGTACAAGCTTTAATCTTGCCATTACATTTAAAATGATGGATCTCCAATCAATCCCTTATTAGAGAAGCAATGAAGCCAACAATAAATTGTCTACATTACAAACATTCTTTCCTCTCCGAAACCTATCCCTATTTCCTCTTCCAGTGCCTTTGATCCAACGCCCACAACTGTCATCTAAATTATATAATCTAGAATACGTACCCAGTGGATACAAACAAACTCGTTATTGAATGCACCTGAGCTTGAGATACATATCTTCACTTCTCTGAATTATCATGGAACGCAGACCCAAGAAAACTAAAGATCCGCTTTTTAAAAATGGTAGTAAATCAATTGGCCCAAACATCACTTTAACCTGTTGAGGCCCCCAACAACAACACGTCGGTCCACTTAACCAAGAACCCTTCTTTTCAAAATTTCTCCCTCTCTTTGCTTTCACCCCATCATTTGGCGAGCCCAAACAACCAACTTGTCCAATAACCACGTAATGGATGATAAGTATGTCTTTTTTTTTTTTTTTTTTGATTATAAGATAAGTATGTCTGTATGCAAGAGCTACGAGACAAATATTTTAGTCCAATCTGTGAAAGTCGAAGTTTTTACATTTTTGTATCCAACATTATCACACAAGCAAGTATTTAAAAACAAAGAAAAACAGACAACATGTCTTTTAGGTGTTGGCCACGAACTATTTTTTGCATTTTGCAGCTCTCATGATCAAGTGTGAGCGTTAAGAAGGCAAAGGAAAGTGAGAAGGAGGAGAAAATGAGGAATGAGGGAAGCATGGAAGCGGAGGAATGATGAAAAAGGAGGTTCCTTCATGAAAGCTAATTACACCTTCCACCGGGTCCCGCCTCTGCTAAAAGCTTCTCCTAAAAGCTTCTTTCCTCTACTTCAATCCTCCCTTCCCATTCCCATCTTTCCTTCTCTCTTTTCCCATTCTTCAATTCTCTCACTCGCCAAACAATGCCCATCTCCAGCTCCAACCACTGCCTGCCGCCGCCTTCTCCCATCCCCAGGGCCAGAGGCTCTCGCTCCGCCGCCAATGACCCCCTCGCCGACTACCTCGACAACACTCTCCACTCTCCAGAGCTCAGCCTCCCGGAGTCTCGTCACATGCTGGTGCCGGTGGAGATAGAGTACCGATCTCTGTCGGCGAGGATGGATGCGGTGGTGAGATCGGCCAAGGAGTTCGGTGCATTTAGGATCAGAGGTCATGGCATAACGGCGCAGGAATTGCGGAAAATGGAGGAAGAAGCACAAGAGGCGGCCACTTGGAATGGCGGCGATGTCATCCCCTGCGTTCGTTCTCGCCACGGTACATTGCAGCTCATCGCTTCCAAGTCTTTCGGCCTCCATTCCTATCCCAACTTTTGGTAACCTCCACTATTCTCTTCCTATTTATTAACTTCATTTTGTTTACATTGCAGTCTATTTAATAATCCACCTTATCTTGTCAACAATTTTTCCAAAGCTAAATTTGAAACTTCATTTTCACAGGGGAAAAAAAAAAAGGTCAGTGTGTGATTTATTTGGCAGAATTTGATTTGTTACCTCACTCTTCTAGTCTTGTATAATATTCAGAAAACACTTGAAACTAGTGCTCTAATCTTGTATAATATTCAATTACGATCGTATGATTGTGTGAAGCTAGCCGTAAGGTTCATGAGTCATGACTGAAGAGTATGGTTCATCTTATTTTATGTTTTGTGCATATTAATGGACGTCACTGTGGGGGTGAGCATAAAACCTTGGGACTGGGAATGTCAGTGAGACAGAGGCCGGAGCTTAATTAAGCTTTGACCCCTTACTTCACGGACAACGCGTACCAAAATGAAAATATTGACTCAATTTTCTTTCTTTTGAAATTTCTTAGATTGCACGGTCCTTGCATATTTGGACTGTCAAAGTATTTTGACCTCATAACGTAGTAGAAAGTAATACCAGTTAAAAAACCTAATAATCAAACATTGTGTGCATGTGGATTAGATAGAGGAAATTATGATCATTCTTAATCTTACATTGGCTTATTATACCTAATTAACAAACTCAAACAAATGCATAATTAGTCCTCCCACTCCACTCTGAGAATCATCAATCCAACTAACACGGAGTTCCTTGACTCTGTGTGAGATAAAGGATTCCAATGGGGAAAGTGGCAAGTAGAGCAGATAGCATAGTGGAGCAAGTGAGTGGGACTCTACAAGAGTTGAAGCAGAGGATTCAAGACACAGAGTGGGTTATTAGCTTGTGCAGGCATCCCCACGGCAAAGACAACCATGACACAGACGATTATGCTCTCCGTTTCTACCTCCCCTTGCAGCAATGCATATTCTATGTCCAATCCGTAAGAGGTCCCTTATCCTTTGATGCCGGTCCCGACACTATCGTCGTCACCCTCGGCAAACAACTCCAGGTTCATCACTTCCTTCTCCTTTACATATCTCTTTAACTCCCAAAAATGATGATCAAGGAGCTAAAGGCTATGTATATAACTTGACTAACCAAACATGTTGCATCGTGGATATACATACATACATATAGGAGTGGAGCCACGGGGAATTTAAAAGTGTTGCAGCAGAAATGATATTCATGTCAGGCTTCCACAGTAAGCAGGCCTCTTTATCCCTAGAGCTTAAGTTGTTCCGCAGCTTCAACAATTCTCACAGGATACTCTCCTTATCTGACCAGATCCTA
This sequence comes from Acacia confusa, assembly GCA_037074495.1. Classification (NCBI taxonomy): domain Eukaryota; kingdom Viridiplantae; phylum Streptophyta; class Magnoliopsida; order Fabales; family Fabaceae; genus Acacia; species Acacia confusa. The sequence goes on along the minus strand of CM073508.1, from coordinate 39,373,797 downwards.
ATTCTGCTATTCTTTTCATTCTTATACAATGTCTTGTCACTTGTCTTTTCTTATTAATTCATTCCCTATATGTATCACAAATTAAAGTGGTTTCATCTTATCGGTTGTGTGGTCATGATTCAGTTCACCAGGACCAAGTGACACCAGTTTTGCCCTTTCTCATTTATTTTCTATTGAGCCTTTGTGATGTACAGTTGTGGTATCAAGTGTAAAAGGTTGCGGAGTTTGATTAAAATACAAATTATAACTTGATTTCTGATCCACTTATAAACATGCAGAGTTCTTTGTTGTATGCACATTTCCTGTTTAATATCAGAATGATCACACACACACACACATTTATATTAACACTGTCGCCGCGTGTATTATTAATATTTTGATTAATGATTGATTATATTGTTGCACCACACGCTCTAGCGGATTTTCTAATCTTGAGATAGGAATAATTTGGTGCTATATTAGTGGTGTCAATGCCATGTCGTCAAAAAAAAAAAAAAAAATCCATAGATTAATTAACTACCGGAAATAATATAATTTGCTTAATTCTTAATTTCTTTTTAATTTTCTACATAATCGCTTAAAAATTATGATAATCAAGGCTATGTCCCTGTGATGATGGAGGGTGGAGAGAAGAAAATGATAGATTTTTTTTTTTTTTTTTCATACAAGAAAATGAGAGAAGATTTTTTTTTTTTTTTTTTTTTTTTTTTTTTTTTTTTTTGCTATCTTCTTTGTTAGAAGCAATCCTATTGCAGATATCAGATATTAAATGTGGACATCTCCCTGATATGATATATTTATTTAGATGGGCACCTCCAAGAATGTTAATATGCAGAGAATGGACTCAGCATGATATATTTATTTAGATGGGCTTTTGGTTTTGATTGCTGCAGGGCCTCATGCCTTTTCCTCTCTGATGTGATCCATCCTTCCAGATATTTTCATTGATTTGATCATTAATATAAGACATATTAAATTTTATTTTGGAGAGATTAAAAAAACTACATAAGTTAGTTATAATCATAATATATATCATGCTGTTATAAAACTGATAAAAATAATAAGAAGAAGAGCAGAGGTTCTAGAGAGATAAAGTAGAGAGATAGATTCTCATTTCATTCAATACATGAACAGTTACAGAAAACCTCTATTTATAGAAGAAAAATGGGACTTTAGTGTAATTTCCACCTCTGGGTCATTTGGTGTAGTTTTCCCCAAAAACCTAAACTGTTCACTCACGGATTTCCTTCCCGTGAGTGATTGTATAATTGTGTGCGGGTCCCACCAAATAGTAAATCACTATGCGTGGGTCCCATATCATCTTTTAATATTTGGAAACCGCGAGTCAATGGACATCCACATAATAAGTATATTCATAACACTCCCCCTTGGATGTCCATTTATGAATGTGCCTCGTTAAAAACTTTAACTAGGAAAAACCCAGTGGGATAAAAACCTAGCCAAAGAAAAGAGTACATCATCCATTGATACACTTTCTAGTGCTGCCTCATTAAAAACCTTTCTAGGAAAAACCCAGTGGGATAAAACCCAGATAAGGGAAAAAGAGTACAGCGTGTATCGTCTCCCCCTTTTGATTACATCAGTGTTGCTCCCCCTGATGACTATATTGCTTCAATGTCTTTCTGAGCATATTATACTTTCTGTCATCAAATATTCTGTTAGAAACACCCAATCTGATTGTTCATTATATACCTGCAAGATCTAAATCTGTCAAGTAAAGTCATAATAATCTTTTCATAAATATATATGTGCATATAGAAATTCAATAAATGTTTATTCAGATAATGATGCTATATGCACTATCATCTTGAGTCCTTTTGGGACATATGTGTTTTTTGGCGCCTTATGTGCTTCTAGCACATACAAATATATTGTGGCTCATGATCCTCATTATCATTTATTGTAGCATATGCTATCATAGATATTATTAACGTCGACTTCATTTTCAATCCCATCGGATTTCATTCATAATTTATTGAGATCTCATAATGTAAATACCTGGGTCTCTTCTTGGACCACAATACACTTTACTTGTAATATCTCTTCTAGAGATAACATCTCTTCAGGAGATGGCTCTTCTAGAGCTTTTCTTAATTATCCTCAACATGATCATCTATATTCTTATAGCTCCTTTTCTCTTTTGAGGATTTTTATCTTTAAAATCAATGGACTTGCAACACTTCTGGTGTGCTTTATAACAATTCATATAGGAGCATTTGCAGTTGGCACATGTGACTTTGTCACTTTCTTTAGGTCAGTAAATGCTTCTGGCATTCGATTAACTAAACTCAGCAACTGAATTATCATTTTGAATTTTTAGTGCACATTTCTTTGTACGAGGATCAATAAGAGCCAATGATAATTCATTTCACTTTATCTTTACCCAATCTGCTTATTTTTCTCCCCCTCATCAAATCATCAATTTTCTTTGTATATCCATCTATGTGCATTGTAATAGATTAATAATCATTACACATTTAAAACATTTCAAGATGGAATTAATCTGGCTCCTGACCAAAAACCAATTATACGGGGAGAATTCTGTTGGCTTATATAATTGCTGCAAATATACACAACATATAAATTTTGTTCTCATAATCATTGATCTATCCATTCATGGATACTTTAATACATTATTTCTGGATCATTCAATCTGGAAATTGCGCGCATAATATATTGCAAACTTCTAGTTGCAAACATCACTGCAAACTTTGCAGATTTATAATCTCATATGTAAACTTTCAATTTGATATATTTCCAGAGATCCATTTCCAATAATTATGTCTATCTGAGAACAAGCAGCACATAATATATGACTCGGATGATCAAACAAGTCATGCCAACTTTCCATATGATTTATCATCAAATCTAATATTCATTTTGGGGGAATCAATATAGAAACATTCACAAAGAATTATCACATAAATATTCACACTTGATATATATTATTCTCCCCCTCAAGTGTGAGACCTTAAAAATTAATTCATGAAATTTACATACAATATTCCATGATAAAATTTCCATTTTCCAGAATCAACAAACAAATATATATTAAATACAAAATCATCAGGTGTATAATTGCAGATTCACGAGCGCAATACTGTGTAATCACAGGCGCATCACTGTGGAATCACAGGCGCGACAACTCAGATTGTCGTATACATATAAAGTCAAAAAGATTCCAGGCTCGTGCTTTATAGGGAGCAAATCTGTAGAGATTTAACAGGACTACGCAAATCTGCAGAGATTCAATAGGATTTAATTCAACTATAAATAGAGGAAGGCAAACGAACATGCCTCACAAACACTCAAGCATCTGATAATATCAACTACCAGATACTCACACATATTTCTCTAAATTCTATTGCCATGGCAGGACCAAGCAGTTTTATCCCAGTTTCTGATACATCCGAAACAGCATTACTTGATGCTTTGTTATATGATGATCAGCATAACATGTCATTTACTTCTTTGTTATCTCCTAATCCCTTTGAAATGTTTATTCCTCCTTCTACTATTCCTCCTTCTGCTTCAAATGTACCTACTTCTCCCCCTAGAACAAGTGTTCTTCCTCAATCTACAAGGATTGAAGGTACAACTGAAGCAGGTTCATCAAGGAGGCCTGTTAAGAGGTGTAGAACTATGGCAGAACTAATGGAGTCTACCAATCCAGTTCAGCCAATAGTGTCGGCAGTTAATCAACCAGCATTCACTAGCCAGCAAACTATCATCAGTTTGCCAGCAACAACCAGCCCGACAACAACAATCAGCCAACCAACAACCACTAGCCAGCCAGCAACAATTAGCCAGCCAACAGCTACAAGCCAATTAGCAACTACTAGCTTATTGGAATGTAGTTGCTGTCATGTTTTACGGGAAATTATTCATACCAACGGACTTCAGTACCATAAACTTGAAGTTCACGGAAGAAGAACAGGTATGATTACCCATGCTGTTTTATTTGAAAAAGTACAGGATAAATCTTATAATACTGACAGGCTTCCAATGTTTGATTTCACAAAGAAAAATTTTGAAGAAATCAAACAATTTCTGACACAGTATTGTATAGATTTACAAGCATCAGGATATATCTTGATGCGTGATCCTGTATTAGCCTATCATGAGGTTCTCTGTGTTGGTTCGGAATGGGCTATAAATCCAAATGACCTCCATGGAAGTTCATTTCAAACCAATATTGAACACTCATTAGGCAAAGGAAAACAACCTGCAGTAAGTATACCCTATGATACTTCATCCCTTAACCAGGGTGAATTATATAGGTTATCTATGGAGCAAAGAGAAAGAATAAAGAAAACAACGCTCCATGATTTAAGAAATTATTTTCACTTAACCCTTGATGAAGCGAGTAAACAATTAAATATGTCTACTCACACCATACAAAAAATCTATCAAAAAGGAGGGTTAACGGAGTGGCCACACAAGAAGCTCAAGAAACTTATGACGCAAATCTCGATATTACGAAGAGCTTTGCCTCATCTGGATCCCATCTCAAGAGAAGCAAAAGAAGAAGACATTAAATATCTTCAGAATGAGATGATTAAAGTTTGTAATGATGTTGAGCCACTCGCAATTAAACTTTGTTGAAATAATATTTCCTTTTGCTTAATTATTTTGTTTATGAATATTCTTTTCTCGTATTTATAAAAATTGTTATAATCATAGAAATCACATATCAACTATAATAATATATTTGCTTCATTCACTTCTGGGAATGAAGTTGGATAAAAATTCATGATCCATAACTCACTGATTTGTTTGATCATGGCAAGAAATTAATCCACAATATTGCTACTACAATAGCAAATTGAATATATTTATTTATAATATCAATCATGATCATACAATCCCTTGTCTCATAATTTAAGGGAATATTTAATGCCAAATATATAATTTTGAGACCTTTATACAACTGATGGCATACAAAATTTATGGATCAAATATTGTTTCATAATTTGTCACTTGTGATCAGGCTAACTTGCCTCTTGACTTCAGGCTATCTTGCCTCTGAAATTAAGGCTATCTTGCCTCTTGGTCTCAAGCCAATTTATGCCTCATCTCTCTATGGCGTTTTGATCTCATAATATATATGGCCTTTTAACAGTTTATCTTCAGAATAAATAAAATATAAACATAATAAAATAAATAGATGGAACCCACTAATATGTATATATTAGTGTCGTTGCCATAAATAATAAGAAGGGAGAGGGATATATATATATAGCAATAAATAAATAAAATAAAATAAATGACTGGAAATAAACATGCTAGATAAATAAAAAGAAGATGAGATAGGAATGGTAGTAAACTCACAGCGAGACCTATCTCATCCAAAGATAAGAAAGAAGATGCATATGCAAATGTAAATATATATATATAATATATAGAAAACGGTAAAATAAAAAGGGAAGGGGATTTAAAGCAGTAAATAAATAATAAATAAATGGAGTCCACTATACAAGTGTTACCACCATGAAAAATAAAGCAGTAAATAATAAATGGTGCCCACTATACTAGTGTTGCTACCATGAAAGATAAATAAAGCAGTAAAGAATTAAAATAAATGGGGCCCACAAAATGTCACCACCATAAAAGATAAATAAACTTTAAATAAAATAAATAAATAGAGCCCACTAATAGATACTAGTGTGCCTCCATGAAGAATAAATAAATGTAAAATAAAATAAATAAATGGAGCCCACTAATTAATAGTGTTGCCGCCATAAAAGATAAATAAATGTTAGTAACAATAAAATAAATGTTAGTTACATAAAAGTAAATGCGTAAAAGTAAATGTTAGTTAGAATAATAAAATCTCAAATCAAAACAATTAAAAGGGAAAATTATTATTATTATTATTATTATTATTTTAAAAAAAAAATTGTCGGTTGAATCAGTGAACCCTTTTTTTTTTTTATAGAGACACAATTCTGTCGACATTTTTTTTTCTTTTTAATTATTATAATATATAATATATTATTATAAAACATATGAGACCCACATAATTTGTATTTTTTTTTATCACCAACTACTCCACATTCGGCATAATTGAAGTTGAATGAATAATTTGCCATAGTGGGGAACATAAGCATATGGGTTGTGGCCCACCTTTTGTCATTGCCATAATCGGTAAGTCAGGGATCCAGCAATGGTGGCACTGGAGGCAAGAGGAATTAGATAGAGTAAAGAAGACGAGGCTGAGGAAGATGAAGAAAACTTGGGAGTAGTAAAAAGCAGTGAATCAGAAATGGTGAAAGATTTGAATTGGGTTGGAGTTTGGGTCGACCAAAGTGTGAACGGTGGAAGGAGCAAAAAAAAAAAAAATCTACAGGCATAGCCACCGAAGAAATAAGCAAACAAGAAGAAATCAGCAATCGTGCTGATAACGTGTTATAAAACTGATAAAAATAATAAGAAGAAGAGCAGAGGTTCTAGAGAGATAAAGTAGAGAGATAGATTCTCATTTCATTCAATACATGAACAGTTACAGAAAACCTCTATTTATAGAAGAAAAATGGGACTTTAGTGTAATTTCCACCTCTGGGTCATTTGGTGTAGTTTTCCCCAAAAACCTAAACTGTTCACTCACGGATTTCCTTCCCGTGAGTGATTGTATAATTGTGTGCGGGTCCCACCAAATAGTAAATCACTATGCGTGGGTCCCATATCATCTTTTAATATTTGGAAACCGCGAGTCAATGGACATCCACATAATAAGTATATTCATAACACATGCATCATTTAAATATATTATCAGTTCATAAGTCAAACAAAGTAATTTGGTATAAAAAAGATAAATATCAATACTAAAATAATTATTCAGCTTCATTGATCTGTTCAAAAAAATCAATCATATCTTGTATCAAGGATAAAAGTATTTTCATCTCTGCATTTTGAACTTGGACAAACAGTATCAGGGATTCAGATTTTTCTATATATATCACTTCAAGGAAGAAACAAGAACTAGATGTGATCACCATCTTCAATCCGACGCTTATAGATTCATATACTCTATGTTGCTGCAGAGGAACAGGGGAATGACAGATTCAGCGTCCTCATTTAACATGATACAAACATCAACATCACTTCATTCATGTCAACTACGTACATACGAACCTAAAAATGAAGGCTTGGTAGTATGTGTATATTGATTTATATAGAATCAATAAAAAAAAAAAAAATTAGTAGAAAAGAGATTCATACGCTTGGTTGAGGAAATGTTGAAATTGCAGAACCCCAAATATGTGTGCTTATAGTAGCTATTTGCATCGATGCCAGACAAGACAAGTGGTGGTGGGGCCAATTAATAAGGAAGTGAGGAAGGGAGGACTAGGATGAGTCATCTATACTGATACTGATATGTCTTATTTCTATGTCTAATATAAGTGGTCACTTGTTCTTTCCCGACAGAGGATTATGTCATGTGTTTGTCCACGTAAACTTTTCATCAACCTCATCAGTTTTAACACCTTTGAAATTTAAATTGGGTATTCCAAGTAATGGAACTCAGAATGGTTTTGAAACAAAACGGAAATAACTTAAAACAACGGACGGAGGAAAAGGAAAGGACTGGCTTGTTCCTTTCCTCATCTCATCAACTGTTGTTTATTTTTCTGAGTTTTATTATCATGTGGATGTGAGTACGTTGTATTCTTCGTTCGTGTTCTTGTGGAGTAATTATAGAAGTTGTTTGTGTCACTTACGGATTCTTGATCAATTATTTCATAATGCAACAGTATTTTTATTTTGATAAGAAGAGGAAACACCACCCCCCCCCCCCCCAAAAAAAAAAAAAAAGAAAACAGAATGAAGTGGGGAAAGAAATCTCATGAAAGTAAAGAGCACAAAAAAAGCAACCTCATAATAAAGCATCTTATGGTGGATATAAAGTCAGAGGACTCGTGATTCTAAAATGATAGAGGATCAGTTTTCCCGATCTCCACTCTTCATCTTTTTAAGTTACAATTTATGCGCAACAAAATCAAGACATATATATAGAAGTTTTCCACATTTTTTATGTTAAAGTGCTTTCAAAATTATAAAAATATAGAACTCATGTGTTTGATTACTCCTTTTTAACTTTTAAATGAAAATTTTTCTTTGGAATGCATGATATAACTTATTAACGGATTATTATACTTTAATAATTTATAGAGATAATTTAAAAAATTAGATTAAAAAATAGTGGAAAAGATAATTAATACTCTTCCAATACTTAATATAAAACATATTTGGTAGTTGATCTTGGTTATAATTAAATATAAAGTATAATTTTTATATTTGTCAATATTTTTCTAATTTACCCACATTGATGATCCCTCAAGAAGAAAAAGGAATTAAGGAATTAAGGGAGATGAGTATGTTATTCGAGATAATAAATGTCATATTAATTAATTTAATTAATTTTTTTTAATATAATTAAATTAAGTAAATATGTTTTATATTAAGGATATGAGGAGTAAGATGATATAGGAATCTTGCCCTTGTACTGATAGATAAGAAATATATGAATGATAGAAAGATTCCAGATGTGTATCATTACACGCGTACACATTTAATTATGATCAAGTGAAGGAATAATTGTATTGATTACATGTGTGTGTGATGAAGAGAGAGTTCAATAATTGCATTTTATAATTGGAATCTTATCAATAATTTTCTATAAAATATGAATGAATCAAAGAGGACGCAATATTGGTGGCATTTGATGGATGGAAGGAAGGAGTGAGGTCAGAAAGCAAAAGGGAAGAGACAGTGACAATAGAGAGAGTGTATGTGTGGAGGAGAAAAGAGCTTTCAAATTTGTGGAGCTTTGTGGCCTTTCTATCGTGATGTTTAACACGTTAATTACGTATGTTAATTCCCCCACCCGCACGCTAAATCAAGTTTAATTTAGGACAACAATTAGTATGTTTTAGTTAAAGTATTTGTGAGCAATAATCTGTTTGAATTGATGTTGGAAAAATATATTATGCAAGTCAAAATAAGATTTCTCTTACAGTACATATCTTGTATATATATTGTATATTACATTGAAAAAACAGTTTCGATCTACTGTTAATTAATCCAAACAACTATTAATTGTATTAAATTAAATTATGCCGTCCACAAGCATCCGCAAGCAAATAATTGAGGGTGACTTGGCAACACATGGAGCGCCTTTTGTTTTCGTCCATATATACCAAACCCTTTTTCTCTTTCTTACATGTCCTTTGAAGATAAGAGCAACACACTATATATGTGGATCTATCGGCCTTTTCGAGGGGCCACTCCTCTTTTAATCTCACCATTTTTATCTTGTTATCACCCACCCTTACCTCTCACTTGTTAAATCATGCATCGGTTTAGCCTACAAGTTTGTTATGGAGTCAATGAATTCAATGATTAGGTTCTGGACATTTGCATGTGCCTGACTTTTCACTAGACAAATTTTATGTGTGTGTGTGTGTGTGTGATAGCACCTTTGTCATATATGTGAGAGGCAGAGACACATTAGATTAGCAGCTTCACATCTTTCTATATGCCACATTCGATTATTCAGTTAATATTTATTTATCTGGTTATCCTCACATTGATAAATTAATCGTTAGTTGTTATGTTAATTAAAACACAAGGAGGGGCTCAAACAAATTAAAGAGCAGATTGAGTGAAGGGGATGAACGAGCATTATGCATGGTAAATAGGACAAATGGTTTTCAGAGTGAAGCAGAGAGGGTCTTGAAATTAAATGTTTGCCCTTGGAATGCCCACAAGTTTGGCAGAAGAAGAAGATGATGAAGAGCTTGTGGCTGATAATTGTTAAATTGCGTATGAGGAAGAAGAAGAAAGTGATGGGAAGAGCAGAAGCGTCCCAACGTGGCATCTTAAGAAGGGTGATGCTATGGTGTCACATTAAGGGTGTTCATGATGCTTATGGCTTTGTGCGCCCACCCGAGCTAGCAAAAAAATCACCCTACCCAACTTAAGAAAAGGTAGCCTAAGAAAAATTGAGTATAATTGGGTTGGACATTTTTATGGATACGGTGGACATTGGGCATAGTATACCACCCTACCTATTTGGCCCTGCCTAACAATATATATAGTATTAATTATATATTTTTTATTTTTTTGATAGAATAGTATTATATATTTTTTAGTTTCACTTATGAGTATTTGACTTTGTTAAGATATATGGTTGTCTTTTTAATTTTAAGACTTAAGTTATAAACTTATTTTAGAATATTTCAAAGTATAAAATTATATATTTCATTTCAAGTTTGCAATATTATTTATTATATATGATTGAAGTTTTTTTTTTCACATAGAGTGTGGCAGGGTATCGCCACTTGAGCAAAGAAGGCCTGCCTTACCGAAACCATTATTGCCTTGTCTAAAATTATATATTTCAAAAGTATAAAGTTATATATTTCATTTCAAGTTTGCAATATTATTTATTATGTATGATTGAAGTTTTTTTTCCACATAGAGTGTGATAGGGTATCGCCACTTGAGCAAAGAAGGTCTGCCTTACCCAAACCAGTATTGTCTTGTCTAAAAATGTTAGGGTTTCTATCGAGTAGGGCCAGATACTGATACTGGGCTATATTTTACTGCTCAATGATCTTTCGGGCAGGGTATCGAACAAAAGTCTCTCATGAACATCCCTAGTCACATCTATTATGTCATGCATTGCTGGTACCAACATCAAAAAGCTGCTAACTTTCCTATCCTATGGCAGATTGAGTGATGGGGTGAATGAGCATTATATTGGTTTATGCATGTTAAATAGGACAACTGGTTTGCTCAGAGTGAAGCTGAGAGAGTCTTTAATGCCCACGAGTTTGCGGTTGGCCTTCAACAGAAACTCATGAGTTGAGTTTGTGGGTGATTGTTAAATTGCGTATGAAAGAGGTATAACCAGACTTGTATCAATTAAAGCATGAATTGTTGTTCTAGAAGAACAAAGAGTTCCCTTAATCAAAGAAAAAGAAAAGACATCAACGAAACAAAGATGAAGAACAAATATGGTCACTTGGAACCTACAATACTTCACGGCCGTGAAAGAAGTTTAGGATTCCGTTAGAAATTAATCACGACCATGAGAGAAACCCTGAATGCTCTTCACAGTCATGAAAGAAGTCTAGGTTCCTTTAGAAATCAAGTCTGTGTGGTGAATATCTTGAATCCGCGGTAATAAAGTTGCGAATCGGGTCGTCATATTTTTAGACTCTTGAATCCGTGCTAGTGGTCTTGATCTTGGGTCATTTGACTTAGGCCAACATCTTAGGCTTTGTTGATTTCTTAGCGGAACTGGAACCTAAGTTTTCTGATACTATGTTAAACTATGATCTCAACTTTATGACTCAATAATAATAACACATAACAATGTGGAGAGAAAATATTTCTCATTACTCTAGAAATTGAGTTTTATACTCTCATGAATATAACAACACATATCTAGACTATCAATATAGATGATGTATTGAGAAGTACCCCACCAACTACTTACTTAGATATATATACAATAACTCTGTAAACTATCTAATTTATATTTATTTACTACATATTTTTAACATTAAGTAAATATATTTTATATTCAGAATTGGGGAGTAAGATGATAGGAAAATCTTGCCCTTGGACTGATAAGAAAAACACAGAAGAAAATATATGAATGAAAGAAAGATTCCAGAAGTGCATCATTACGTACGCCCACATTTAATTATGATTAAGTGAAGGAATAATTGCATTGATTACGCGAATCCCTTTCAATTATCGAAGCACACGCGTTGATTAATTAGTAGCGAATGTAAATAGCTGAAATAATAGGGCAACGTCACATTATAATACGGATTCATGAGATGGAAAGCTAAGCATTGAACTTGGAAAATTTAGTCCTTCAAATTTATATAAGGATCTAATATAGTTTTTTAATTTTATAAAATATATTTTTAGTCCAAAAACCGCTAACGCTACTAACAAAAAAATGTTGACTCATATTTAAGTTATAGTGCGCAATGCTAACAAAGTAAATTAATTTTTTTAATATAATATTTTTATATTTTAAATTTATATTTAACCTTGGTCTCCTACTCTCCTAATTATGACCTCTCTCTCCTTCAATCCACATCTATGACCGCTGCAACTACAGCTATTCAGCTCATATTCTCCCATACCTCCTTCATCTACAAATTAAATCTGTGGTATTTACGTAATCTTATTATAGAGTTATTTTACAAACCTTTATATTAAAATGTAGCAGATTTTAATAGATTTCCCTTCTCTCATATGCATCCATTTAACTTCCTGTGGTGAGGGAGGAATTTCACAAGGAAATATGCTGCAAGCGCAAGAGCAAAACCCCATCAATAGATAAAATAAAAAGCAAACCCCACTTTTTCGATGAAGTAGAAAAAGAAAAACATCACTTATGCTTGAAGAGGAGAGTTGTTGAAGAATATATAGAACCATTTGCGGATGATAATATTTGATGTCGTAGAACAATCTGTACAGTTGTCTTTTTCCCCCTACGATATATGGGGATGAAGATGAAGGGTGTTAAGCAGAAAAAACTAGCTAGGCTTCTAGAATGAATAAAGTTGAGAGAAACCGATTTAAAAAAGAAAGAGGAGAGAAAAGGATTATAATATATTATAAAAAAATTCAGATTATCCACAGAATTACCGAGGGAAAAAATTCTGTAAAAAATTACCCACGAAATTCCGTGGGTAAAAATTATTAATGGAATTCCGTCGATAATTGACATTTTTTGTGTTGAAAATTTTTCAATGGAAATTACTCGTGGAATTCCGTTAGTAATGTCAGTTACCGATGAAATTCCATATGTAATTCCATCGGTAATTTTTATCCACGTAATTCCATGAGTAATTTTTGACAGAATTTTTTCCGTCGATAATTCCATGGGTAATCCGAAGTTTTTTGGTAGTATGAAATTGATTAAACTCATTTATTTAAATCAGTGTTCTTAAAAAAAAACAAAATAATTTATATGCAGGATTAAAATTAGATGAGGTGTTGTGTTGCAAATCTAGCTTTGTTAACATTGCATTGTAACCACCTAACTTTGCTTAATCATCATTTTCCACTAACATTAACGGTGTTAAGTTCTAAAGACTAGAAATGCACTTTTTAAAGTTAAAAGACTAAAATGAATCCTAATATAAACTTTAAAGATAAAAAATAAACTTTAGCATAAGATATTAATTAAAAGAGAGAATTCAATAATTGCATTTTATAATTGGAAAATAATTGCATTTTATAATTGGAATCTTATCAATAATTTTGTATCAAATACGAATGAATCAAAGAGGACGAAAGATTGGTGGCATGTGATGGATGGAAGGAAGGAGTGAGGTCAGAAAACAAAAGAGAAGAGACGGTGACGATAGAGAGATCAGAGAGGGTGTGTATGTGGAGGATAAAAGAGCTTTCATATTTGTGGAGATTTGTGGCCTTTCTATCGTGATGTTTAACACGTTCACTATGTATGTTAATTGCCCCAACCGCACTTTAAATAATCAAATTTAATTTAGGATAACAATACGTACGTTTTAGTTGAAGTGTTTGAGTTAAAACTTGTTTGAATTGATGTTAGAAAAACATCGTTTATACAAGTGAAGATAAGATTGCTCTCATTATATATCATGTTGAAAAAATAGCTTTTACTACTAATTATAATAGACACTAATGGTGTTAAATTAAATTATGCCGTCCGCAAGCGAATAATTGAGGGTGACCTGGCAGCACATGGAGTGCCTTTTGTTTTCGTCCATATATACCAAACCCTTTTTCTCTTTCTTACACGTCCTTCCAAGATAAGAGCAACACACTATATATATATGGATCTATCGGCCTTTCCTTAGGGGTCACTCCTCCTTTAATCTCGCCCATTTTTATCTTGTTATCACCACCCTAGCTTACCTCTGATCACTAGTTACATCATGCATCGGTTTAGCCTACAAGTTTGTTACTTTGTTGATCCATTATGGAATCTTTGAATTCAATAATTAGGTTCTGGACAGTTGCATGTGCATGGATTTTCACTAGACAAATATTATATATATATATATAGATCCCAAGTTTGATAGCAGCTTTGTCATATATGTGAGAGGCAGGGACACACATTAGATCAGCAGCTTCACATCTTTCTATAAGCCACGCTCAATTATTCAGTTAATTTTAATTTATATGGTTTGCCTCTCATCATTGATAAATTAATCAAGTTAGTTGTTATGTTAATTAAAACACAAGGAGGGGCTCAAACAAATTAAAGAGCAGATTGAGTGAAGGGGACGAGTGAGCATTATGCATGGTATAATTAGGACAAATGGTTTTCTCAGAGTGAAGCAGAGACAGTCTTGAAATTAAATGTTTGCCCTTGGAATGCCCACAAGTTTGGCAGAAGATGATGAAGAAAAGTTGTGGCTGATAATTGTTAAATTGCGTACCATGAAAGAAGAAGAAGAAAGTGATGGGAAGAGCAGGAGCGTCTCAACGTGGCATCATAAGAAGAGGGATGGATAAGATGTCACATCTATCATGTCATACATTGCTGTTGCAAACAGCAAAAAGCTGCTACACTTTCTTATCCTATGGAGGATCCAGTGTCAGTATCTATATTAAGGATAGACACAATTTTTTTTTTTTTCTCATTTTAACTGTATAAATGAGATTTGGATCGTCTATACCTGAATTTTTTAAAATAGTATTTTTTAACTAATTTTTTTTAAAAAATAATGGTTAAGATATTTTTTTATTTTAAAACTTCTATCAATTAAAATATTTTTTAAAAAAATAGAAAGAAAAAAAAATCAAATTTGGATTGTCCATATCTCATCTAAATAATCCAAATGAGATACATAAATGGTGTCTATCCTTGAGATAAATAGGCACCAAAACTGATCCATCCTATGACTTATGCTACTACCATACACCAATTTTCTAGGTTCACATTGCATGTTGATCCAAAGATAAGCATGTAATGCTTATCCTTACAATTTTAGGGTTGGAACCATTTTTTTTTAAAAAACTTTTTATGTATTTTTATCTGTTTGGATTACATTTTATGCCGCACCCTCAAATATTTTTTGCATTTCGTATATCAAATTAAATAATTTCTAATCATGCATTCAGAAAATTTTTCCTCTAACATTATTATTCTAAAATGTTTTTTCAGTAGCATCTAATATTTGAAATATTTTTTCAACACCCAATATATTAAGTTAATTAATTTTTAATGTATGAAGTAGTTTTTCAAAAAAAAAAACTTTTATTTAGGGATGAGCACTATATGATAGAAAGTGGATTCCAATTTCCTTCATATATTTACATGTCCAAAAAAAAAAAAATCAAATAATGATCCCATCAAAGTCTTCCACACTATATTATGTCCTGGCTTTTTTGATTAAGATTACAATGCAAACACATTTTTCTCCCTCTATATCGATTTTTTTTTTAAAAAAAAAAAAATTATCCTCCTCTTATTTATAACATTGTTCTGTTTCTCATATATTGCATGATCCTCACCGCATCAGCTGCTTCCAATACCCTCTCACTCCCTTAATTATCTTCTCGATGATCCAAATTCTTTATCTCATCCACATATACGCTTATCAAAATACGATTTAGGCTCTACCCACCACCCTACCATATTCATTATATTAAACAATTTTCTACTTATGTATGTACACATGCATAATTAAAGATTACGCAACTTGTTCCCTTAGATCTTATTCTAACTATAATATATTTACAATTTAAAATTTTAGTGAATCAAAACTTATCCCCCACTTTCCGGTCTTAATATTTCCAACTCTAAATTTATTACAAGTCATAGCTTCTCTCCCCCGTTGTCCCACCTTCAAGGGTTCATTGAATAAAGCCACAAAATTGATCGAGCCCAAACAGTAGTGTCAAGTTTAACCATAATAACTAGAAAACCCGTCAAAACTCAAACATTATGATGAGGTAAGAAAAATACCTAACCACCCTTTCCTCAGTGTAAAAAGAGCGTCACCATTCATTTATCTTTCTATTTTTTCTTTATTAAATGCCTCTATCATTATATCAAATTTTAATAGTTGAGGTATAATACCATTTAATGTTATTTTTAGTGTTGTAATAATATTTTTATATAGCTTTAAAAAAACCCAACCAATACAACTTAATTTAATTTAATAGTGAAGACATTGAAATGGAAAGAAAACTGTGAAAGGGAATGACAGAGACGTTACTCTCCGATGCTCAATTCCGTATGGCATTTGCACTAAGTCCACTACTCACGGTTATAATTCCCCTCACACAACCTGAGATTCTACACTCATCCCTGCCTCTTCCCTTTTCAGTCTTTCATGAGCGCCACCATGCTGCACACATACGATGTCACCGTTGAAGAAGACGCAGCGACGGTCGGAGAGCCATCCTCGGGGGTGGTTTTGCTCGGAAAATACGAGTTGAAGGAGTTGTTAGGTGTGGGAGCCTCTGCCAAGGTGTATCACGCAACGAATGTGAGCACGGGACAGAGCGTGGCCATCAAAGCCGTGCGCAAGAACCATGTTTTCAGAGGAGGCCTCACGGCTCACGTTGAGAGGGAAATCTCTATCATGCGCCGCCTCCACCATCCCCACACCCTCAAGCTCTTCGAAGTCCTCGCCTCCAAGACTAAAATTTACTTCGTCCTCGAATTCGCCCAGGGCGGCGAGCTCTTTCACAAGGTCGCTCAGGGCCGTTTCTCCGAAGATCTCAGCCGTCGCTATTTCCATCAACTAATTTCCGCCGTCCGATACTGCCACTCCGCCGGCGTCTTCCACCGCGACCTCAAGCTCGACAACCTCTTAATCGACCAACATACGGACCTCAAAGTCTCCGACTTCGGGTTGAGTGCTCTGAAGGACCATGTCAGACCCGATGGGCTGCTGCACACCGTGTGCGGCACACCGGCCTACCTGGCGCCAGAGATGCTCGCCAAGAAAGGCTACGACGGAGCAAAGGTGGACGTGTGGTCGTGCGGAGTCATCCTGTTCGTCCTCACCGCCGGGTACTTGCCATTCAACGACCACAATCTGGCGGCCATGTACAGGAAAATCTACAGAGGACAGTTTCGGTTTCCCAGATGGACGTCGCCGGAGCTACGGCGTTTGCTGTGTCGACTGCTGGACAAGAACCCCGAGACGAGAATCACGGTGGACGAGATCATCGGAGACCCATGGTTCAGCAAAGGGTATAGGGAGGTGCGGATTCAACACAAAGAATTCGAATTGGAGCGGGAAAACCGATCCAGGGGACTGAACGCCTTCGATTTGATATCGTTTTCATCCGGGTTCGATATGTCGGGGTTGTTCGGGGAATCGGGAGTTAGGGAGGGCGTGGAACGCATCGTTTCAGGGGAGAAGCCGGCGAAGATATTGGAGAAGGTGGAAGGAGTGGCGAAAGCAGAGGGGGTGAGGGTGAGGAAGGAGGAGAACGAGGAGGGGGTGGAGCTGGAGGGGCAAAATGGTAATTTAGTGATACTTGTCAGCATTTACCGGCTAACGGAGAAACTGGTTGTGGTGGAGGCGAAGAGAAGAGAGGGAAAAGAGAAGGGGGAGAAATTCTGGGAGGAGAAATTGAAGCCCGAGCTACAAAGATTGGTATATGAATACCAACACAATTGAAGAGTATTTTGGTACGCTAGCTAATTGATCCATGTATGGCCTGTGAGTAAGGGGAATGGACATTGTTTCCTTCAAATTACTGAAGGAACAACCAAATGATGAAACACAATTCATTAATTGACAGCATTTTCATATTTATTAGAATTCAATTGAAATAATAGCCTGTTAAGTTTTTTTTAATATAAAGCACGTGCTCCATATTTAAGATGACATGTGTGTGTGTTTTCGTGCCTGTGTATTTGGAATACTGGTGGGGAAAATGATTTATAATTCATCTGATTTAGGTAAAAGTCAGATTGTGAAATATGATTTATATTTGAATTGAGTAAAAGCTAGGTTGAGAAAAATAACCTATAATCAATCTAAAATATTTTTTAGGGTACTAACTAGAACTAAAAATATATTTTAGGATACTAAATGGTGCTAAAAAAATATTTCATTATTTTAAAAAATTATTTTAAAATTTTGAAAAGAAGCTTAAAAGCTGAAAATAAGTTTAAAAACTCTACAAAATAACTTTTTTTTTTTTTAACTTTTCAAATAAGTAACTTTTGGTCTAGAAGTTTAAATGGAACAACTTCTGAACCATATATACATTTTCCTATAATCCATCCAAACAAGTCTAATTGATTATAAAATATCACGCACCTAGCCTCTGCTTATCCATTGTTGCTGTTATAGATCATACAAGTGCGGGCATGCCCTTCCACCCTTGCATTATTATTAGCCATTTTTTAAAGGGTTAAGTTATAAAAAAACACATGAGCTTTTTCTCTAGGAGCGCCGAGCATTACATAATTTTTTTGGGAGTAAAAATACACATGTGGTTACCATTTTGGAGCAAAAGTCACATCCTACCATTAAGTTATTGTTCATTGCCGTTAAGTTATTGTTCACTTCATCTATTTCTCTCTCATTACGGTGAACAGTGATTTAACGGTGAAATGTGACTTTTGCTTCAAAATGGTAACCCCATGTGTATTTTTTCTCCTAAAAAAAGCACATGGTGCTGAATGCCATTGGAGAAAAAACTCATATGTATTTTTGCATTTTAACCCTTTTTTAAACGTTCTAATAGCATCATTCTAATATTCTTTTTGTCATTAATATAAGATATTTAAGAAATTGATCTTGATCTTAGATATAAGACAATATTTTGATATTTGACAATCTTTTTCTAATTTACCACTACTAATATTTACTTAATAATAATCAAGAAAGAGAATGGTGAGGGAATTACGAAAAGTAATTAGATTATTTTAAAAAATATATGTAATATTAACTAACTTAATTTACTTTTTTAATCTAGTCTAATGAGATAAATACATCTTATATTAAAAACATTACAAATGTATATCCAGTTCACTTGCTCCTACCCAATCCTTCATAGTCCTATATCCATTCTTAAATATATTATAAAATTTGTGATGCAATTTATATTATAAACTTATATATAAAACTACACATGAGTTTATATTAAAAAATTAATATGTATTTTTACACTTTAACTCAAATGCTTAATCTTACTGTATAGTAATTGGTAGTTGGTGTATTTAAAATGGATATAATATAAAATGAATGATTTAGAGTGGTTGTCGGGCGGCTGGCTTTTGAACATGCTTGCTGTTTTAATGACGGCACACGTGCATATCAATCAGCGGCTGCTCATACATAGTAGAGCTCAGCTTACTTAGGAGTTATCAGTTACTCCTGTGGACTAGCATCCTAGTCTAGGTTCCTGGCCGCCCTGCTGACCCTGTCCTATGTAGTAGGCGTGATGCCCAAGAATATTCGTTCCTCCTACGTAGTACTCTACTCTCTCATCATATTTGTCAAACACTAGTTTTGACCTCTCTCCCTGTTTCAACTACCACCTCGACACATCATTTTCAATTCTTTTGGCCCTACTACCCTCCTCACTTTGAATATCAACAATATTCAGCTTCAATTTTGTTCTGTATATATATATATATATCCATTCATCCTCTACAATTTTTAATGGTGGGAACCACGTTACTCAAGGTTGAAGCTGAATATTGTCAAAATGTAAACTAACTGTGTTATTTTAATGGTGGGAACCACGATATTGTTCTGAAAATGTCAAAATGCCCCAAACTCCAAAAAAAAAAAAAACAACTCCCCCAACCTTTGATTCTGCGAGAGGAAGATTCGGGCGCAAATATGGCTTCCTGTGGGTCTCCTCCAAAGCTCAGAAAGATGGCAACCAGGAAAAAATATTCTACTGTTTCTCGTCCATCACATTTCAGGCCAACATCAGTTTATGAAACTCAATTTGAATCACTTGGTTCTCGGTCTTTCAAATCTACAGGTATAGGGTCTTTCTCATCACGAACAAGTTTAGTGTACGTCTTCCTTGGACTTTGTATGTCCCATCAGAAAACTTGAACCTGCCCAACGAAGATTTAGGGGAAAATAAGAGTTCTCATGGTCCCTCTTCTTCAAGTTCACCATCTCCACCAGCTAGAAGAGGGACTGGAGAAGCCTCATCACAAGCATATAATTCTCGTGGATATAGTGTATTGCCTCCTACCATAGTCTGTTAGGACCTTAATATGGGTCCAACTATTATTTGTTTTGCCTTTCAAAAAAAACATTTGGTGTTGGAAAAAAAAACACAAATGCGTATTTTGTATTTTAATTCTAAAGAGTAATAAAAAATAGAAATCCGACCTGCCGGATTCGAACCAGCGACCTAAGGATATCTGTTAGGTTTTCAACTACAGTCCTCCGCTCTACCAACTGAGCTAAGGTCGGATTAGTTGTCCAAAGCTTCACTATTATTAAAATTATATATTACGTTCTACTGAGGTAACATCACTAGAAAATTTTGATCCATTACCCAGACATAATCCCATTTTCACTACTTGTAATAACATTGAAAGCAGCAAATTTTTCTTATTAATTCTCTCAGTCCCAGGATGTATTGAAAAAACCCCCATTTTTGGCTTCAAAAAATTCTTTCTAATTACGCATGTATTGAAAATACAAATTTATACTCGAATGAATGTATCCTCGCTAAATTCGTCTTGCACTACACAACCAACAATAAATCGACGTTTTGGTCCATCAACATGAAAACTGATCCATAATGTTTTCATCCTTGTTTTTTGAACACTAATGTTTTCATCCTTGTTCACACACACAAACACAACAATGGCGCAAACAAAAAAATGAACCTTTTCTTATGGTGCATTGCATAGTGGGTATTAAGCGAATATCTTCTACTTTGATAAGTTTGTTGAGTACGCCAATACACTATCCCATCAACCGGATTATCCCCGTCATGTATTTGCTGCTTGCAGACAAGTGGTGAGTAAGCGCATTTGGCTCCCCCCAATCACAAAGAATACATACATTATAAGAGAATTTGGAATTATATAAAATCCCCGTCTCATAATTAGACATGAGACTTTTTATCAGCTCTGATACTTAACAAGTATTAGAAGAGATTGTATAAGAAGCAAATGAAGCGGACACAAGCATTTCAACTACTGACGCAGATACAGCCGCAATACAAGTAAAGCGCAATCCTGCTATTGCTTGCTACATTTACAGTGATGATAGTATATATTTCTTTCCAAGCAAACTTCTTTTACTTCCATAATTAAGAGTCGGAAAGCAATGGAGCTTCTTTCATGTCTCTGGCTTCCATATCAATTGAGGGAGCTTTGCAGGCATGTAATTCAGTGCATATATCTGTTCTTTCCAGGAACTTCTCTGCTTTGACAAGAATAACCGGTCCATGAGCGAAAACCATCTTCTTGCACTGCAATAGATTTGAACACCATGAAAAAAAAAAATGAAGTCAATTGATGAACCAGTTATAAATAGGTACGGAAAATTGCGCACTATTTGTTTTAGATATTACGTCAGGGGTATTGTTAAGCTCTGTCTGGACTTAAGTTCTCAATTCAAAGTAAACTCCATTACACTTGCTGGATGCATATAATACTTTCATTGTATGAAAACTGGTGAGGAACTACAGGTTCAACCATGCTAATTTATCTAACTGGAAAAAAATCTGACTTTTTCAAGAGATGCAAGACAAAAAGGAAAATGGGGGAATTTGTCAGATTTTTCTTACCTTTTGTTCATACTTCTCCATGGAATGGCACACCTTCAATAATGTCGCAATTATATCTAGCTGTCAGTTAAAAGTTAAAACTAAATTTGTCAGTAGCTTATTTGACCTAAGATAATGATGTTCCATAGAGGTCAAACTACGATCAGGATATTGCAGAACTGAAATGAAAGTTGAGGGCTTTCAAGAAAAATTAATTATTTTTTTCGCAGGACTGCAGGCTAAGAATATATATTATAGAGTGCATAAGAACCATAGAAAATTTTACAGGTTTAGGGTAAAAAGAAAACCATAAACTACTAGGAAACGGGGAAAATTCCACTACTCCAGCCAGAGTGGTAGCAGGTGAAATTACTGACCTCAGTATCAGGATCTTTCAACTTAACCAATAATTCTGAAACAACATTTCTGCAAAATCCACAGCTATCTTCTTGGACTTGTGACGAAATCTTTGCAATTTGCTGACATAGATGGGCCTTTTTACAAAGTTCTCCAGGTTGAATTGAAGCTAGTTCTAAGAAAAAGAGGGGAGCATAATGGTCCACCAAATTTGAGCACTGCGCAAATCAGAAGAAACAGATGAGCAAAGGTAAGGTCTGACAAATTCCTATTCATTAATCCATTCATCCCCTAGATTCCTCTAAGGCCGACAGTTTTACTCTCTTATATTACAAGGTTGCTCCAAAATGTACATCAGCACATTGCATGGTTCAACATAAGTTGGGGCTATGCTACTCTGTAAATGAAAGGTTCCACATGTAAAATTCCAAGAAAAGGTGACCAACCTGCTGCTCTAAAGGGTGCAGCCTGTGACATATGCGGTAAAGGATATTGATGATCTCATCCTGAGTCTTATTTTCGGTCAGGAAATCAAGAGTGTTGGTAATATATTCCTCACACAGTGCACAAACATCTTGTTTCTTGGCTAGTTCTGCGTTTTTCAACATAGAAAGGATAAGCTACTTATGTCACAACCATGCATCAAACCATAAACAACATATAATTGTCGTCAAAGAAAATTGTAAGGATTTGCTCTTAATGTTAAGTCAAACCACATCTGTGGTCTTCCTACCTAGTAAGGCGAAGACTTAAGACAAATGCATTTTTGACAAATTGGAAACTTATGGAGGTGGACTAGCAGAGATAATCTTACGACTAGGCTTATTCAATGACAATAGATTTTAGATGGTCTTAGATCCTCTTTCGACCTATCTGAGATGAGTCAATTGAGGAGGTTTGTGTCATTAAGTTTGATAGATTGGACTACAATCCACCCCATCTTTTGGCCTCTTGTCTAATTTCAGATCATCGTACTAAAAGGCCATATGTCAATAACTATAAACTACCAACTTTCCGCACAAGTCTTTACCTATCACTTAAATCCAAATTTACTTTTCACAATTGATTGGCGTCAGTTTCAGGGAAATTATTATCCTATATCAGTGGGTAGTATTTGAGATTAATAATCAGTCATTACTTAAATTTTGCGGTCCACACAAGAAAATTAATTAGATAGTGAAAAAGGAAGGTAAGATAAACATGCTTCCACTATATCCATCTCCTCAGAAAGAATAATTAAAATGAGGATGAGAATGTTAACAGTTGACAATGTTACCGGAATAGTCTGATTTTGCCGTATTGTTTCTCCAAAGATCAGGAAGAGCCAATTCTCTGGCATCACAAACCCAAGCAGAAATCAACACAACAAGAAATAAGAGCCCTGTTCTCTCCTCCATGTTGCTTTTATTAAGCACTAAAAACCTATAAAAGGGAAAACATATTGCTTATTGGCAACGAAAAGGGAAAAGAAAGGATCAGAGTTCCCATAGTTATATGATGCATAATGCATTTAGTGAATTGTAATGTACTTTGATACTTAAGAACTGGGTTAAAACATGCCAAGATTTAGTGAGCCAATTTGATAGAACCATGGTAGCAAATAGACATTATTTATGAAATTTGTTAAACTATCACGTTGGCGTATACATGAATTAATGAAGGAGGAAGAGAGGACAGACGAGTGAAAATGTCCGTCTTCTCCCTTATACTCAAAACACCCCATGTTCCTGACAATGAAAATACCTCAAATACAACCCTCAAAGGTGAACTAAGAGAACTGGAAAAACTGCAAAAGGGTACCCAGTTCAAGGTAGAATCCTATAACCCATCTCAAGCTGAGCTTACCCAAAATAAAATCAGTTCAACATGGCCTGAGAACAGTGAAACTATGTTATTTTAATCTAGCAGATCCGCTTTGAACAATTTAGGAACCTCAATGGTACCTTCAGTTCAGGTAGTTTATCGCCCAAAATTCACTTGTAAATGAAAAAGTAGAAACCCAATTTCTCCGAACTACGATCAGCACCCCAAAAACAGAAATTGCTGTTATAGTAGTATCCTTTATGAAAACAATAGAAGTATAAAACATCATGTATCGACGGGGATCATCAGGCAAACAGGGAAAGGATAAGAGGGAAGGACCGGGAAGAAGCGTTATTTTTCTGGAGAAATAAATTAGATTGGCAATATGAGAGACAAAGTTCATATTTTTCGCAGTATTTCCAGGAAAAAAATAGAAGGAGAAGAGAAAAAAAAATTACCTTGGGAGTTCAAGATTCAGGATGGAGAGGAGCAGGAACCGAGGGAAATAGAGACGAAGGAGCAATTGATGGGGTTGGAGTGGGAATGAAGGAACGTAAGGCCGATGATTCCATTATTAGCATCTAGTAGCTGCGGGGTTTGGATGACGGGTGATATGCATATATCAGATTAAAATATAAAGTAAATATTAACTAAATTTCATTAAACAAATATCAAAATTGTGGTGAGTTCCGTTTTTCATAACTTAACTTAACTAAAAATCCATTAGTATTTAGTGGAATTTTTTTTAACAAAAATTATGAATTCTAATTAAATTATTTAAAAATATTTATATTTATCGTTTTTTTTTAAATTGTATCACCTAACTTATAAACTGATATGTAATATAATGATTATGATTAAGCAACATATATAATTTTCTTAATCTCTCAAAAAAAAAATTATGTCTTATATTCAATTAAGTAAAACATGGCTCAGCCAAAAAAGTTTTGATAAAAAAATTGTTAAATTTCAGTTTGGTATAAAAATAGTATTGTTAAGTTATGATCCATCGACATTCTGCCATATATTACATAACTTTGGGTCGAAATGAGGGCGAGGCCAAGTCTTGTTCAAACCGATTGAGTCCAATTTTAGCTCTTGGTTCAAACCCTTTGGGTTTGGAGCTACAAAATTCAAAATTTGATCAGCAACTCCATTTTGTGTCCAAATTAAATTAAAAAGGTCCTCAACATTTTTATTCAGTGATACGATTGTAAAACTCTCTTGCATTAAAACCTCTCAATCAACACCCCATAGCCAAGTTAAGACCTCTCACTCTCTCAGACTTTATAAACAAGTTAATTCATATCAATCACACCTACAACTAGTTGGCACCTAATTTGTGAATACATAAACTCGGACTTCAACCAAATAATTAACAAACAACAAACAAGATTCAAGCCAGGCAGGCAGTTTTCTATGGACTCGATGGAAGCTGCAATTGAAGCTTCAACCACATCACCTCAAATTCAGAGTTGGCTTCTTTTTCTTCTGTTTATTTCCCAAAAGATGTGACAATCCGGCAAACCCGAATTTCTTTCTCTTAGCACAAAACTGCTTACAGAAGTATGAATCATCCTTTTCTTTTCCAAGCATGCGACCCAGCGATCCTGCTTCAAACTCTTGTGAAAGAAGCAGCTTCCTTCTCAGTATTTCTCCTATTGACAAAACTGTCTTTGGAACATCTGGTTTAGCTACATCATCTTCCAGTTCCGGTCCATTTACACCAACAAACAGAGAATCTCTTCGATGATGAGATGAAGGGTGAGAATTTCTGAACTTGGTCGAGTTACGTGAAGAAGAAGGCCTTCTTTTGTGACCCTTCCTTAAGGCCTCTTCAACTGCTAGTGTCCCTCTATTTGCAGCCCCTACTCTCTCCATGGCTTCTTCTAAATCTCTCTTGCAAGTCTGGACTTCTTTTGTGGCCTCCTCCACCCTTTTCAGGATCTCCGTTTTGGATAAATTCGCTTCATCAACCTGAAGCAAGGCATCTGTAACTTTTCCCTTCGACTTTTCCTCTGCCTCTTGAGTTTTAGATGTTAGAGCATTATACTCTTCCAATGAAAGAGTTACCACTTCAGATGAACCCTTGAGATTATTAGATAGTACATTAATTTCTGCTAAGGAAGCTGATTCTGCAGCTCTAGCAGCTTCCTTCATCTTCCTAGCAGCAGCCAATCTTAATTCAGCAGTCCTTATCATACTTTTTGTCCGTTCAATCTCAGACATGGTTCTCAAGACTTCTGATTTCGCAGCTTCTCCCATTCTTTTGAAATGTTCTGCCTCAGAACACAACCTTTGGAGCTCTTTTGTGATATCCGACGGATCATCTTTTGCAACTTGAAGTCTTAGTCTTGTCTGGCTCAACTCTTCCTCAAGAGAAGATAATTTTGAAGAATTCCGAGTTAACTTCTCATGAGTTCTCTCGAGTGAGGCTCTTTCCTTCTCTAACTTCTTATTAAAAGATACAACAGAAGCTCGTACATCAGCTATATCATTTGTAGTTTTGGTTAAGTTAAACTTGGCCTGCTTCAGCTCCATTAATATCAGACCTGGTTCAGATGAAGGGTAGGGACTAAAGCCTTGGTTCAACGTGTCCAATTGGTTCACTTGGTTCTCTTTATCCTCTTCTTTGTTCTTCAAATAGGCTCCACATTCTTCCATTTGCAGCTTTGACTTTAAATCCTCAACGAGCCTTTTGGTGCTTTCCAGTTCTTTTAAGACATCCAGAGTTTTCTTTTCTTTCAGGATCAATTCTTTCTCCAATACTGCTGTCTCCTCCTCTAGCTTTCCAGTGTCATGCTCGTTCTCTGGTGTTTCCTGCTGCTTGAAAAATAATGCCAAACAATCAAAATTTTAACTAATTTATAATTATAATTCATACAGAAGCACATTGAGCTTGAAGTGAGATAAAACATAAGTTCAGGGGTATGTTTCAATTACTTACCGACAGAAACTACTATTTTAATTCAGGAGTTTAAATAGTATGCCCAAGGCTTCTGCATTGTTTTATCATATTTATCAGCACATTCAACCTGATTTAAACCGAAATACAGGAGAGAGATGTAACCGAAGCTATGAGGACAGAATGCTAGCTGACAAATATATTATTGCCTAGTGCCAGATATCCCAATAACATCAAGGCTATACGCAGTAAATATAAATCCTTCGTTGATTTTACAGTTAACTGTGTTGTGTTTTGGTATCAACAGGATTCAGAGAGATTAAAAAGAAACATTCATACACTCAAAATTCTCAATTTTTAAAATTTAGATTTCCAACACGGATCTTCCTCAGTAGAAAAATCCGTCCACTGCTCAAGGGAAGATTATTGAAATCAAGAAAGATTTATCCAAGAGGACAGAGAGATCTCGTACTGCGAGGATCCTCTAATGACTTTGGCTTTCATTGAGAGTAACAAGTTACAGTAATTAATAAATGACAAAAAATTGACCGTTGGACTGCAATATCACCAAAGAGCAATGACCACTGGCCAAAAATAATCATCACTGACCCCAGAATGAACCAATCGATCCAAAACAAAAATGAAAAAGAAAAAACCTAGAGAGAAAAAGCGGAGATTATATATAGAACTTTGAGCATAGTAGAGTGGTAGTAATCTCACAATGCAAGTGACAAATTCTTTCTTTTTGAGAGGAAATCATAAAGGTTTCATTTTTTTTTTATTCCAGAGGATGAAAAAAATAATAAAATTGGTCGTAGTTAGTGAGGGGATTATAAAAAAAGAATGAGGAAGAGTTACCTCAAGAGTGGAGAGATTATGATGGAAGGATTTGCAGACGCCAAGAACCTCAAATCGAGTGACGGCCTCCTTCACGGATTCAAAGGGAGCCGAAGTATCAATCTGCACTCTCCAAATGCGCTCCTCCTTCACGTCTGGGATCGTTTCAGAACCCAGATCGGAGCTGTCTGCTTCCATGGTGGTGCCAGATAGAAAAGCTTCGATTCAATTCAATGCGTGGGAAACTAAAGTCGCAGGGAATATGTAAATGTTGGTGGGTGTTGAAGCACGTAAACGTTCACTGGGAATGGGAAGGTGTGGAGAGAGGCTACTTGAATGGCATTATGAACTCAAGTATAATTATGCCGTTGGGCTCCTTTGTCAACGGCAACAGGGAATATGTAAATGTTGGTGGGTGTTGAAGCACGTAAACGTTCACTGGGAATGGGAAGGTGTGGAGAGAGGCTACTTGAATGGCATTATGAACTCAAGTATAATTATGCCGTTGGGCTCCTTTGTCAACGGTAACAAACAAATCCCTTTACGACATCGTATCCCTTTTTAGTTTTTCTGGGTTGCCCCTGCCCCACTCCTTAATAAAGGAACCAACGGACAACGGCCTCTCTGGTTTATTTGGAGGCCGGATTGGATTAGGAGGCAACATGAAAAACCATCATGGGTAGTATGTCATCATCGTTGCTCTTTGAATTTCAAACTCTGCTTCCTCTCTCTCTTTCCCTTGGAACCTTGTTTCTGTTCATCTACTTTTACCGCCCCTCCGGCCCTTTCTTTCCCAATTTTCCTGTGTGTTTTGACATTGTGGGCAAATAGCCTAATGGGCTTGTGAAGAGTGTTTATATTGAGCCCAAAGTTAAGGCCTTCATCCTACAGTGGCCCACTCGAAAGTGCTGCTTGTGGGCTCATGACACTTCGGGAGCACTAATTTGGATCCAGTGACGATTTCCTGATTTTTTCTATTGGGTATTCTATTTCGGCGCTGAGTTTTTAGTCTAATTAAGTCCACTTTATCAGACAAATTAACCTCTCGAATGTAGTGTTGAGTCACAGACAAATGACAATGGCCCACTACATTGAATAGCACATGATGGCCACCAAATGGTTTTATCATATCCGTGGGATCATGGCGCCGTTTTCTGACAACTTGTCATTGTCAATGCATGTATTCATTCATCTATCATTGCACCGTTCTCTAATTGAGAACGAACATGCGTTTATCTTCGTCCTCAAGTGAATGAGACACTGACAATGTGTGTATCTTCTCAAAGTGGCTGCTAGATGATGATATGGTATAGCAAACAGTGAAATCCCTCCTCATGAGTTGGTGATTGATGATTTTTCTGATCCTATTAGTGCAATTGTGGATTCAACATGCCCAGATTTGCTCAACAATATAAAAACACTAATTACTTTAATAATAGGGCAATCTTTACACTAACGACTGAAACTGTTAATCATGTAAATGAGTACATGTCTTCGTTACTAGTAAATCTGTTGACTACCTAAGTTGTAATTCTATTTGCAAAACTTTCTAGGATTATGATGGATTCGAAGATCTGTACACTTTTGAGTTTCTAAATAACATCAATTTTACCAATGCACAAGTACTAGAAGGTGGGAACACCTGTGCTATTACGAAACATTGACCAAGCTGTAAGCGCATCTATGTGTTATACACCTTGGTCAGTCAGTGATGGAGGCTATAATGTTGAATGGTTCAAAGCCGAATGAGAAGCTCTTAATCCATAGGATGGATGTGAATTTTTCCATCAGCTGATTGCCCGCTCATATTTGGAATAGGCAGTTTCCAATATTGGTCTCTTTTACAATGAATATAAATAAAAGTCAGGGACAATTGTTACATTTTATAGGTCTTTATCTTCGGAAGTCAGTATTCACTCATGGCCACCCAATTGTATGTTGCTCTATCAAGGGTTAGGATCATGGATGGTTTGGTCCACAATGAAATGAATCAAGGTTTTCGTTCAACAACCAATGTTATCTATATGGAGATCTTTTGCAATTTGAGCACATTGATTGATGTTGTAATGAATTGTGGGCTTTTTTAGGTTCCGCTCATTTTGGGGTTGGTTGCGTCAACCCATATCTTCATTCTTCTTCTTTTTGTTTTTTTGGTAACCAGTGATGGGGAAATGACATATTTTTTTGGTTAGTAACAACTTATTTGCTTTGGTTATTCCTTTCATTTGTATTGAATGCACCCCGCCCAACGCGTGAGGAAGTAAATGCTCGTTTTACACACAGTGATAAGTGGCATGAGCGTAAACACTACTACAGGCCACTCAAATTTGTGAGATCAAAGAGGCGGAAGGACCAACATGTTTAGGTGATCTTCTCTCTTACTCATTTAGTTCCGTCCCCTTCGTAATAAGTAACATATAGCCCCTATGTTCATTTCACACACCAATTACAGTCTTCTGCCTTCATAAATGGCCAAGAAGCTGCATTATGTACGTGAACTGCACTCAGAGACAAAAATCACCTCTCAAATTAATAAAGGCTAGCTCTTGGCGACAAGTTAAGTGAATGGCCAGGCATAATAAGACACTCCAACAATGTCTCTCAATATGTTTTATGTGTATCAAATCAAATGACTGCCTTTTTGTAATTGCATTGCATTGCAGACGAATCCAATGCTGCCACTTGTGTGTGTGAGATCTGTTCAACATCTACTCTATAATTATGGGGCATAGGGGAATGTAGGTCAATCAGCGGATCAACTGATCGATCTTCACATATAGGTCTTTATGTATTATGTGATTCTCACCTGTTATGCTTTCTTTCTCTTATGTGTCTCTTTTATCATGATTGGTTTCTTTTCCTTTTCCTTTTCCTTTTACTTTTTGGATACTATGCTGTACCACTTTAAAGACCAGAGCATCTGAGGTATATAATTAAGAGAAGCAGGTAGATACACGCATTTGCTAATTTTGGTTATAAATAAATCAACAATGGGAGCTCCACACTGTTTTGAATTTATCTATGTACTGTTAATCTGGCGGATTAAAAACCTACTCGTTATTATTGGTTCCGTGTATATTAATTACTTGATAAAAATTATATATATATATATATAGGGATTAATGTTTCTCACGTTGTAGGAAAAAAATTATCTCATGTCACATACACATGAAATGGTGCGACTCACATGTACATATATCAATTCATATATGTATATGTGGGTCCCATCAATTCATGTGTGTAGAAAGTTTAGTTTTCTCATGCAACATGAGAAAACTAAAACCCATATATATATATATATGGTGACAGTTATGAATGTGATGAAACTGCAAATAAATTTTGCTTAAGATACGCGAACATAATTTGAAGATACTTCTATATCTTATAAAAAGTGTTTAGAATGTCGGTTGCACACTGCACCTTGCATGAAAAAAAATATAGTCACTGCAGTAAGGTACTAATTAGTTCTGCAAGAATCAATTTTAAACCAACCAAAATTATAATGGAAAAAGAAGGGAAGATCTGAGGGAAGTGAGAATTAGTTCGTTAATTAAATAAATGGTAAAAACGGGTTAGGTATCAACCGGGAGCACGTTGATTCACCATCCAAGTTACATCATGTATTGCGCATGAATAATAAAAAAGAATTGTGCATAAGGCAAGCCATGCGACCCACTTGTATTTCCATATATATAAACACTCTGAAAAGCCATACCCTAAACTCCAAACCACCTCCTCTGCTACTTTTTCTTCATCATCTTCCCCTCTACACATCCATTTTTTTTCTCAAGCAACGATGTTGAGAACTAATTGTAAAGCTGATCATGACCATCATCAGTTTCCCCAGAAGAGCACTAATAGTAATAATTGTGCTACCTTCGAAATCAAGCAGGATGATCAGTTCTTCTGTAGACTTCTTGCAAAGGAAAGCTCTGTTTCTTACCCGTCTTTCAGAGTCTCACTTGCTATTCCTTTTGAATGGGAATCTAAACCAGGCACACCTAAGAGTCCCTTTTGTGAAACCACCTTCCCTACCCTCACTCCTCCTCCTTGCTACTACTTTCAAACTACAATGAACACGGATTCCAGCAACAAAAGGAAGGTGAAGAAGCGACCAAGATTCATGCTTTTGAAGACCCTTGTCAACTTCATATTCTGTATGTGCTAGAATCAATTACTTTGGTTGCTCTAATTAGAGTTAGAGAGATCATTTTCTAGCTTGAAGATGTGATCATAATTTATTTTGTTCTTTAAATGGAAGAGTCAGCTCTGTTGGTAAGAAGACACTACTATATATTTTAATCACTAACTTTTGGATTTGAAGCTTCTGCAGGTAGATACGGGTGTATGGAAATACATGGCAAACTTGTTTAGGCATATTTGATTTGATAGCATGCATAGATATATATATAGCCTGCGGAGAGAGGAGGAATTGAAGAAGAAACGCCTTCACGATCTGTAATCTCTTTCCGGGAACCATTTCCCTACCTATCTTATTTTTGAGATAGGTAAGGAGAGCTCATCCCATCTAGATTGTTCATATGGGATCTGGATGGTTCAGATTTTATTTTTTTTAGGTAGTTATTTTTAAATGAAAAAGGTATTTTTTGAAAAAATATTAGTTAAGATATTATCTTTATTTTAGATTCTCTATCCATTAAAATATTTTTTTTAAAAAAATAAAAAGTAAAAAAAATTAAATTTGAACCATCTAGATCTCATCTAGACGGTCCAGATGAGATGAGCTCTCCCTACTTATCTCAAAGATAGGTAAGGAAATGGGTTCCCTCTTTCCCGATGTCGATATATAAATTGAGAAAATCTTCATCAGGCCCAAGTTATGAAAATATTATACAAAAGACCCTAAAAAAAGTCACATGTCAAAAAAGGCCTTAGGGTCTTTTATAGTATTATTTCCGAAAAACATAATTGTTAATGGGTACTAATATAGTTGTTAACGAGTACTGATTTAATTGTTAACAATACTAATTTAGTTGTTAATGGGTAGTTGTTAACGGGATTGATTTAGTTGTTAATGAGACACTGATATAATTGTTAATGTTTTCTAAAATAATATCAGAAAATGTCCTAAAGCTATTTTTTACATTTGAATTTTCTTTGAGCATTTCTTAACAATAATTTTGTAACTTTGACCTTGAGGGGATTTTCCCATATAAATTCCACAGTTTCCGTGCACTTTATTTTTATCTCTTGCCCCATCTACCTACTGATGGTAATTTATTACCAAGCGGCTAAGGTGGAATCTACGTAATATATATATATATATATATATATATATATATATATATATATATATATATATATATCAGACATTTTGTTTGCCTGAAGTTTAAGTGTGAATGTTAGCAAGTTGTAAACATCCGTTGACAAGAATGCAGTTCTTATGTCAGAAATTATATCGTTCATATTGAATAAGTCTCCCCATTTGATTTATTCTATCTGACAATATGTGTGATTGGTGGATATGTCTTTCTTTTCTATATAGTAGTAGTATTTTGTTATGGTAGGAATTGCAAAGCGTAGGTTTTTTTCACAAAGTCGGTTGAGTTTATTATTCAAGGACATTAACAACCACATATTTGAAAAAAAAAATAATAAAAATGACAATAATTAACAATAGCCGACTTTTCATCTTACCAAGTTGCAATCAACAAATTAATTAAACGGACACTTCGGATGAGTCTGTGGTCTTTCTTTCCCGTTTAATAATTAGTGCAAGTTTACGTAACAAATTAAAGGAGGATCGAATAATATTATTGAATTACTACTTAAAAAATCTCATATTAGATTATCCATGGAGTCTTTTGTTTTTTTTTTTTTGCCAGATATCCATGGAGTCATGTATAAAAAGAAATAAAAACACAAATTAAAGCATATAATCTCCTTTTCTCTCTATATCTGTCTCATATTTAATCACTTTTGGATTAGACAAAACTATCAAACTCCGTACCGTTTTGGTCAACGCATATTACAAGACCCGCCTAGTTCTCTTTGGTCTTTATTTTTTGATGATTTAGTTGGGAAGACTAGTCCCAGAATTTGTACGCACTCTAACGCCTTTTTTGTTGTCCCCACAAGCTAGTGGGTTCTTTTGTGGCTTGCTTTGTTTATTAATATACAAAAAAGAAAAAAAAATTATGTGCCACGAATAACAAATTCATAATAATAAAGCACATCCTTTTAATGCTACGTTCGTCTAATTTCTAATAACAAGTTATAAATAACTTTATGCTCTACAAGTATTGTCATTTTCAAATGAGAGAAGATCTTCTATTTAAACTAGGCCGTTTATGAGTAGAAGATAAATACGCATACATCTTCTGCGATATATATATAGACGGAGTGCCAAACTCAAACGAGCAAGCAGCTATCGATAATATCATAATTACTCGATAGAGATCTGATGATGACCCAATGATATTAGGGAAAATCCATATAGAGGCCCTTTTAACAGAAAAAAAAAATAAATAAAAAGAAACCTAAAAATTTTGAAAATATCAAAAAAGGCCCTAGGGTTTCTAGTATAAATTCCTTAAAACTTTAGTTGTGAACGGGGCTGATATAGTTGTTAACGTTTTAATGAATTTATATTAGAAAAAGCCCTGGGGCCTTTTCTAAGATTTTCATAATTTTGGGGCTTTTTTTGAGTTTTTTCTATTAAAAGGGCCCCCATATAGATTTTTCCATAATATTATTGGATATTAATCTACAAAATATATTGGTCATTTTGTACATAGTGAAAATCATAATTTTCGATTGGAGAATTCTTGTCCTATTTCAGTAATTCATATATGTATATATGGTTCCCTTATAGGCAAAAAAAAAAAAAGTTTATATGGTAAGTAATATAATCATGTAGCTAGGGTCTTAATTAGCCTTATATAAACACTTAATTACTAATAAAAATGATTATTAAAAGACCTGCATGTTTCTTATCCCACTCCAGTTCTATAGTTGTGTAATAACCAGTCGGCTCTTCACATTGCAACAAACCCAACGTTTCATTATTGTAGAAAACCAAGTATATTAGCATTACATGTGCCTTGCGAGGGAGAAGATTGTTTACATCGTTAATACAGCTGTCATTATGTGTGACTTGTCCTAGTACTGACCGCAACTCACTTCTTGTTATATAAAGAGAGGATTGTGTTCAGTGATATCAATGAAATCAATTACAAAGTTTCTCGGTTTATACTTTCTTTTTATGTTCTCTCTTTCCTTTTCCATTGACATGGTATTAGAGCCGGTAATGGCATTTTGATTTCATCACTTTGTTTTCTCTGTGTGAGCTTCGTCTACTCCTTCTATGGCATCTCATGGTTTTGCTGGGGGATTCATACACGCAGCGGAATGAAATTTATCCAATAAATTACGAATCCCAAGAAGAGGATCTAACAACAGTATTTAAATCGGGTTAGTAATTAGAAACCGTATCTATGCGAACTCATGTACGTGCTTTGTGAACTCGTGGGCTAACACCTTCTTGATCGATCAATCTCTACGAGCTGACTCTACGAATCCACTCCCTCTACCGGTATCCACACCGAACAACACTCCAACACGAACGGCAGTGTGCTAGCGCCTTCAAGCTTTTGTCTCACGTCTCTCTTCTAGGGTTCTTTTTGTGGCTCTTTAATTTTCTTGTGTGTGTAATCAAATTACTTACAACCTAAGGATATTTATAACCCTAATGGACCGCATTAAATATTCAAAATCAATCTTATTAATTTTGAAATTGAATTGGAAATTAAATCTGTCTAATTGATTCAATCCAATTAATTTATTTAATGTGAATTAAAAACCAACTGATTTGATTTATGTTTATAAATCAAATCATTAATTTATCTTCATAAATCAAATATGAAAGTTTTTTAATGATTAGCCCTAAGGCATAATTTCCAACAGATTTTCAAACAAGAAGATAATCGTTTGATTAGATGAAAATAATTTTCTCTCCTGGAAGCAAAAAGTCTTTTTCATGGTCAAGCAACATCGGATGCAACAATATCTTGATGGTGTTGCTCCTTCGCGTCAGATCCATGATTCACATGGTGAGGTGGTACCGAATCCTGCGTTTGATGATTTCAATGTTAATGATTCTACTTTAGCATTGTGGCTTCTTGCAACAATCTCCCTAAACATTCTTCCAGAACTTGTTAGAGCAGAGACCTTGGCTCAAATCTGGCAGAAAATTATGCCACCTCTTCTCAGATAAGTCACACTGCAAAAAAATCCTTCATTATCATAATTTTTTGTCCTCGTAATGGAAAGGTGAGCTCTCGATGCAAGATTATCTATAAAAAATGAAGTTGATCTCTGATCATTTGGCTGTCTTAGGTGAATCTGTTAGTGATTCTCACAGATCTCCCATATATTGAACGTCTTAACTGCTGAATTTGAGCATGTCATTGCTATCATCAATGTTGGTTTAAGCAATGGAATTCACTATGATCTGACTACAATTACCACAATGCTTTTAGATTATAAGGCTCCGCAATGGGCTTTTCTTCGACAAGCTCATGCTCATGCCAATTTTGCCTTTGCTTCTAATCCTGAGGATTCTAACTATGTGTTTTAGGTACAAGCGCCCTGTTGGCAGTGGGCAAAGTCCCACATCATTCAATTGATAAGGGGAGGGGCGGAAGTTTTGATATAAAAGGGGAGCCTCCCCCTCCCTTATTCCTCACCCCTCAAATAGCCTCTTAAGGCATTTGTATATCTTCCTTTCTTGTAGTATTTCACTTGTAAATTATTTGGAGTGAATTTAGGATCTGATATTTCTCTTATATTTGTCCAATTGATTATTAGTTGCATTTAAATATAGTAGTTGGTGCTTATTATATTATTAAATTACATCTAGAAACTTTGTTTTCTAGTTGGGTAATTTTCTAATATAATCGGTTACACTCTATATTGCGCTTCCACAACAATTGGTATCAGAGCCTGGTTCTGTGTAAGTATGCTCTGTGGTTGCAGCTTAGTCTGAGCTTCCACATCAGAAAAGAATTACTTTTAGGCTTTTGTTTTGGCAACTATTAAATAATTTTGGAGCAGAAATGGTGGACAAAAAGAGTGATGTGTCCACAGCAGATGTTAGCGGTTCATCATTCGCATCATCGTATTTGATAAGAATAGTGTCAAATGTAAAGTTTGTAGTTGAAATTTTTGACAGATCTGGGCATTTTGGCATGTGGCAAGGCGAGGTTCTGGATGTCCAATTTTAGCAAGGACTAGACTTTGCCCTTGAAGAGAAAAAACCAACTAAAATGGAGGAAGACGAATGGAGGGTCGTGAATCGTGTTGCTTGTGGTACTATGAGATCGTACCTTTCAAGAGAGCAGAAGTATCCATACACAAAGGAAACTTCTGCATGTAGATTGTGGAAGGCACTGGAGGACAAGTTCTTGAAGAAAAACTGTCAGAATAAACTCTATATGAAGAAAAGGCTGTTTTGCTTCACTTACGTTCCTGGTACCACAATGAATAAGCATATCACTAGCTTTAACAAGTTGGTGACGGATTTGCAAAATATGGACGAGACCTTTGGAGATGAAGATTTGGCCCTGATGATGTTAGGATCACTTCCCGATGAGTACGAGCACCTGGAGACTACGCTACTTCACGGTAAGGAGAAATTTTCTCTGGAAGAAGTTTGTTCTTCTTTGTACAACCATGAATAGAGAAGGAAAGAGAAACAAAAAGGTGGAGAGGCAGAGGCTTAGAGGACGTACTGAAGAGAAGAAGAGATCAAAGAAAGGGCGAGCCAAATCAAGGTCCATACCCAGCAAAGATGAGTGTGCCTTTTGTCGAGAAAAGGGACACTGGAAGAAGGACTGTTCGAAGCTGAAGAACAAAGCCAAACCTGGAGATGCGAAGGCCACTATGGACTTAAATGTAGCTGATTGTGATGATGAGAATTCAGATTTCTCACTGGCTACAATGATGTCACCAAAACCATCGGATGTATGGTTGTTGGATTCAGCCTGTAGTCATCATATGTGTCCTAACAGAGACTGGTTCACTGTTTTGAAGAAGCAGAGTGTGGAATTGTTCACACAGCAGATAACTCTTCTCTTACCACACATGGCATTGGTTCAATCAAATTAAGGAACCATGATGGATTGATCAGAACATTAACAGATGTTTGATAAGTACCAGACTTGAAGAAAAATCTCATTTCTGTGGGGACTCTAGACTCAAAAGGGTTCAAGATCACTGCAAAAAATGGAGTAATGAAGATATTCTCTGGTGCACTGGTGGTAATGAAAGGTATTCGGAAGAACAATAACATGTACCACTATCATGGTAGTACAGTTATTGGGACAGCAGCAGTGACATCCAGTAGTGAGAAGGATGCAGAAGTAACCAGGTTGTGGCATATGCGCTTGGGACATGCTGGAGGAAAATCCTTGAAGACTTTAGCAAGTCAAGGATTATTGAAAGGATTGAAGCATTGCATCATGGACTTTTGTGAGCATTGCGTAAAGGGGAAACACACAAGGGTTAAGTTTGGTACAACTATTCACAATACTGAAGGTATTTTGGATTATGTACACTCTGATGTTTGGGGTCCTTTCAAAACAACTTCATTGGAAGGTAAGCATTATTTTGTAACCTTTGTTAATGACTTTTCCCGAAGAGTTTGGGTGTATACGATGAAGACCAAAGATGAAGTTTTGGGAATTTTTCTCAAATGGAAGACGATGATAGAAGCACAAACAAGCAGAGGATCAAATGTCTTCGCATAGACAATGGTGGAGAGTACAGGAATGATCCTTTCCAGAAGGTTTGTGAAGATAATGGCATCGTCAGACACTTCACCGTGAGAAATACACCACAACAGAATGGGGTGGCAGAACGCATGAACTGGACTTTGCTGGAGAAGGTTCGGTGTATGTTGTCCAATGCTGGCTTGGGCAAAGAATTTTGGACTAAGGCAATAACGTATGCGAGCCATCTCATTAATCGTCTACCATCTGCTGCTGTTGATGGCAAAACACCGTTGGAACAATGGTATGGTAAGCCTGCTAATGATTATGATTCTTTACATGTGTTTGGCTCAATTGCATACTATCATGTGAAAGAATCGAAATTGGATCCTAGAGCAAAGAAAGCTATTTTCTTAGGGATCACTTCTAGAGTCAAAGGATATCATTTATGGTGTCCAGAGACGGAGAAGGTTGTGTTTAGCAGGAATGTTACTTTTGATGAGACTGTTATTTTGAAGCCGGTAACATCTGAAGATACCACACAGACCGATGGTACAAGTGCAGTTTGAAGGAGAGTTGATTTTCCCAATATAAAGAAAAGATAAGGAAATGAGGGAAGACTTTCCTGTAAAAGATGAGCCAGTTGAAAGAGAGGTTTCAACACAGGAACCTCAACAGCAACAAGAATCAATTGCAACTGGCAGGCCATGACGAATAGTAAGAAAACCTACTCGCTTTATGGATATGGTGGCTTGTGCAACTTCAATTACAACTGATGACATTCCTTCAACTTATAAATGGGCTATCCGGAGCTCAGAAAAAGATAAGTGGATGAATGCTATGAATGAAGAAATGCAGTCCCTTCATCAAAATGAAACGTGGAGATTGGCCAAACTCCCAAAGGGTAAGAAGGCAATTGGTTGCAAATGGGTGTATGCGAAGAAAGAAGGATTTCTTAACCAAGGTAATGTGTGTTACAAAGCAAGACTGGTAGCTAAAGGCTATGTCAAAAAGAGGGAATTGATTACAATGAGGTATTTTCTCCAGTTGTAAAACATTCCTCCATTAGAATTTTGTTGGCTTTGGTAGCACAGTTAGATATGGAACTAGTTCAAATAGATGTAAAAACTGCATTTCTAAATGGAGACTTGGAGGAGGAAATCTATATGACTCAGCCTGAAGGATTCAAAGTTGATGGAAAGGAGAATATGGTGTGTAAACTTGAAAAATCGTTATACGGATTGAAGCAGTCTTCGAGGCAATGGTATAAACGGTTTGACAAGTTTATGTTGCGGCATAAGTACAGGAGAAGCAAATATGATCACTGTGTGTATTTGCGGAAGCTTGAAGATGGATCTTTTATCTATCTCCTTTTGTATGTTGATGGTATGCTGATTGCTTCAAGAAATCAAGCAGAGATTGAGAAGCTGAAGGATCAACTGAAGAAGGAGTTCGAGATGAAGGACTAAGGCGAGGCAAGGAAGATACTTGGCATGGAGATAACAAGAGATAGACAATTGAAGAAGCTCTTCTTATCTCAAAAGGAGTATCTGAAGAAGGTGT
This sequence comes from Acacia confusa, assembly GCA_037074495.1. Lineage (NCBI taxonomy): Eukaryota > Viridiplantae > Streptophyta > Magnoliopsida > Fabales > Fabaceae > Acacia > Acacia confusa. The sequence goes on along the minus strand of CM073508.1, from coordinate 39,333,831 downwards.
TACATCATTTCGATATGAATGAAGAAACCAGGTCGGTTAGCATCTCACTTGCTCCGCATTTTAAGCTTAATGCTGATATGTCATCAAAGGATGATGATGAACGAGCATATATGTCAAGGGTGTCATATGCGAATGCTGTTGGTAGCTTGATGTATGCTATGGTTTGTACGAGACCAGACATTTCACAGGCAGTTGGAATGGTAAGTAGGTATATGCATGATCCCGGAATGGAGCATTAGCAAGTTGTGAAATGGATTCTACGGTATATTTGTAATACTGTAGATGTTGGATTGGTTTTTCAGCAGGGTGTTCATCAATGTCTAGTTGGGTACTGTGACTCAGATTTTGCAGGTGATTTGGACAAACGAAGGTCAACTACTGGTTATGTATTCACTCTTGCAGGTGCACCAGTTAGTTGGAAGTCAACTTTACAGTTAACGGTAGCTTTGCCTACAACAGAGGCAGAGTATATGGCGATTACAGAGGCTGTGAAGGAGGCGATTTGGCTTCAGGGGTTGTTTGGAGAGCTTGGTATAGGTCAAGAAAGTATCACAGTATTTTGTGATAATCAAAGTGCTATTCAGTTAGCAAAGAATCAAGTCTACCATGCAAGGACGAAGCACATTGACGTTCGATATCATTTTGTCAGAGAAATATTGGAAGAAGGTGGAGTCACAATACGGAAGATACGGACAGATGATAATCCTGCTGATATGTTGACAAAGGTGGTGACTTCTATTAAATTTCAACATTGTTTGGATTTGATCAACATTGTTGAATGTTGTATTTTGAATAGGAGTTACAATTAGAATTTGTAAATAGGAGAGATTGAGAATTTGGGGATTTTGCCCGGGTGGAGATTTGTTGGCAGTGGGCAAAGTCCCACATCGTTCAATTGATAAGGGGAGGGGCGGAAGTTTTGATATAAAAGGGGAGCCTCCCCCTCCCTTATTCCTCACCCCTCAAATAGCCTCTTAAGGCATTTGTATATCTTCCTCTCTTGTAGTATTTCACTTGTAAATTATTTGGAGTGAATTTAGGATATGATATTTCTCTTATATTTGTCCAATTTATTATTAGTTGCATTTAAATATAGTAATTGGTGCTTATTATATTATTAAATTACGTCTAGAAACGTTGTTTTCTAGTTAGGTAATTTTCTAGTATAATCGATTACACTCTATATTACGCTTCCACAACACTCCCTTCAATCCTTCCTTTAGTAGTCGTCGTGGCAAATTTAGTTCTGGCCGTGGTCGTTCGACTTCATTCAAGTATTTCCTAAATAATGGTCGTACTCAGTGTCAAACTATCACAAAGTTGGTCATATTACAAAACACTATTTTTATAGGTATGAGCCTTCTTCCAGTGCCTCTAGACCGATCATGCGTAATGCTTATATGGCCACTTATGGTGCTTCCAATGGTAATATGCCGCTATTCCCATGCATGTTCTCTTATGCCGGGTACCTCAACATTACATTTAATCTCAATAGTCTAAATTTGAAAATTTTAATTTGTGATTTTCTAAGTGATAAGTTCATTTTTAGGAGAAATGATAGCCATAAAATTATTTTTATTTTAAATTTTACATATATTAAATAAAAAGAAAATGGCTGAAAAAGAAGTTTAAAATTGTAAAATCCCAAATTAGGTTTGTTACTAAGAATCGATAAATAAATGAAAAAAGAAATTGATTTTCATAACTCAATTTATGGGAAATACTTAATGTGAGATTTTACAATTTCAAAGTTATTTTTCAGTCATTATTCTAAAAAAATTATTTAAAAAATAAAAATTATATTATATTAAATATTGCCCATCCAAAATCAATCTAAAAGTGTAGATGAGTGATGAGAACATTTTTTCTCATAAAAAATGATAACCACTAAATGTGTTCCCCTCCCAGTTCTTGTATCCCTAATCAAAGTTAAAATAGTTCTTGTCAAGAACATTTTCACTTTTGATTAAAAACTAAATGTCACATCTGTTATGCGGTGAAAGTTGTTCTTTGTGTGAATGATTATAGTGTGCAAATCAAAATTCATTCCAGCCCTAAACAATTTTAAACATAATATGTTGGTAAATACTTTCCATAAGTATTTTAGTAAGGGTTAAGGGGTATTTTTGCCCCCAAAGTTTTTTTGGGGGCAATTATGCCTTAGAAATGTAAAATGGAGCAATTTTTCTCTGGCTATTATCCTAATTAATTTTGATAGTAGTAGATCAAATATATTAAGCTGACAGTCTACATGTTATTCATGTCATTTTTGCTAATGTACAAATTTACCCTAAAAGTCTTAAATCTAAAAACTTTGAAAAAAGATGAAATAGATAACATTACAGACTCTTGTGCAAATCTATACCTTAATAAAAATGACTTGAATTATATGTGTACTACCACCTTATCATATTTAGTCAACTAATAATCAAAATTAATTGAGATAATGGCTAAAGCAAAATTGCCCCCAAAAAACTTTCGAGACATAATTGCTCCTAAGTGAAAACTTCCTGAGTAAAATTCCCTCTTAACCCTTCTAGTAATTTTCTTCTACCTTGTAATCTTTTGCCGGAGAAAACAAATTTTTAAAACAGAATACTAGTTTTAAGGTTTTAGATAAAACCTAAATCAAATCAAACTAATCGATTCCCTCAAAAAATAAAACTTGATCGATTTTTAATAAGGTGGTTTAATTAAGCATACTCCCCCCTCCCCCTTCCTCCTCTTCTTTTATTTGTCTTAATCAGGTAATTATATACTTTTATTAAAAAAAATCAATATTAATCCATTAAACTTGATTTTTGGGGGGAAAAAAGCAGTTCATTCTTATATAAACAAATAACAAGATGTAAGAGCTCATTTGGATGTTGATTTTGGAGAATAGATTTGACGATTTACGTGGTAGAAATAGTTTTTGGAGAATAGATTTAAAGAATAGTTTTTACAAAATAGATTTTTTTAAAAAAATAGTGTTTGGATATTATTATTAAAATAGCTTTTTTGAGGGTAAAATTTATCAAAAAAGACATTAGCTTTTGAAAATTGAGTATAGGGCTAAATGATGGCATTTTGGGGTTTTTACAATGATGGTGAGCCCACTTCTGCAAAAAGATGTTGAGAATTTAAAAAAAAAATGGATTTTGGAAAAACCTAGATTTTGGGGTCAAAACCTAGATTTCAGATTTAAAATAGCTTTTAGAAAAAAAAATAGGTGTTTGTTAAACTTTTTCCAAAACCTAGATTATTATGTTTCTAAAACTTAGGTTTTGGAAACTCTCAAACACCCTCTTAGCTCATTGTGAGTAGGTTTAGCTAATACGAAATAGTAGTATTAATTCAACTTACACAAACAATTATATAAAAACTTAGAAAAAATGTGGTTCAGGTTTAGTTTAAGTTTCATATGCTCAATTTTTTGTTTTTGTTTTTTTTTTGACGAAAATATACTAAATATTTTAACTTGAACAAAACCATTTAGTTTGAGAACGTCTAAAACCAAATTTAACTCTGCCATTAATAATCGGTAATAATTTTTACTGACAGTTTAATCTTTTTTCCACTCATTAAAAAAAGTCTTAGACACGTGTTTCTAGTATAAAGGGGCCTGAAGAAAATTAGGGGGGGGGGGGGGGAATCTTCATCTTTGAAAGGACTTGCACGTCATGAAAGTATAAGTCACATAATTATAAGAGAAGACAATTGTTCCATAAAATGCTAATGCTATTAATTGTAAAACATAGAGAAGGAAGGATATATAATTTCTAATTAAAATAATAACTTAGGATAATAAAAGACAATTGATAATTGATAATTGAAAATAACGAAGAATATTTTTATTATTATAGTACTCGGTTTATTAAATTAGATAATAATTAAGAATATTTTAGAGGAAAGATATAGAAGGATAGAAAAGTAAAGGAAAAATCCATAAAAGGTTTGCTTAAACTCTTGTCCATGTTTTAATCAAGCTAGTGGAGAGGAGAGCAAGATCCCTTATTCCACGCATCCAAAAATCCAATCACTCCAATCATATGTTATACTAGTATATGCTCGTAGGAAGTTGGAGCATGAAAGTAGAAGGATGGAACCCATAATTTCACTCATTTTGTGGGTTGCATTATTTCCACTTTCCAAGCAAATTCCATCAATTTGATGAAAGTGAGCTTCCTTATCCCTACCAATGGAACTCTCTCAGCCAGTGATCGTTTTGCCCCCCGTATGAGACAACGTTGACGATCATCGTTAATGGAGATAATGGCAACGTACGTGGTTGACCGATGACAAGGATGATGAAGACAGTTAATATTTATTATTGATGAGTTATTTCTAGATGTTTGGCTCTCTTTGGTTTGATTTATAGATTTTTCTGGCAACAGATGGTGGACGATGTACGTAAGGTTCTAAAGTTTGGGTGAGGGCTAGGGGTTTTTTTTTTTTTGAGAGAACATATCGTATTAGAAACATAAGCATCAAATAAAAACAATACAATATTTTCATGAACACATGCCAAACACAGTACATCTTTAACAATATTTTAAAAACGAAAGAAAAAAAAAATATAATAGCTGTCCAATTAATATACATACAGAGGCATGTATATTTTTATTTGTATATGAAAAGCGATATGATGGTGGCTTGGATACTTACGTAATAATGAATTTGTTTAATTGATGAAAAGCTTGCATATTAATCATATCTAGTATGAATATGAGTTGACCTTCCTGCAGTTGGCACGAATTTCACCTTGAGAGCCAGTGAGGGGCTTTATATTTCCCATCTTAATCATGGAATTGGCGAAATCCTTGGAGAAAGCTTTAGTATCGTAGCTGTATTTCTTAACGTATTCATCAGTGGAACCTCCAGTGAAGAGTTGCTGATCAGAGTGAAGGAGACCTTTTTTGTGAAGCAAGTTGGAGAAGTAGGCCTGGTCAAAGCGAGCGGCGGTGGGGTCCAGGGGAGCGAGGTTGTTGTCCCCTCCATTTGTAGGACACCCCCTCTGAAGGTCTCTGGCAAAGTTGGGGTCAATCTCAGTCGATGGGTCGTTGTGGATGCGGTCTCTGAAGACGGTACAGTGGGCAAACCCAATGGAGTGGCCACCTGATAAAACGACAAGGTCTTTCTCGTTTAGGCCATGATTCTTGAAGTTGTCGATGAGCTGAGAGAGGCTGAAGAACGGCGCTGGGATGTCTTTGTCTGCTGCGCTTTGGCTCGCCGTTTTGGAGTCTCTTCTGCCCAGTCTCACCTTCCATGATGAGCCCCCCAACTACGCAAAAATATTAATTAATAAATAAACTACATTGATTAAGCTAATTATTGTCCTTAATAATAATAATAATATATTTACCTAATTTAATTACAATAAGCAAGCAAGTTAGTTAATACTCCCTCTGATCATTATTATAAGGCACTAATTACTAATTCTCATAAACTAATAAAGTTAGTTACAAGTATTAAAGTTTAAGTGATTTCCAATATTACCCCTACTAACTATCATAAACTTAAATATAGTACTCTTTTACACTACCCTTATTAAATATGGATAGACATGGAAAAATAAATTAATTACACCTTGAAAATTTGCAAGTGCTTTATAAAAAGGACAAAAAAACATTTGTTAGTTAGTGCCTTATAATAAAGATCAGAGGGAGTATGACAAGTACTCCCTATAAGAGCTCAGTAACTGAATTATATAGTTTATGAAAGTGGTTAAAATTATTTAAAATTAATAAGTATGTCTTAAAATAAATTTTTATCCAAGTATGTCTCTATTTATGAGGGGTAGGTAAGACTTAAGAGAGAGAAATAAAATAAATATAACTATCTCCGATGTAATATATATAATTAATATATGAGAGGTAAATTTTTTTTTTTTTAAAAAAAACTCATTTAATGTTCAAATAAGTCATGTTAAGTTCTTATTAAAGAAATCAAGGCAATTCAAATTTGGGGCCCATATAAAAAAGAAAAAAGGGGTGTCTCCTTTTAATATCTCAACATTAAATAGTACTTGTATTATACTCCCTCCGGTCCTAATTATAAGACATATTTAACCGATTTTGGAAAAATTAAAGAAAGGAGTTAAATTAGTTAATTTTACTCATTTTCCTAAAATGTCCTTATATACATTTAAAATGACATAAGTAAAAGTTAATCAACAACTCTGCCACATATCTCTCCGACCAATTTTCCTACTTTCTAATTAATTGAAATAATAGTCTTGCTAAATATACATATAAGTGTATATATATATGTATACAGATAGATCTATCATGCATACACACACATATAGACACACACACTATTATATATCTACACACAGAAAATTTTAAAATTCTATATATATATAGAAAACAACCTTGACGTCATCACATACAACCAAGTAGACACACACACACACCAAAAATAAAAGCACAACCAGGTACACACACACATATATAGACACACACACATATATATTCATACATATATATGTTTATAGACACATACACACACACATTCCAAAAATAAAAACACACAACCAGTTACATACACAGACACATATATATAGACACACACACACACATATACATACCTATATATGTTTATAGACACACACACACACCAAAAATAAAAACACACAACCAGGTACACACACACATATGTTTATAGACACATACACACACACACCAAAAATAAAAACAAACAACCAGGCACACACACACGTATACATATATATAGACACACACACACACATATATACATACCTATATATGTTTATAGACACGCACACACACACCAAAAATAACAACACACAACCAGGCGCGCACACACACACACATACACAGACACATATATATAGACACACATACATATATATATGTTTATAGACATACACATGTGTGTATATTGTAACCCATATATATATACTTACTAAAAACTAAACACATTTGAGATGATAAAATAAGGGTATTTTAGGAAGAAATTGACAAAAAACTAAAAAGTTGTCATATAATTAGGACCAAAACCAACCCTTAAATATTGTCTTATAATTAGGACCGGAGGGAGTAATATTAAATATAATAAAAATATACACTTATATTATAATATTGTTATACTGTATTGATTCTCACCTATTAAAATATGGTCTAATGGTTGATGCATTTAGTGAAGAGAAAAGTTAGTTGAGAGACCTTTTTTCCATACAAACTACCGGGGGAAGTATTTTCCAAAATCACTATAGTTATCTTTCTCAATTTTTTTTTCTGCTTAAATATTATTGTTGAAGGAGCGAAGTAAGAAAATATTAAAATATACTTATTAGAGCAGACAGTGATATATACGTACAGCGACAACAGAGTCTCGAGCGGCGACGGCCAAAATGTCAGCACAAGAAACAAGGGGGCGACCACACACTTTGTCCACTTCCCTCTTGATCTCATCGATCACTTCAAATCCTCTCGCTGAGTTAACATTTGGTTTCGCATTCTTCTCGCTCTCTATTGTTTCCGAATCATCCAGAAGAATCGATCCATCGCATCCCTGCTCAATAATCATATTCAACCAACTAACTCCATCATCATCATATTTACGGTTCACACATCAGGAACTAGCTATATTATATTTAGAGGAATGAGAAAACACACACACACACACACACACATACATTGACGAAACAATCATGGAAGTGCAAGCGAAGCAAAGAAGCGCCCATGCGGCGTTCTTTAGAGACGGCGGCCCGAACCACTCTTTGGATGGCTTTCAAAGCGTCAGGACAAGAGTGGTCGTAGAAATCAGAAGACAGTGAAGAAGGTGATGACAAAGCTGTGGTTGCAGCTCCCAAAACCACCAAACAATACACCACAATGGTTAAACACCCATGTGAGGCCATTTTTTCACACACTATATTAATTTCTCCAATGTATGAGCAACAGACTGAATATTAGACTCTATATATATAGTGCATGCATGATGCATTGGAACGGATCGAGGAAACTATGACTTGGCCATATAATTAATGCCCAACCAATTGCCACGCCTCGACTGGGTCCCAACGACCATTTCAGGGTATACATGCATAGTGACCAAAATATTGCTCAACTTGCTAACGCTTAAGGTTACTCAAGCAACCAATCAACAAAAGAATCATTCATTCATTATTTAATTTAATTTCTTTTGTTTACCGTATATATATGTATTGATTTAGTCTGGCTAAGTTCAGAGCTTTACTCCTTTGATTTTAGGGACATACCATAAAGTGATTGTTTCAGTAGCTTTTCTTGATAACCTAGATTAGGTAGCTGGATAATTTATACTGATTTTATGGCCAAAGTCAAAGTCAATGAACTACTACGTAATTAAGTATCTTGGAATTTGTCATGACGAGCTTTTGGGCAAAAGGATTTCTTAGACACTGACATATATGATGTATAAAACACGTTGATCAACGACAAATCGCAGGAACCTTCCGTATTTAAGTTTTTTTTTGTCCAGTACATTGCTAAATTATAGGATTTGTTCAAACCAAATAAAGCCTAAATTTCTTTGCCAGCAAATTTTTTCTTTATGTTTTACTTTTTCTACCGGGGACATGGTCAATAAGAAGAAAAACAAGCATTGGCTAGTGTTCTTGTTGGGCACGAGATAATGACTATTGACCGTCAATTTAACATTAATTGGTTTGGCACTGTTAACTAAGGAATAAACCAACTACTCTTTCTAATCGAATGAGTGGTTTCAATGTATCATTTAAAAGTCATTACTGTGTAGAATTGTCTTATGTAAATTTACGTGTTTCGATCTTTTAACTCACCATTCAAAATAATACATCCACTGCAATCTATAAGAGCTCAATAATCTAATTATATAGTTTAAGAAAATAGCTAAAACTAATTAAAAATAATAAGTACTCCTTCCGCTCCAAAATATAAGACACTTCAACTAATTCATCAGAAGTAATAAATAGTAATTAACACATTGAATTTTTTTTCCAACTTTACTCATATTAAATTAGGTTTCAAATAAGAGAGATAATACAAAAGGTCATATTTATGCATCTGCATGGGTAAAATTGACAAATAAGCATTAATTACTCTCTAAGTGACTTATATATTGTGGGCCAAGGCATTCTTCTAGAAGTGACTTATATTGTGGATTAGAGGGAGTATGTTTTGAAATAAAATTTTTTCCAAGTATGCCCCTATTTATCGGAGGCGAGTAAGAAAGAGAAATAAAATAAATATAAATAACACAATCTTTTAATTAATGTAATATATACAATTAATGAGAGGCAAAACCCAAAAAAAAAAAAACCCTTATTATATGTTTAGACAACTTTTATCGGACTTTTATAAAAATGATTAAAGCAATTTAAATTTTGAGATTTCATAAAAATGACGGGGGACGAAGTAGTAATTAACCATGGTTGAAAACGTTCAGGTTGACCATTCAAGAAGCTACCATGGTTATAAAGGGTTTCCTATTCAAATTAAAGTGAATTGTGATATAAAAGAATTGAACCAAATCCTTGGAAAAGAACCTATCTTAGTTTAAAATGATTAAACCACTCAAATAACTTATCCATGATAGAGAAGTTACAGTTAAAATAACGATACTAACAATGATCAATATAAATAATCAATAAATGTAACACTCTGGTTTTATTTATTGGTCCTTTTTAACTAGATCATACATATTAAGTTGAGGCAGTTAACTCAATGATTATAAAATAAATTTATAACTTTATTCTTATTTATGAATGAGTGTAACAATCCAAATTTTGGGACTAGAAGTTTAGGGATAAGACTAGTAGAAGTAGGATGCTAAGCCAATAAGAGCAAAAAATCTAAGTTTATCATGTGAAAAAGTTTTAAATAATTATTAAATATTATTTTTGGACCGAAAAAATTAAAAAAATAAGTATAAAATATTATTTTGAGGATCTAGAATTATTATGAAGGGATTAACTATGGAGAGAAAAAAAATTAGCCTAGATAGTTTTAAAGTCATTTTTTGGGATTTAGGACCAAGTTATAAATATGAGTATAAAGGGTCAAATAGAATTATTTTGTATAGTGGACCCCACGTAAACATGACAGCCCAACCATTCCAATTCAATATACTCTATTTCTCAATTAATTCATTTCGGACAAAGACTCCATTTGGAGAACAAAGTCACGTGCCTCTCATGCGCAGCTATTCCAATTCCTTATCTATTCCTATACGGCCCAACAACAGAACCTTCAGCACCTGTTTTATACATTCGGACAGAAAAGCAAAAACGTGGAACGAGCTGAGACAGCAAGGAATCATGACACGTAAGAACACCTGTTTCGTGCATTAAAGGACAGCTCACCGTTTTGCTCATGCTCCACTACTTCTCTGCGTTTCAACAAGACAACAACCCATACTCTCTACATTCGTTATTCCTATTTAGCCAGAACACCGAAATCAGGGAAGGAGCTGAAAAGGAGAAACCACAGCAAATACACCTGTTTCTTGCGTTTAAGGACAGCTCAAGCATTCATGCAAAGCTGATGCTCCACTGTCTCTTGAACTCAGCAGCTTTAAACTGTTTAGACAAAACCATTTCACCTTATTCTCACTTATTCATTTCGATGGCCACGGAAGAGACAGAGAAAAGACAGAAAAACAGAGGCTGAGAGCGAGAGAGAGGGCTGAGGGTCGCTAGAGAAGGGAAGAAGAGATCTTAGAACCCACATGCAACACTAGAATCTCATATAGGAATTACTAATTGTCTGAGCTTAAAAGAAAAGCAAACCAAAAAGGATTTTGGTAAAAGTATAGTTTTAGAAGGAGCAACAATTCAGTGAATAGTGTTCCTAATTTCTGTAAATGATATTCTTATTGTTGAACTTTTATGTTTATTTCATATTTTAAAGTATGATTTTGTGAAGAAATATTTGTTGATAGTATATGAGTAAAGAAATGTGATTTTATTCGTTGTTATGTATTTTCTTCCAATTGTTTCAAAGCATAATTCATGATTATGGAGTTAAATGAAAATGATATTTTAAAGATATTTTTCATAAATTTTATAGTGGAGCAATTTTGGATTTTGGAAAGTTCATAAGTTATAATTTATTATTTGAAATGAAATGTTTTTAGGTGAGTTCTTGATATTTTAAAAGGATTTTATTAGTAGATTGAATTTGAAGGAAAGTTTTGAAATATTGTTTGTGAAACTTCATGCTAGGAGATTTGATTATGAAGTATGGGATAAAGCTGTTATTAGCTTAAGGAATATTACCTTGATAAATTGACCCCAAGTATATTTGAAAATATTTTTGGGATGACTGAATACAGAATGCTGGTTACTAACAACAATACTATTAGTTCTTGATGCACCATGGTTAACCTCGAGCTCACTCGATATTCATGAGATTTGTTCTCATACAAGTTTCATGGACTATGTGCCCATGCTTGATTCATGGACTGTGTGTCCATACTTGTTTCATAGTATTGAGTCATGCTTAGTTAGTTACCCTCAACTATGTGCCCATGTTTGTTTTATGACCTTAAGTCATATTTGATTAATTACCCTTGTAGACTATGTGGCCATTCTTATCATTTTGTTCTGTAAGAAGTTCTATGGAAAGATAAGATTTGATAATTATGTTTTAAATTGATTATATTAAATCAAAGATTTCATTTCGTATATAAAATTATTTGAATAACGATATTTATATATAGTTCTATTTTATTCATGATCGTATAGTTTAATAAATTGAAATTTATAGCTATATATTGTTATTGTCAAAAGATATAGATGTTTAAATTATTTTTCCTTTTATTTTATTAAATTATAAGAATGAGACATCATTCACTGAAAAACTTATTCGGATTAGATAATATTGCTGAACATATACCTTTTGCTGAGCAATGAAGAGCTTCCTTAACGATTTAAAGTTTGCGGTCTCGTTTGTAGTGATACTAGTTGATGTACTTATAAACCTTGACTTTTGTATTGTTATTAATGCTAGATACTCTATGTAGTCTATAGGTAGGATCCCTATCTTTCTTTGTTGTTTGGAACGTATGGATATTTCAGATTATAGTATTATGAGCATTAATTAACATCTATGTATATATAAGTTTAAGACTTAAAGAATGTGAGTCCACTCATATTCTATGCTAGTCATGACCCCTTTTGATTTTTAGGGCATGACAATGAGTATTTTTCAACTCTTTCTTCTCTCTCTATTTTCATTGGTACAATTAATATGAGCAAAATTATCACAATCTCATTTATCATCTAAAAGAGGACTTATAAATATGATCAAATTTTTTAGTCAAAGTGAACTTATAAATATGACTAGAGTGGTATATATGGATATAACATTTAATATAACTAATCATTTATATTTATCATTAGTAACTTATCGACTAGAGAAAAGGGAGAAACTAATCATTTAAATGCTATATGATAATAAAGCCTTTCTAATCAATTTTACAGTTAAACCATGTTAGGAAAGTACACAAGAATTAACCATTCGTATTAACATATATATAGCCTTAAAATTCTTGAAACCCAGAGTGTACTATCCAACTATAAACCCCCACAACACAAATTCTTTTCTCTTTTATTACTCCATTTGATCCTTATTATAAAATACCAACTAACAAGTATATTTAGTCCTTTTTATAAACGCTTGTTTTTTTTCAAAGAGCATTAAATATTCTTTTCCATGTATGTCTATAATTAATAAGGGTGTGGGTGAGAGTAATAACTAATATGATATTAGAGTTTAATACAATTAGTAGAGATAATATTAGAAGTTACTTAAATTTTAGAACAAGTTTAATAACTTTAACCGTTTTTATTGGTTTATAATAATTGTTATTTGGAGCCTTATAATAAGGATCAAGTATTGATTAATTTACTCTGCGCCATGTCCTAAATATAATCAGTTAATTAATCACCGGTGTAAATTTAAATATCTTATAATAGTTGGTAGTTAGCAAGGCTTCTGATGATGTGAATGATTAAGGCCATCATCTTGTAATTAAACTTTAAAAATAAGAAACGGTTTGACGATTTGTTTTGGCAATCAGGCTGAACTGAAGAACATGGTTGTAACATCCTCAGATCAAACACCCATTGGGCCATACGTTTTTTATAATAGAACCTCACCCATGCACTTAGACTACAAAGCAAAGCCCATATGATATTCAGCCCATATTCTCCAACAAATTCATTTTAATCACTTCCTCCATTTGTCATTTTGGCATCTTGCAGAAACATTGCATGTCTGCCACGTACACCCTTCTCTCTGTAAAAGTTAGACACCTCACTCCCCTCACATGCACCATTTATTCATTACCTCCTCCCATTTCAATATTTCAGTTCGGCCAAAACAGAAAAACAGAGCATGAGAGCGGGAGACTGAGATTGAGGCTGTGAGAGAAGAGAATTGGGGATCAAGAAGGAAGGGAACACTGACCTCACATGCAACACTAGAACCCTTCAAAGGTGAGTCCCCAAAATCTGTTTCCAACTTCAAATTTTCACTTGGATTTGGTTTGGGAGTGAGAGGTGTGATAGAAATTTAGCTTGGGGAAGAAAACCACCGAATAAATGCAAGCTAAGTTAAGATTAAAGCTCTTATGAAAAGAAATTGGTGTTGCATGTGTGTATTTGGTTTTGCCTTGGATAATAATTGGACCTTAGCCTCTGTTTTGCTTAGTATAGCGTCTATTTCTTTAATGGAAAGATAAGAGGAAGTGCAAATGGTTGCAAGAGTATTACATAAGTGCTACTTAGTTTGTTTAATGCTGAAACCATGATAATCGTAAGTATTATTTTGGTGGTTGCATGTAGTTGGTTGCTCTGTTTTGAGATAACCGAAATTGTGGCTTGCTGTTTCATGGTGTATGGTATTAGATTCCTTGATATTAAGGTTAAAGAGAGTAAAAACATTATTGCATGTCATTTTCTCATCTCTGCACCTTAGTCCAGAAACAAAGACTAATGTTCATTTCGTTTTCGGGGTTTAGGAGTTGAGTTTTTCCATGAAAATTTTAAATGAGATAGTAAACTCTTTAAGCTTGAATTTGAGCTTTGAAGCACCCAAAACGGAGATATGTAGCTCTAGTTATGAATTTTGAAAATTGAGGTATGAACTGGAAAACGTTTTGGTGTCAGTCTAGAGGAAAACTGATGACGTTGCGTTTTTGAGCAAGTAAAATAATTTCACTAATTATGAAAATTTTACTGATGATAGCTTACTCATACAGCTTTAACATGATATAAATTTCGGATCGTTCTGAGCTATGGTCAGTGAGAAAGAAATCTCGCAAAATGACCCTGCGTTTGTGAACCGGAACTGGACAGTCCCTATATTTTTCAAAAATGGGAATGAATGGAGTAATATTAAATTATTAAAATTTCCAGTTAATTAGAGGACTTCCAGAGCTTTAATTTGATGTATAATAGGCATTTTTCTGAGCTCTGTACGTTTAGTTATGGATTTTTAAAGATAAGCCACAATTTCTGAAAAATTATGGACAGAGCGTAAGTTTTTGGAATTTGGGAATTTTTATAAGCCATAAATCAACTTGGTAACTTTAATTTATGAAAATAGACTTATCAAGAAGTAAGTAGAAATTGGAATCACTCCGTTTCGAGTTGTATAGGTCAAGTTATGAATTTTCCAAATACCCGTGGAAATCAAAGATTAATTTCTGATAAGTCTCAGAATAGTCACATAAGTTGTTTATGTGCCTAACCTTTAAAATAAAGGTTTCTTTAGGTAAAATGAAAGGTTATATGGCTGAGATGATGATTATTCATAATGAATAGTATCTAATTAAATAAGTCTCAATACATATATATCCCTAGACAAGTATCTTCGGGGTGGGTCTAGAGAAGTTGAATTTATAATTATGATTGATTTGGTTAAGTGACCCACAGCTATATGTAAATGTTAATTATAGGAGCTGAGAACCGCCGTGTCGAAGGACAAGTGTAGTAGTAAGAACCTGGTTGAAGGGTCAGTAAGACCAACAGGTAGTAACTATAATCTCACATTTTTTGCATGGCTACATATATATGTTTTTGGTAGACCATATTGTATGTCTCACCTATATGGGGCCAACACCACTTGTGGCTCGATTGAGCAGAAGGGTCGACCATGGGGCCAGCTTCCCGGTGGCTAGGCAGGGCCTAGAGTATTCAGTAAATTTTGGTATTTGAATTACCTAAAAATGAATTTCTTAGCGCTAAGGTATTTGAAATTATTATATGATTTACTTGTATTACAAGTTGCATTTGACATGTAATATTTGTCGTTTGAAATTGAATTGAAATCTGTTTGCTTTATATGCTGTGTGGACTACTATGTTTGGTTGATTTATATATATTGTATATGTTATAATTTGAGATTAACCCGTTACTTTAGGATTCATTTATTTGAATCTCAGAGCCTTCATCGAATCCAGGACGTGGGTAGAGTAGTAAACAAGGCGGAAGAGGCAAAGGCATAGAAAGAGCCTAATTTTGAGGAAAGGTGGTGAAAAGGAAGCAGATGAAACATTTAGTTTCATTATTTTGTTTATGGGTTTTTGTTTCTTCCTTATGACTTAGGTTTTATTTTGAAGATAGCCGTATATAGCTTCTGGGATGTATATATTTAATTAGATACATATGATCTTATAGAAGTAGTTAAGATACATATACATATATATGTTGCTAACGATTGCTGCAGGATCGGGCATGCATGTAACAAGCCCAAATTATGGCAAATGATTTAGTAGAGCACTAGGTTAATCGGAGAAATAAAAAGAAAAAAAATATACTCTGATAAAACTAACCATATTTCAGGTATGATGCATTATTAATTTTAAGTCTGAATCACTGATAAAAAGGGTTTTTCAAACGTATTTAAATAGCCCATTCAATCTTTAAAATTATTTTAATCTCTGTATAAGAAGGGCTTTCTTTTTCAGGATCATACCTGACCCAGTGGTTTAAACTTTTATTAATTAATACATCAGAATACGAAATAGGTGAAGATGCCACTCTGTTCTGGGCACTGAACAATGGGGTGTTACAATGGTGAAGATACACTGATAAATACACAGGAATATAATATGGCAAATTTTATTACACTTAATAAATGACTTATTCAAAGACATGTACAACGAACATGAATAGAACAGCAAACTAGGGTTATTGAATGAGGGGCGACTGAGAGAGAAGTTAAATATATATAGAGACAAAAATTAATAATGAAATGAGATATAGAATAGACGTTTTTTTTTTTGGGGGGGGGGGGGTTGAATTAATTGACTCTGCGGCAATTCTTCCTGATCTGGCCATTGGAACCAGTGAGGGGCGTAATTTCACTCATCTTAATCATGGCGTTAGCAAAGTCTGAGTTGAAAAGAAAAGGCTGGGAGAAGTAAGCTGTGACAAAGGCATCTGTGGAACCTCCATCAAAGAGTGCTTGGTCTGAGTGCAAGAGTCCCTGCTGATTCACCAGATTCCTGAAGAAAGAGTTGTCGAAAAAGTTGGGAGTGAGGGCATCCAAAGGTTTCAAATTGTCATCTGCTTGTTGGTTTGGACATCTTGATTGCAGTGTTGCTTGATACGCCGGGTCTATGTTGGTGTCGTTGTAAGCCCTTCCCTTGAAAGTAAAGCACCTGGCTTGCCCTAGTGTGTGCGATCCTGCACAATTATGAAAGTTCAGTTAATTAATTAATGGGATTGGTGTCCATCTGTACAACATAATTATTCTTTTGATCGAGAGAAAGAGACACACACATGCACGCATGGTATATAAGTACGTAATTATTAATCAGTAGAGTACAATTGGGTGGCTGTCAATTGGATTCTTTAATTTGCTATTTGTTATTAATTAAACCTATCATATATATGAAAGCCAACAACGAGCTTACTTAGTTCATATATATATATATATATATATATATATATATATATATATATATATATATACACCTGACAAAGCAACCATTTCTCGGGGAGTTAATCCCTTTTTGGCGAAAGAAGCGATGAGCTCAGTGAGATTGAAAAAGGGAAGAGGCAGATCCGAATTAGCTTCACTTAAGCTTGCGGTGGTCGAGTCTCTTCTCCCCAATTTCACATCATCCCACGATGGTCCTCCCAACTGACACATATAGATATTCATTAATCATCTGTTCAAATTAAGAAAACATTATCATTATGTTTATATATGAAGGAATGAATCAGTTACTTACAAGAACAGTAGAGTCTCTTGCAGCCACAGCTAGAACGTCAGCACAGGAGACAACGCCAGGACATATCGACTCCACAGCAGCTTTGATCTGGTCTATAACCTCAAAACCGCTCGCCGAATTCACGTTGGTAGCTGCAGTCTTTTCACCTTTGAAAGTTGCTGTGTCGTCCAGCAATACCGATCCATCGCATCCATGTCAAGTAGGTTCGATTATATATATGCATCAATCAAATATAACAAACAACTAGTGATCGCGAATTTATATATGAAGAGATCAAATTACTTGGACGAAGCAGTCATGGAAATGGAGACGAAGCAGGGAAGCTCCCATGCGAGCCTCTCTCAACACAGCGCCCAGAACCTGAGTTCTAATGGTGAGGAGGGCAAGAGGGCATGTTTTTGCATAAAAATCAGTGGATAATTGAGCTGAAACTATCCCATTCACGCATAGCAACAGCAACAAACACAAGCTGAGTTTCGACATTGCGGCTTTAAGAGCTGAACACGTTTCATGCACAAGAAATCCCGTGTGCTCAGTTTGATTCTTAATTTGTTGATGCTTGATGCCCTCAATTTGGTTCCTATTTATACCCGTTTTCCACTTCCTGGTTCGGTGGGTCAACCAAGCGGAAACTAAAAAAACTTCAACTGGAATGGAGTTGTGAGCCTGTAATATAATATTGATTGATTTATACGAAATCTAATTAATTATAGGCATAAAGGTTTGTTTACTCCCGTACAATATGCATGGGATGATATTTGGTTTTGTTGTTTGGGCCACTCGCACCGCAACACCTTCGAAATCCTTACAAATTGCTTCTAATGCTAATAAATAATGTTTGGCCGTTAGCTGTACTGTTCCAAACATTTGTTTTATTGAAAGGTTCGAAATAATTTGATACCTGAAGATTTTATATGGTAGAATTTTTTTTTTTCGTTTGTATATTTCTTAATGAAGCTCAGCAACGTTAGAAATAATTCTTGTCTCTTTGAAAAATGAATTAGAATTTTTTAAAAATATAAATAAATAAGTTTTTGGGTAAAGGATCCAAATTAAATGCACCATCACCAATCACCAAGTGAGCCTAAATCAATTATCATTGTTTCATATCTTTTTTTCTTTTCTTTTTAAATCAATCACCCGTTTCTTCACTATTATCAATCAGATTTTAGTACTGTTTCATATCTTTTTTTTTTTTTTAAATGCAATCATTATTTCATGCCTTATATTGTGTAGATTATTATTATAGCAATGTAAATAAAAGAAAAATCTCAACAAATCTGTATGATTAAAATTATATTGTCAAATATGAATGCTAAACATTTTATATTGTGTAAATTATTATTGCAGCAATGCAAAGGGAAGAGATGCCTCAACAAATATATATTAATAAATTTATATTGTCAAATAAGAAGATTTGGGAAAAAACGATCACACTTAATTTTCATATAAATCCTTATATGAAATAAAATATATAATTATAAGATTCTTTCTTCAAGCAAAAAACAGTTTTAAGAAATGCTTAAAAAAAAAAAAACCAAATACGTTGCTGCTGCATATGTTCATTCACACATTGATATAGCCCTCTCTGTTGAGTGAACCACATACCAAAAATTAGCTGTTAGAGTTGGAAAACACATAGCCTATAAGACCCCTATTTTAAGGCAACCCAAGAAAAAGTAGATATCATTTAAATATATTTCTAAACTATCTAATTCCCTCTTTTCAGATAATAACAAATAAACTATTTAAGTGTTTTCTCGTTGAATAAAGCGAATCAACTCTTGCAACGACTCGTTCATGCAAACAATTTTATGAAAATAAAAATATTTAAGTTAATTTTTATTTAAAAACTTATTAGAGATCCTACAAATCATTATTATTATTATTATTTAATTTGACACGTTCTCTCCGACATCTTAGTGGGTACGCCCAGGGAAGTGGGAAAATGTCTAAAATTGGGAGACGAGTGGATTAGAAAGCACGTATGTTGCAGTGGACCAAACAAAAATGTGTGTAAAAACAGGAACTGGTTTAGAGGTCATTTGTAATCCGTACAATTCCATTTATAGGCAATATTCTTTTATATATGTCGGCTCTATATAACAAGTTGGCTATGTCTGGAAGTTTAATGCATTTTTTTCCAACTTTTTACTCCAAATTAGTTAGATAGCTCTCTCATCTCTTTTACTCATTCATTCTCTTTCATCTCTTTTCTCACTTGTTGTCTCTCACCCTCATCATCTTTATAATTAAGGGTATATTTGGGAAAAAAAATTACATATCTAACATTTATTGCTTTTGATTAATTTAAATCAACAGTCTGTATTGTAGTTTTTTTTTTTTTTTTAATAATCGTTGCTTATAAAAATGATAAGATGGATAGTATTTTCTATCATGCATAATCATGATTGTCAAACTTATAAGTTTAAGTATATTTATAATAAAAATGTAAACGCATGTCGTAATTAAACTTGTTAAGGTTTTTCTATATCAATAAATAGCAATTAGTTGTATGCGTAAAAGTTTGTTTACTTCGTGGTATGTTAGATGTATCATATGTGGGCTCCGCTTCTTTGGTTTTGTTTTCTGGGTCACTCGTAGCGCACCACCTTCGAAATATTAACGAATTACTGCTTGTTATGCTAATAAATAATGTTTGACTTTGGCCGTTTGCTGTACTGTTCGAAACAATTTGATTTATCATTATATATTTACGATAGATTTTTCCTCAGGCGTAGCAGGAGAGCGTGTTTTTAATAATATGGTACGTAGAAGTAATTTGGCATGACAGAATAATGCTTTCGATCATTTGTTATTTTCTTAATGAAATTCACTAGGGCCTGGAAAAAACTATATATAAGGTAGAAATATAC
The DNA here is from genome assembly GCA_037074495.1 of Acacia confusa. Lineage (NCBI taxonomy): Eukaryota > Viridiplantae > Streptophyta > Magnoliopsida > Fabales > Fabaceae > Acacia > Acacia confusa. The sequence goes on along the minus strand of CM073508.1, from coordinate 39,313,741 downwards.
AAATAATCACCATCTTTCATGAAAATCAGATCCATCATATATATCAATAAAAATAAAGTATCGTTTGTTTTATAATTATGCATAAATTAAATCGCCGACTATTTTGTTTGCAAATATACAAATATTTTAATTATGGTTATTATGAATTATTTTAAATAAGTATTACATGAAAATAATAAAAACCATCGTCGTGGCTACTATATGTCTCGTTACGACACACATTCCAATAACTTGGGTGTATAAGCATCCCATCTTTTAGAAGAAAATGTGTTGACTTTCTTCTAAAATAATTGAAGAAGAAATTGCATGACATATGATTCTTAATATTGAAGTAATTGCAAGATGACAATATTTTTTGTACTATTGTATTCTTATACTTGAGGAAAGAATCATATGATCATATATTTTATTTCCCCATGTATATTTATTGTAATGTGATCATACCTTGCAGTATTATTAAAAAAACAATATTAAAAAACGCAATAAATCAGAAACGTAATTTATTTGATTGTTTTGGAGTGAAAAATCCAAATATGATTGTTTGAGCAGTTTCATGGCCAGAAGTATTTTGAGAGTAAAATTTCTAAAATTTAATATATCTGGTATAGTAGTATGCATACTCTACGCAACACTTTTAACGCCAATTTATATTATATATATATATAATTTATATACTACAAAAAAACTTGAAATTATCCACGGAATCTACCCACGGAATTCCGTGAGTAAAAATTACCGACGGAATTACCCACGGAATTCCGTCGGTAACTGACTTTACCGACGGAATTCCGTGGGTAATTCCGTCGGTTATTCTTACCCACGGAATTTTGTGGGTAATTTCTGACGGAATTTTTTCCATCAGAAATTCCGTAGGTAATTTCAAGTTTTTTTTAGTAATCACTAAAAATGGTACATCTACTTCAAGTAAAGTGGACCATAGAACCGTATCTTCCTTATAAAATGAAATATCAAATGCATCATTATATCAAAAAAATGTAGGAGTAAAATGCATCTCTAATTGGGATAAAAAAAAATAAAGAAAAAACCCTCATTTCCAATTCGTTCCACTTTTCAGTGTCAATGACTTTGTTGTAGACAACATTAAAGAAAACACACAATCTTGTTGTAGTGGTTTTTATGTCATCTTTCATAGTGCCTCTTATAGGCACTAATAGTTGTTGCATTAATACATGATAAGCATAGAACTTCATTCCAACTTACTTCAAATCGTCTATTAAGACAAACTTTATCACATTATAAGAATAGCCTTGTGGCACATTAATGTCATGCAAACACCTACACAAACTTTTTTTTTCTCGGCTTTTGCAATGTATGCTCTATTGGCTCCATGTACACTCTCTAACCATCATCTCTTAGTTGTGATTGTAATCATTCTTTTATTCCGATTTCAACAAAGTCGATCTAGTCTTGTACTAATTACATCCTTAGTCTTCGCTCGTATGTGCAAAAGTGTACTAATGAGGCTATCACAAACATTTTTCTCCAAATGCATCATATCAATACTGTATCTTACATTAAGACTACACCAATGTGGAAGATCAAATAAAATTGATCTCTTCTTCCATATGTTCTTCTCACTCACAGTCCTCTGATTCTTACTGAAGATGACATTTATACATTCTACTCAACTATAAACTTCCTTTTCAGTTAATGCCTTTGGAGTCATTTCATTCTCCGGTAAAGCCGATAAAACTTTTTCTTAACCTATGATATAGGTGGAACTGATAAAGAAATAAAACCTCTTGTGACCAAAGTAGACTATTTCCTTCCATGTTTAAGTTGATGGAAGTGTGTGTCTGCTTCACATATTGGACATGTTTTATTCTCTTTTACACTGTATCCTAACAGTTTTCATATGCAGGAAGGTCATTTATCGTGGTGAAGATCTATCATTGCATATAGGTTAAACGAATCTTACTTATATGCATCAAACACATCTACGCCTTTCCCCCACAACTTCTTCAAGTCCTCAACCAAAGGCGCCAAGAAGACATTGATATCGTTCCTGGGCTGTTTTGATCCAAAAATCATCATAAAAAACATCATATACTCACATTTCATACACAACTATGGAAGTAACTTGTATGTAGGATAAGCGGCTATGAACTATATGCACTACTAAGAGTTCTATACAAATTGATTCAATCTGTATAAAGCTCAATCAAAGGTTTCTTGGCTCGTTGCCAAATTGAGGGAACATTTAATCTATTTTCTTCCATTGTGAAAAGTCAACCAGGTGCTGAAGATATATTCCATCATATCCTCTCTCATCAAAATGTCATCTCAACTTCTTTGTTTTTTTTGGCAGTCGCAAACAAATGCTTAAACGATGGTGTTATTGGAAGATACCATAACACATTTAAAGGTTGTCTTTTAGTTGTCTCATTACCCCAAACACCATCTTTCTTCACATTGTATTGTGAAGTTTTACATTTCGGACACTCACTAAGACCTTCATACTCCTTTTTGTACAATATGCAGTCATTAGGGCAAGCGCGTATCTTTTTATACTTAATACCCATTGTAGACAAGATTTTCTTGGCCATATATATACGATTTGGAAGTACATTTTTCTCTAAAAACATATAGCACAACAATGATAGTAACAATGTGAAACTACTATTGGTCTACCCACAATTTGCATTTCTCGGCCTGTCAAGCGTCACTACAAAAAAACAGACATCTTGTAGTAGTTAAAATCGCTTACTACAAACAACATTAGTAATAGTTCAAAGAATTGCTACTAAATACACTGTCGCAAGCTATTTTGTATCGGTTGCTAAAAATCACTACTCATATAATAAAACTGCTATTGTTCTTGTAGCGATTTCATGTCACTGCTACGACATGAGGTCGAGATGAAGTATTGAGTGAGAAATTTGTCACGGTTAGAGAACCGCTATAAATGTGGCACAAAAGGAAATTGAGAAATTGATGCCAACTTTGTAACAGTTATGAAAATCGATGCTAACTACATCAAAGAATTTTAAAAAATTGACAGTAAAAGTTTGTAGTGGTTGTAAAACCACTACAATATAATATTGAATGAAATTTCAAGAAGATGCCAATTATTTGAATTAAAATCTTTAACGGTTATAGAACCACTACAAAATATGAAAAGTTTTTAGCGGTTGTGGAACCACTACAAAATTTGGATGAAATTAAAAAAAAAAAATGCATTAAAAATTTTGATCAAAATTTGTAGAGGTTCTAAAATCTCTACAAAATTTTAATTTTTTTAAAAAGTCATTAAGCCCATTTTCACATTATTTTATTATTTAAGTGAAAATTTAAATGATAAAAGTGAATATTTTGAAAAAAATGATAATGGTAGATGATATTTGATTATGAAATTAACGTTTTGATGATGATAGAGGGAATGTGTTAGCCTTCATGTTTTGATGATGAGACAACATTATAAAAAAAATGCTAAAATTCTGCTGTCAAAAATAATGAAAAACGAAAACCAAAGATCTGTTGTCAAAAAACCTCGAGGTTGACAACATTACCTCGAGGTTAAGCCAAACCTCGAGGTCATATTATAAACTTGAGGTTACAAGCCTTCATTCCTTCACATAACTCCTTTGTTCAACCTCGAGGCTCAACTATTAACCTCGAGGTCAGTACCAAACTCAAGGCTTGTAATCTGACTCGAGGTTTATACCATGTATTTCCCTATCGATGGTTCCTAATTGAATACACATAACCTTGAGGTAGGAAACAGAACCTCGAGGTTCAGTAAAAACTCGAGGTGCTCTATAAGACTCAAGGTTTCATTCTTCTATTGCTGAGATGTCTTCAAGTAAATAACCTCGAGGCTGAAAACATACCTCGAGTTTTGTATGAAACTCGAGGTTGGATAGCTAACTCGAGGTTGAGGTTCTTTGAAATGATATATGATTTTGTGAAGTTCTTGCGATGGGTCTGCACTTATTTCATCCACACCTAATCTTATCTGCATATTGTGATTACTTTGTGTTACTAACTATGATTCAAGTTTATCTTGTCATGAAAGGTTCAGGAATTCATATGCTCTGATAAAAAGTAAATGATGATGTCATCAGCATTTATTGTTACAGCAGATATTAGATGGAAAGTAACATTTGAAGATTAAGAAATGACAACATTCCTTCTGTCCAACTCAAATGGTCAAATATTAACGTATGAAGCAGAAACATTCTCAAGGGAATAAGAATGTTGGCCAATCCGTTATCTCTCGAATATCAAACCGCTAACATTAAATGCCAACGGTCATTTTACCCTCATCAATCGGCCAGGATTACACATCAAGACAACAGCTAGTTCACAACGGCATTGATGGCGAACTATAAATTGAAGAAGCATTCAATTGAGCCACCTACCAAACTACCGAAATCACTGTTACGCTGCAAAATCATTCAATAGCCTTTACTATTCTGCATCTGTAACAGCTTGTATTAAAAACGCACTTCAGTGATTATTTTATCTACTCTTCAGGAGTCTCTGCATTTATTACTTGATTGTGTTGTAAAATCTTGAGGTTGGGATCTCAAGTGATTGGGCATCAATTACAGCTTGTAAGGGGGAGTGAGAGTGAAATCTTCCTAGAGATTACTGTGTAATTGTGTCAGTGATTTAGTGGAAATCCCAGGTGTAGTTCTGGGGACTGGATGTAGGTCAAGTTTAAGACCGAACCATGATATATCGTGTGTGCAAAGCTTTCCTCGTCTCTTTCTATTTCTGACATTCAAGCTTACATTGCGAAAAATTACTAAGTTTTACAATATCACCTATTCACCCCCCTCTAGGTGATTTTCAGAATGTTGAGAAAATGTTCTTGGATAAGAAAATAATAATTAGTATCAGTTTTATAGGAAGAAAAAAATTGAAATCAAATATTTTAAAAAATATATATACCATAATTGATCATCAAACTTAGCACTTAACATCTCCATAAAATGTTGATAGATGAGAGAAAATTAAATGAGAGAGAAGATGGGTCGGAAGAATTGAAGAAGTGTGTAGAATGAGGTGTGGTGGGGGTATTTATAGGAATATCTGTGTAACACTTATAGCGGTTTATGTGATGCTGTTTGTAGCAATTTTTGTGACAGTGTTTGTGTAGCTATTTAATTTTTTGTAACAGTTTTTGTTTGATTTGTAGCAATTAAAATCCGTTAGTATTATTTTAAAAAATATAAATAGAGGTTTACAATAACTGAAGCATAATTTTTTTAGGGTTAAGATGGAAAAATGTGTGGAGAAAATGTTAGTTATGAATTTAATATGTTTGTACAAAAATTAAACTCAAATTAAGTTATAATGAAGCATAACTTGTAAAAACACACTAAACTATAGGAACATTGTCATCGCCTTTAAGGAAAAAGTTTTCAAAATTGGCAGGATGGAACAACTTATTCTTGTAGGCAATGTTATCACTATCGTCATGTCGTAAAGGTTCACAGGCTTTAAGTGAACCATCATATTCCAATCATTGTGCTTCTCGTCCTCGATATAATAAATTAGTATGCTTCTAAGGCAAGAATATATGACTCATCATCTTGAGATTGACCGGTATGAATTAGTCAAAGAAATTTACTTATGTGATGCCTAAATAGTTAGTTGTGAGTCCTCAAAAAGTTTTCGTATTTGCCCACAAATATTTAAACAGAGTCACAGTGAAATGACCTTGGTAATTTAATTCGACAACATCAAAAAGCTTTCCATAATAAGGGACATCTCTGAACTGCGTGTTGTTGTTACTACTACTCACATAACTTCTTGTCCCAAAGGTGCCATAAGCACCCGAGTTTTTGTTTAGCAATCGTTTATCTTGTAAAGCTGTGTAAAACTTGAAACCACTGATATTGTATGCCATAAACCTGGTTGCATGGTCAAGAGGGCTGATTGTCAGAGCTCTAAAATCCAGTAAGTGTAGGTTGTGGTCATTTAATATTCTCCATGCAAGCCAACTTAGGAATTCTTTGTGAACCTTTTTGTCAATTTCGGAGGATATTTGTGTATGGATCTTGAGTTGGCGCTTCACATAACTTCTAACTTCCTTGAAATTAATCATGAGATGGTGATCATAAAATGTAAATATAAAATTTAAGGAAATATATAGGATAACATGAGTATACAATTCTTACTAAAGGAAGGGTTCAACTTTAGTGCAATTAATCAAGACATGTTTGTGTAATTGAAACTTTTCAGTTGATGTCAGTTTGAAGTTTTCACTTCCTTTAATTGGTTTACCAACATGGGGGATTAACAACTCTCTTGATGATAGCTCAGGTTCAGAACAATTGTCTAAATGAGGCTGTCAGTTGAAAGACGCCTCAATGTCATCAAAGTACCTTGAAAAAAATACAAGACCCTATCCCCTATATAACATTTAGCTATAGAAACTTTTAGCCACACCTTATTCCGTACATAAAATTTTAATTTCTCAATAAACCTATAAAGTAAAGAAGGAAAAATGTCCATAGATGAAATGTGCGACTAGAAAATTTAGAAAGTAATGTTAATGCCAGGTGTTTTAAATTAGTACATCTCAATATGATACATTCATCAATGGCTATCAATTACAAGTTGACATTCTTTTTCACAATCTCTCAATAAACTAACTTTGTACTCATGATAACTAGGGACCTTAAACATAGAATCAATTGTAGCAACAACATCAATAGCTTTTTGAAATAAGGGACAAGTGAATGCATTAAATGGAACATAATTTACATAAGCCCATTGAGCAAAAACTATTTTTACATTATATTGTGCTTCTTTACTTGTCCAAACATTCTTGATGCTTAGCTAAGCACTAAGCGTTGTCTGAAGTGCAAAATAATTTTCAACCCCCATAGCGCTAGGGCTAGCTTTCCTCTTTGGAAACAATTGGTTCTTTTCTTTTTCTAGATGTTTTGCCTTCATCTACATTATCATCATGAACAAGATTTTTCTTTGAACCTTCTATCAAAGACTCTTTCATTCTAGCATATACATCATGGGAAACTTTTTTACAAGAACTCACTTGACTACTCACACCAGTTAAATATTGTTTCAACTTATTTATCTCACCTCCCCTGTAACTTGAACCATCACTACAAAAAAAAACAACAAATTACCCACGAAATTACTGATGGAAAAAATTCCGACAGAAATTACCGATGGAATTCCATGGGTAATTTTTGTGGGTAAGAAATTACTCACGGAATTTTGTGGTTAATTTCCATCGGTAAAGAAATTTTTGACGAAAAATTTACGTTGCTTAATTACCACAGCATTTTTTGCAACGGAAATTTTCCGTCGGAAATTTTTTTACCGACAAAAATTACCCACGTAATTCCATGGGTAATTTTTACCCGCAGAATTCTGTCGGTAATTTCTGATGGAATTTTTTCCATCGGTAATTTCATGGGTAATTTGCTTTTTTTTTTTTTGTAGTGCATATAAAAGACATGTAAACACATTTATCTTGCCCTCTTTCTTAAAAGAAACATATTCCCAAGCAGGGTCTGTTTTTTTAACACTCAATTGTAGTGGCTTTGAACTATCGTTAAGAGGATTGCTAGACTCGAGGAGATCGGCAATGGTAGTATTCTGAACACCTTCTGATAAGTATACATTTTAAATTAAATAATTATAGATTTTGAGATATATTGGATTAAATTTATTTATAGTTTATATTTATCTAATTATATTTTTTATTCATTAATTAATTATATGATAAGAGATATTTTTATTTAAAATCTACTCATATTTATTTTATTTTGCAGAAGATATTATGAGATCTAAGAGAGAAGAAAATATAGAAAAGGCAAGAAGCATATCACTTTGCGGCATAAAAGTATAATGTATGATAGATCATACGGGATTGAAAGAGGAAAAAGCAAATCAATGATATTTGGAGATGACGCGGACCCACTGTGAATTAAATGTTAATGCAAATAGTCTTGGGCAATGAATTAAATTGAAAAGAATATAATATAATATCTTTTTATATTATATTAAATGGAATCAGATAAAAGATTTGAAACAGAAGAATCAGATATCACGGCCCAAGACGCACAGCCCCCCGGAAGATACATACACTACAAAAAAAAAAAAATATATGAAATTAGCCACGGAATTATTATTGACGGAAAAAATTTCATCGGTAATTACCCACGGAATTTCGTGGGTAATTAAAAAATTACTGATGAAATTTTCCGTCGCAAAAAATACCACCGGTAAAAAAAAAAAAATTGCTGACAATATTTTTTGCGATGGAAAATTTCCGTCAGTAATTTTTAATTACCCACGGAATTTCGTGGGTAATTACTGACAAAATTTTTTCCGTTGATAATTTTGTGGTTGATTTCATGTTTTTTTTTTGTAGTAATATTTTGACCTAGAAGGCAAGAGAGGAAGGCACGCACTGGACGGCCAAACGAAAACAAACGAAAATTCAAGAAGAAGAGAAAGAATAGACGCAAGCACAGACTTGGACGGAAAAAGAGTTTGGAAGCAGAGGGAGCTGCACTACGGCAGTAGCAAGAATTCTATGTTGCTCTCTTCCATCCTTTATTTTCTTTCACTGGATCTGAAAATCATTTTAATTTCATGGATTTTGATTTAGTCATATGTGGCTAATTTGTTTTGCAACCTAGAGGAGCTATGAACTTATTGATGAATTTAATTTAGTTTTCATGGTTTAGTTATAATTAATATTGATTTTGGTTACTTACTCATATTTAATTTTATCTATTTAGTGATCGGCTATCATTGAATATAAATTTGAGTACTAGAATTTACCTTAACAAAGAGGATTTTAATGAGACTATGGGATTAAATAATATGATATTAGATCACAATTTAATTTACGGTTAGGATAGACATATACCTAATTGTCCTATATAATTATTGAAGAATGTGTCCGAATTATGCTACCTCTTAAGTAAATTTGGTAGACATAACAGTTTCTACTTAAAATAAGGTTATAAGTAGACCAACAAGCACTTATAGCTATTTATACTTGAAATTAACAAAATTGATATTAAGGCTAATTAAATTAGTGAAATAAAAGTTTATGAAATTAATAAGGGATTAATGACTCTGTATTGCTCATTTGATTATTGTGGTAATTCGTCTATTTTGATTTTCTTGTCTTTTCTCTTAATTAAATTCAATTTAGTTTGCTCAACTTAAACAAAAATGTGAAATTAATGCTTAACTGAAGCTGTGGATATCAAGTCCTCGTGAGAACGATATCCTATTTATTCTTTATTATTTGATACGGCCTGCATATATACTTACGGATATATACTTACGGAGTTATAGACTATAAAGTTTTGCCCTCCTTTATTACTAATATTCCCCTCTATTAACAGCTTTAGGAAAATAGGAACTCACATACCGAAAAACAAACCGAACGGGAAACAAAGCACATCAGCTTCAAGAAACTGAATTCGAAAGCAGAGCATAACAGCTTCAAGAAAATAGAAAAACTGAAACAAACCAATATGACATCCAAAAGTAAAAAATAGAGCACCAGCTTCAGGAAACCGAAAAAATTCAAAAATCATAAACCAAACCTATGCAAACCTATGACAACACAGAGCAATGAACCCAAGCCTTCCAACTTTCGAAGCTTCCAAAAAACACCTATAAATGATAGCAACAAACCCAAAGCTTCCTCCTTTCAAAAATTGCCTCTAGACTAAGCAAAAAACCCAAAGCATTGACCTTTAAGGCAACATGGCAAAGATTAGAGCTTTGCACCTTGTAGTCGGAGAGGGGAAAAAAACAGAGCTTAGTATTCACTGGCATGAAGGAAAAATTTCAAAAAGTTAAAAAGAAGAACGAAGCAAAAAAAAATGAGACACTGACCGAGCTACAATCACCAAGCTCTACAACCTTTCAACAAGCCAAACCAAAACCAAAGTCAAGAACCCAAAAATGAACTTGAAATGCTCTATAGCTATTGACCTATATCGAGCTCTGCAACCTTGCACAGTGAAATGAGGATGACTAATGCTCGTCGAATCTCCTAAAGCTTACCACTATGGTGGGGCTACTGAGTAAGATGAACGAAATCGGAGGGCGAAGGTTTGGCGAAAATTTTGTTTGATCGAGTCTCTGACTTGAACAATGAACTAAAGCTTAAGGAAAATAGTTAGGATGAAATTCGGATTTTGTTTTCGAACTTCAGTGCTTCACTCAAAATTAACCAACGAAACGATGTCATTTCGTCTAGTGGAGGTAAAAAAAAAGAGGTGAATAGCTCAACTCGGCCGAGTTGATCTGGCATCACCTCTGGCCTCGAGTTTCCCCTAACTTCAACTAGTTTTTGGGCCGATTTGGGTCCGAGTTCATAAACCATGAAAATGTACGGATAACAATATAAACTAGTATAAAAATATTGTTCTCAAGTTCCTACAATGACGAAAGCAAAAATAAGTTAGTTATCACGATTATGTTTTTAATTACGTTGTGAAAATTTATGAAAGGTTTTGATTTGTAAAGTAAAATAATGGAAACCAAATGACAACACTATGAAGAAAATTCTTCAAATCTTTAACTTCAAGGATTTGGGAACCTAAGATTTATCTTTCCCTTTTGCATCTCATGAAACTCATTTAAATCCCTATCAAATAGCATTTAAACCACGACACTTGTTTGTCTAAAGTTTTAAAACATTTGATTAAATTTCTCAAGTCAAAACAAAATTTCTATTATCATTATAATGCATAATCTTTTGCTAAAAATAATGACGATCAAGCTTAAAAGTCAAATAATGCAAGGTTAGTAAACATATCCTTAATTTACCAACAAACTATATCTATCTGACAATCGAATTTTAAGTCAATCATGAATTTATCCAAGTTCCATATCCAAATGAGAAACTTTTGTATGAACCTGGTTTGTCACGTCATTTATAGTCTGACCAGTTAAAATATGACAACCCATGAGCTAATTTGGCACCTCTTAATTAAATATTAGCTGGAATATTAATAAAATCAAAATATTTTATAAGATTCACTTTTTCATTACTTGTGGAATCTTAATTAAGGGATTTATTTTTAAGAAAAATAAAAATATGAAATACATGAGCCACTAACTAAGATTAATGTTAGCTGAGTTGTTGTATTTTAACTAGTCATACCACAAAAGATGTGGCAAACTAGGTTCACACAAGAATTTATCTATTCAAATTAACTTTCTCAAGTCAAATTATAGAGAAATACTTATATACTATAGGAATACCATGTCATCTAAGCTCTATCTAATGAAAACATAATAACTCAAGTTCATTTTAATCCTAGTTGGTTGATGGGTCATTTGAACAAATTCAAATTTTATTTTGTTTTTAAGAAAAAACATCTTAATTTGAAGGGGGGAGAACTAAAACAAAATGATCAACCAATACTAAAAATTTGAATTTTTTCAAATGAGTCACATCCAACTAATTAAGATTAAAATGATATGAGTTGTTATGTTTTCATTACACAGAGTTCAGATAACATAATACTCTTAGAATATGTAAGTATTTCTCCAAATTTATATATATAAAAAAAACAAAAACAATCCAAGTGGCAGTCAAACTCTAGAAAGTATTAAGCACAAGATAAATCCAACCCAGCACATGTCATGACAACCATAAATCTTCTCAACTTGACTTTCACATTCATCGACTCCTTCCTTTCTTGCTTAGAATATTCATGATGATCACCTATCAAAAACAAACATTTATGAATGAAGTAGTATACTACTTGTTTAATTGAATTTCTATCCATTTTACAACAATTTAATATTACTAATATGAACATTACCCATTTGATTCCTTCAGTAAATTTTTCATCGCAAACTCATGAAAACACTTCCAATTTTGCATTTATATCTCCCCAAATATATTAAAAATAAACATCAAATATAATAAAAATAGGGAGTCGTCAAAGACTATGACGAAAGCAACAAGAATTTACAACTTCAAAACAGGGAAACTTATTTTTGTGTTAATATTAGTTTGTGTCTTTTTGTTTTTATCTTGAATGAGGCCTTATATATACACGTTTTGTAAACCGAGCTTTGCCTACATGTTTAACTCACTCAACTCGGTAATAAAATCATCAACTTTACCGAGTTTGACCAAGTCAGTCGCAAACCCAACCAAATTTACAGTTAACTTGAGTTTAAGGTGTGTTATCAAGATTTTGTAGTTTATAAATGCAAAAATGGTAAATTCAATGAGTTCAATCAAGTTTGTTGTAAACATTGGTTTAACAGTGAATTGACATGATTTTTTTAAGGTAAAAATGCAAAATCAATAAACTCGTGAAAACAACTTGTGAATTTGACAACAATTTGCATAACCGAATATAATGGATCCAATTTGTTCACACCACAAAGTTCACGTAATGCCAGTTAAGGTCTGAGGTGTAGCATATCCAGCTCTATGCCAAAAAGCTGGATGTTAAATGGGGCAGACCACAAAAATCGGGGAAAATTTTAGTTTTATAATGAACTTCCAGGTTACGGTATCCTTCACTTCTCCCATTTTAGGGCCAACCATGATTCCATTAATCAATTATCAATTATATGCATCCAGCCTCCTGGTCAAAGAAATCTATATTATCTATATCTTTTTTGTGGAACAATAAATCTATATCTATATCTACAATCATTAAAACAAATTAATTACTGCAACGTGCTTTGTGCTTCACGCATTTTTTAATTTTAGACATTTTCCCACTTCCCAGGGCGTACCCACTAAGATGTCGGAGAGAATGTATCAAATAAAATAATAATAATGATTTGTAAGATCTCTAATAATTTCTTAAAGAAAAATTAATATAAATATTACTTATTATTTATATAACATTGTTTGCATAAAGGGGTCATTGTAAGAGTTGATTCGCTTTAAGCAACGAGACAAACATTACTCCGCAACAGCGTTGTTTGTTTATTTTTATCTGAAGAGGGAATTATATATATATATATATATATATATATATATATATATATATATATATATATATATATAGTATAGAGAAATATTTAAATGATATCTATGTTGTACTCTATTATGAAAATCCCTTTTATGAATAGAAGCTAAGAGAAGTGCTTAATCCCAAAAGACTAGCCTATTATATTAAAAAGAAGAGCCCTTATACATTGTTATGTGTCCTACATTATGAGGATTACCTTAAAAGAGGAGTCTTATAAGGTTTTGGATTCCCTAACTCTAACTAGCTATTAGCTTTTGGTGTGTCCCTGTGGTTCACCCATCGAAGAGGGCATATATATTAACACATATCAATATCAATGTATCCATGAAAAAAATGCAGCAGAAACGTTTTAGACATTGTATTTTCAAAGTACTTCAAGCCATGAAATTGATCAAACAATCATATTTGGATTCTTCACCCAAAAATGATCACTTAAATTACATTTAAGGTCATGAATGCATTTTTTAATAGTTTTTTATGCTTGAAGATAAAGAATTATGACCAATCCTCAAGCTAATAAAAAAACGATCACATTAATCACATTTAAAGTCAATGCATTTTTTAAATGTTAGTGTTTTTATACTTGAAGAAAGAATCTTATAATTATATAGATCGTTTTTTCCCCAAATATTCTTATTTGACAATATAAATTTATTAATAAATATTTGTTGAGGTTTCTCTTCCATTTACATTGCTTCAATAATAATCTACAAGATATAAAATACTAAGCAATCATATTTGACAATCACCTTTTATTCATCTAGATTTATTGGGAATTTTTTTTTTTCTATTTACATTGATATAATAATAATCTACACAATATAAGCTATACGAAACAATGATTGTACAAAAAAGAAGATATGAAAAATGGTAGTTGATTCTCTCACTTGGAAATTGATGATAGTAAATTTAATTTTGGATTCTTCAGCCAAAAACTTATTTATTTATATTTTTTCAAAATCTCTAATGCATTTTAAAAATCATGAATTTTTTTTTTTCCAAACACTCATATAATTAAGTTATTGGATATTAATATCCCAATAATTAATAATATCCTTATAACTTTCTTTATATATATATATATATATATATATATATATATATATATATATATATATATATTAATTATCATTTGCTTGATGATCATATCTTCAAATGACATGCACAATATTTCAATCAAAGATTCTTTGAAAAATATGGCATTGGGCAAGGTAGGCTAAAGCCGAACCTCTAATTTAAACTTTTGATAACAATTTTATAAAAGAACAATTTTAAACCATTCAAATGTCGATCTATTAGTTATAGTTATAAAAAAGGGAAAAGGAGGGGAGAGGATGGAAAGGGAAAAATGAAAGGTTCGTCTACCAAGGTATCCATCCTTGTGCATATTAATAACAAACACATCTGTTGAGTCATTTACCAGAAGGTTATTTGTTTATTTTGGTATTGGCCAGTGTCACCACAAAATCCTCAAAATAAACCACATTCAACGCCACACTCACAAATAGAAAAGTGTTCATTACATATATGAGATGCTATAAGTCTTCATTTCATTTGTTTTATTATGGTTTCATTTTGTTCATTACTTGTGCTGATGAGGGTGATCATTGTACCATTTCCATGGTAAGAGTACTATGGTTATTCCAGTCGTTCGCACCCGAGATTGATCCGTAAGTTATGTGTAATACTTACAATTTAGGAAGGGTTGCAACTATGTGTTCTAGAGGTTCAACATCGAATATGTGTGTGACCCTCATCAATCTTGATTTCAAAATTGTGCTTGAAGAATATCCACATGTGGACTTATTATCCGATATCGTAGACAACCCAAAGTTCCTTTTTCAGCCCCATTTTTACTGGCAACACATCATCTACCAAACATAAGCTTTATGCGTAACCATTTGACGTTGCCAAGTAGTTCATGTTGCTGTAGTTAATTGGTCCTTACGTACTGGGTAGTGGGTACTAACATGTCCTCGTACATGTGTTTTGGTCTTGTGATTAAGGTTGCTTGGTGTTCCCATCGTAAGTGGACAGGACTAGTAATAAAATCCCGTGAAGTATCCATTATCACACTTTTACGTATTATAAATAACAAAATTCAAGAGCAGTGAAACGAAACGGTGTAATAAACCTATACTGTCTAAAAATTAATTTAAAGTTAGTTAATATATAGTTACTTTTCCTTAATAACATTTAATCAATAATCGATTAATAATTGATTAGTTAGAGATATCCCTGCTTTATGATACCTTAGACATTTCTAGAATTGATGATACCCTATTACTAATTATTTTTACTTAATAGTTTTTTAGATAATTAAGTAATTAGTTATCAAACATTCCTCGATTTAATTGTGTTGTTTAGATCTTATTTTCATGAATTAATGGTCTTCAAAATTTTCTTATTTATTGATTCTTCTGCAAGATATGATCAGCTTACTATAAAATTATAAATTTACATGGGCAAATAAAATATATCACCATATGGTTCTTTCCTCAGGTATAAAGATACAATAGGACAGAAAATGCTGCCCTCTTTACAGCTACTTCAATATTAAGAAAATGCATTGACTTTCTTCTAACGGGTGTTACACCCATGTTATCGGAATGCGTCGTTACGAGGCATATTGTAGCCACGATGGTTTTTATTATTTTTACTTAATAGTTATGCTTAAATAGCTATTTGATATTTGATTAATTGGGCATTTCCAAACCATAATAAACCATAATAACCATAATTACAACATTTTTATATTTCTAAACGAAAATAGTAAACCATTTAAGCATAATTATAAAATGAACAATACTTGATTTTTATTGAAACGTTGGATCTGATCTTCATGCACGAATGGCAGTATACTAATTATTATTTGTATATTTCTAGTTAATAGTTTATTTCAGTCGCTGCAGAGTTCAACTAAACATAATTCTTCATGCCAAATTATATGACTTCTACCATATATAACATCTTCACGTATCAAATTATTTCGAAATTTTCAAAATAAAAAAAGTTTCGAACAGTACAGCTAACGGCCAAACATTATTTATTAGCATAAGAAGCAATTCGCTAGTATTTCGAAGGTGGTGCGGTGCGAGTGGCCCAAACAACAAAACCAAATATCATCCCATGCATATTGTACGGGAGCACATACAGCTAATATCCCACGAAGCAAACAAACCTTTATGCCTATAAATAATTAGATTTCGTATAAATCAATCAATATTATATTACAGGCTCACAACTCCATTCCGGTTTTTTTTTTAAGTTTCAGTTTGGTTGACCCACCGAATCAGGAAGTGGAAAACGGGTATAAATAGGAACCAAATTGAGGGCATCAAGCATCAACAAATTAAGAATCAAACTGAGCACACGGGATTTCTTGTGCCTGAAACGTGTTCAGCTCTTAAACCCGCAATGTCGAAACTCAGCTTGTGTTTGTTGCTGTTGCTATGCCTGAATGGGATAGTTTCAGCTCAATTATCCACTGATTTTTATGCACAAACATGCCCTCTTGCCCTCCTCACCATTAGAACTCAGGTTATTGCCGCTGTGTTGAAAGAGGCTCGCATGGGAGCTTCCCTGCTTCGTCTCCATTTCCATGACTGCTTCGTCCAAGTAATTTGACCTCTTCATATATAAATCCGCGATTACTAATTGTTTGCGATATTTGATTGATTCCATATATATATATATATAATCGAACCTACTTGACAGGGATGTGATGGATCGGTATTGCTGGACGACACAGCGACTTTCAAAGGTGAAAAGACTGCAGCTACCAACGTGAATTCGGCAAGGGGTTTTGAGGTTATAGACCAGATCAAAGCTGCTGTGGAGTCGATATGTCCTGGTGTTGTCTCCTGCGCTGACATACTAGCTGTTGCTGCAAGAGACTCTACTGCTATTGTAAGTAACTGATTTATCCATTCATATATAAACATAATGGTAATGTTTTCTTAATTTAAACAGATGATTAATGAATCTATATGTGTCAGTTGGCAGGACCATCGTGGGATGTGAAATTGGGGAGAAGAGACTCGACCACCGCAAGCTTAAGTCAGGCTAATTCGGATCTGCCTCTTCCCACTTTCAATCTCAATCAGCTCATCTCTTCTTTCGCCATAAAGGGATTCACTCCCCGAGAAATGGTTGCTTTGTCAGGTATTTATATGATAGGTTTAATTAATAACAAATAGCAAATTAAAGAATCCAATTGACAGCCACCCAATTGTACTCTACTGATTAATAATTACGTACTTATATACCATGCGTGCATGTGTGTGTCTCTTTCTCTCGATCAAAAGAATAATTATGTTGTACAGATGGACACCAATCCCATTAATTAATTAACTGAACTTTCATAATTGTGCAGGATCGCACACACTAGGGCAAGCCAGGTGCTTTACTTTCAAGGGAAGGGCTTACAACGACACCAACATAGACCCGGCGTATCAAGCAACACTGCAATCAACATGTCCAAACCAACAAGCAGATGACAATTTGAAACCTTTGGATGCCCTCACTCCCAACTTTTTCGACAACTCTTTCTTCAGGAATCTGGTGAATCAGCAGGGACTCTTGCACTCAGACCAAGCACTATTCGATGGAGGTTCCACAGATGCCTTTGTCACAGCTTACTTCTCCCAGCCTTTTCTTTTCAATTCAGACTTTGCTAACGCCATGATTAAGATGAGTGAAATTACGCCCCTCACTGGTTCCAATGGCCAGATCAGGAAGAATTGCCGCAAAGTCAATTAATTCAACCCCCCCCCCCCCCAACGTTTAATTTCTCTCCCGGTCGCTCGTCTTTCAATAACCCTAGTCTGCTGTTATCCATGTTGTTCCTTTCATTTCATTTAATTTGGTTCTATTCATGTTGTGGATGTCTTTGAATGAATAACTCATTCATTATGAGTAATAAAATTTGCCATATTATATTCCTGTGCACATATATTGTAGAGTATATATATCACCAAGTTCTGTTCAGCCGAGCCAAAACAAATCGTCAAAACGCGCGTTTCTTATTTAATTCTTGAACTTTAATTACAAGATGATCTCACAAGCCATAAGATATTCAAATTCACACCATTGATTCGTTAATTATATATATTTAAGACATCATGCTGTGTAGTAGGAGTAATCAATTAAACAGATAAATCAAACCTTTCAAACTATAACAGCTCAAGCGCCAGTTGTACTGTAACCTCTAGGAGGGAGGGATATTTGGTTTGTTCTCAAAAGGAAAATCAGTCTGAGTTGGTGAGGCTTTGTGAAAGCTTTTAATAATTTCATAATCCCATGGGATCTTGTTCTCTCCCATACGAATGAGGAGTGGGGCTACTCTTATGAGATCATAGCAAAATCTTTAAAGGATTAGTTAAATACTGGGACACATGCATGGCTGTTTTAATGTGCAAAAACACACTAACAACAGGAAATATGGGGGTATAACTCTTAATGCCTCTAATATACATCCAAGAGGTGCTGGCTTTAAGTTCATAGGACCACCAACATCTTTAGGTACTAAATATTATCGATGTAGGTCTGGTTTTAAGTCCAAATGACCACTAGATAAATGGTTATATCTATGTGTATAACTCAACTAATGAGGCTGTCAGCTTCCTTTAACACATGTGGGGATTGTTGTAAATATTGTGTGGGCGTGACAAAGGAAAAAGTCTCATATAAATCAGGATTGATAATGCCCTTGTGTATAATAAAATGTTGTAACATCCCACTTTTAAAGCAGTAAAAATAATGGGAAATTTTTTTCTTCAAACCCGGTGATCAGAGTAGAGCATTTTTTTCATAAGCCGAGTAACTGAATTCAAAGTACATAACCAGTGTGTAATTTCAATATACAGTCATCCCAAAAGAAGAAAGTTTTTAACAGTATATATACAAATATAACTGATAAACTTCTTCAGCCCCTCCATACCGTCCACCAGCCTTTACCGTCACTCTCTCGGTATTTCCGACCCTGAAGCTACAGCTGAGATCCAATTACCAATTGGATCTCAGGTAACGGTTAACCTTATGCTCAAATAAAACAGTATATTGATAACAGCGTTAACAAAATCACATACAGCAGAATATCACTACATAAGCACACAGCAGATGTATGATCAAATAATGGCAGAACATAAGCACAAAGCAATATGTAAAGCCCCACATAATGGTTGCACATATCCAGTGCCACGAAGGCCTATCATGTCCTCAGCGCTAGGCAAACCCAAACGGCATTATCATGACTATAATCCGTAGTAAGCTGTAAGATAACTGACAACCCTAAACAGAGTTTCAGTATCTAGCATGTCTATCACATATATGTATATAAGCAGCATAAGTGTTAAGGTTACAATACGCGTCCGTACCTCCGTTGACGACTTTTAGTACTTCCGTCAGATTTACGGTGCGTTTGACAGCGGCTCGACAGCGGTGACAGCGGAAACAGCGGAAACAGCAGTTCGTGATTCTGGATATCCTATAAGGATAACATCACCAGTATGAATGTCTAAGACCATAACAGGCATTTTTTGGTACAAATTACCATTTTGCCCTTAGTTAGCCTTTTTAGCGGTATTTCGCCAGAGCTTCGCTGTTCCGACTTTTTACTTCCAAAATTTTTGCCATAATCTTTTCTATAATATTTTTCTAAGATAATTATCATATTTATTCTAAAAACATGATATCTAAATTATCTTGAAAAATTAAGACTATCCTAACACTTTTACTATAGCTACTGAAAGAACTACCGAACTAAAGACTAGGGACCGAAGACTTACTCAGAACTTCGCTAAGAATTTCTCCAGACTCCTCCTTCCTCTTCCTCCTCTTGATTTTCGAAAATGGCAAGAGAGAATGGTGTGAAAATGGTGAAGAATGGAGAGGTATTTATAGAAAAACCCGATGGCATTTTCGTAATTTCGTTGAACTTTGTCTGGTTGAATTCTGACCGTCGGATCGCACTTTTCTGAGGTGGCTTCATCTTAGCCTTACACCTCTCTTTGCTGACATCATCTTGAGTCATCAAAATGATGTCATGCTTGCTTCATCTCTGGCTTTATCTGATGAATTCTTGGTTCGGTGTCCGGTTCGCGTAATTCCGTAAAATCTCAAAATTCCGAGAATGACATGCTGAAGCTTTTTACTTCCTCTTTCAAATGTCATATTTTAACTGGATTTCTGATCCTGTTAGGGACATTCCGTTATCAGCTGAAAATCCTCGGTTTTCGTGTCTGATTCTAGAAACAATTTTGGCCGGTATTAGCTTCTGGATAAAAATCCACTGACCAATAATATGCTCTGGTTTTTCCCTGCTTATGCCCGTATTGCCACAACGGTTTGACTTTCTAAGAGCTCCTATTTTGATTATCTGCTTAATTTCTTCAAAATATCTTCCTATCCGGATCTCCAAATTGCTCTATCGGTTACAGAAATGAATTCGGAGACCGGCTATCTCGGGATAAAATTTCACTCGTCCGTAATATGCTCTGACTCCAACAACCTAGTTCACTGTTTTCTATGTAGGATTTTATTTCTATCCGTTCTCGTTTTTCCTGTCCGTTTTTCCTCTGATTATTATATTATTTCTAATTCAACACATGTTTTTATCTTATTATTATTATATAAAAAATATCCATCCAACCTTATCCCTCCACCAAAATTTCGGCCAGCCCCTCTTTTTTTTTTTTTTTTTTTTTTATTTTCCAACAAATATTATATTTATCTTATATTTATCTCTCACCAAAATTCTCTTATTGGTCCAAAATGAATTTAAGCTTATAAAATTCCCTAAAATTACTTAATAAATCCCTTAATATTTTCTAATAATTTTCTTAATTAAAACTTATCATTTTCTCATAAATATTTTATTGACATCAATAATCTAAATTTTTATGCAATTTATTAAGACTTTTAGACTCTATTTTAAATTTCTAGAGTACCTTTTAAATTTTCCTTCTTTTATTTTCATAGGAAATATTTTATTAAATTGTCTAATTTATGGATAATATGTTTTCTAAATTTTTCATAATTATTCCATCTCTTTTTGAATTTTCCATAATTTTCTTGGAATATTTTATGGCTTTAAGTGTTATTTTTGACAATAAATTTCCTTTAATTTTTCATAATTTATTTCTTTGAACAAAATTAATACTATAACATGTTGAGATATAAATTTCCATAAATAGACATTTTTATTATTATAACATATTTTCCAGATAATAATTATTCGGGTATTACAAATGTGACCTTGGATTACTAAAAAAAAGCTAATGAGAGCCATCTTTGAGCTAATAGTTAAAGACTTAAAGATGACCATTGGAGTTTTAATGTGATTTAATTAGTCGTTTTAATGACATATGAATAGTTTTATTGTATTCAATCTCCATTAATCCTTGTTTTGTAACTGTCATTTTAATTAATTATCATTAAGCCATCTTTAATGGTCATTATAGCTGATCAACGGCCTCATCTTCGACCTATAAAAGGCAATGTTCAGTGTAAGGGTTAGTGGAATCAAGGTCAAGTGACACTAAACTCTATCCCAGAGTTCCTCTCCTTTTTCTTCTCTTAAATTACACTATTATCTTTCTATTATCCTATTACCCTGCTTTTTGCAGGAAGGGTTCATTTTATCCTAGATAGTGCCGCTTCTTAATTTACTAAGAGGTCGTCGAATATCACCTAAGGAGAGTACCACCAGGAGCAACTCAAACTATAAGTTTGTGTTTTTGCTTGTGCTGTAGCCTATAATTTGTACTATACAATAAGTTGCTAACATCAACGATTATAGTTGCTTCAGCAACCATGCATCAGCTCCCTCGGCTGTTTTAAGAACCTTATGCTGCAAAACAATCAATATCGTAGCGTTAATTATATGTGATTAATATTCTTGCAGATCAAGGAAATATCTGCCAAATCACAAAATAGGAAACTAAAATATTTACAATTTAAGCCCAAAATAGCATAATTAATTCATATTTATATTATTTTCTAAAATTGGTTCATGGTTTAAATATTTCCTAATAAACCCAAAATAGCCTAAAATCATCCTCAAAATAATAAATGAATAAGGTGGGATAAAACATATAAAAATCATTGTTTATCAATTAACTCTTTACTTATCAACCTCTTCTATTATATTCGCTATATATAATTTGCTTCCTTTTTTTAACTGGGGGTATAGAAGGCGTTTAATTTGGCATATAATTACTACGTCACATACACGTGTTTTGGCTTCGCATTACAATATGAGGGTTATTTTAGGGATCCGGCTTTACTCCGCTGACCTTCCGATCGGCTTTACTCTGCTGACCTTCCGATCCACTGCGCTCCAATACCCTTAAACTGTGCCGTTTTGGCACAAAAAACAGGTGCCCCTCTATTTTTTTTAAATATTTCAGAAAACTGTGGATACTAAAAAGATACTTTAAAATAATAAGTACTGAAAAAATATTGAATGGTACTTTATGATCTTGAAAAATTATTTTAGTATTCTGAAAAAATATTTCAGCATACTGACTGGTACTAAAAAGATACTTTAGAATACTGATTAAGGATACTGACTAATACTGAAAAAATATTTCATGTTCTTGAAAAATTATTTTAGAATCTTGAAAAATAATTCAAGATCCTAAAATAATTTTTCAAGATCATGAAGTAGTTTTTCAGTACTAATTAGTATCTTTAGTCGATATCCTGAAGTATATTGTTAGTATCAGTTAGTACCTTGAAATATTTTTTCAAGATTTTAAAATAATTTTTTAAGATAATAAAAAAAATTTTCAGTGTCTGTCAGTATCCTAAAGTATCTTTAAATATTTTTTCAGTACATGTTAGTATCATAAAATATCTTTTTAGCATTTATAGTTTTCTGAAATATTAAAGAGAGAGAGGGGGCACCTATTTTTTGTGCCAAATTAAGGGTATTGGAAGGCAGCGGACGGGTAGGTTAGTGGACGGATATTAATCTTGAGTATTAATATCGTAGCGTTAATTATATGTGATTAATTATTCTTGCAGATCAAGGAAATATCTGCCAAATCGCAAAATAGGAAACTAAAATATTAACAATTTAAGCCCAAAAAATAGCATAGTTAATTCAGATTTATATTATTTCCTAAAATTGGCTAATGGTTTAAATATTTCCTAATAAACCCAAAATAGACTAAAATCATCCTCAAAATAAATGAATAAGGTGGGATAAAACATTTAAAAATCATGGTTTATCAATTAACTCTTTACTTATCAACCTCTTCCATTCGCTATATAATTTGCTTCCTTTTTTTAACTGGGTATATAAAAGGCGTTTAATTTGGCATATAATTACTACGTCACATACAAGTGTTTTGGCTTGGCATTACAATATGAGGGTTATTTTAGAGAAATCCGCAACTCATACGTGCATATATAAATAACATATATAATGGCGAAATTTCATGAGATATTATGAACTTGATTGAAAAAAGAAGGAATTGAAAGGGGATTGGTGGAACTGGACGTGCTGATCTTGGAGGTAGAGCCTTGGCGAACTGAGATTTGACTTCCAGGACCTTACGGTGGATCAATCAGAGTTGATGATATTCCTCATCCACCATTCTTCAAAATGTTAATCTGACCTATATAACCGATTTCAGAAATTCGATATATATGTATTGAAATTTTTCGAGACAGGCTTATTTACATTTTTCAAATCAAAATTAATATAAAATCCATATAATCAAATTATATATTGTGAAATTCTAACTGAATTGTTGTAGAAGCGGACAGTGAGCCAGAATTTGTCAATGTATACGAGTAAATAAAACCGACATGGGAAATATCAACCAACTTTAAAAATTCTAGTGAAATTGTAGGCTCATTTTTTTCCCAGAGATTTTGAACGTGTGCGGCAAACTTTGGTACATTCTTTTTACACCTTCCAGATGCTGGCATGTCTCCCTCCCTCCATTTATTTTCCAACAGTTTCTATTTTCTAAACTCTAATGAATTATGAACACTTGGTCTTGAAAATTTAGTATCAGAATAAGATCACAGATAGATTTGAATCTGAAAAGGATGACGACCATAAACCCAGTAACATGCATGATCTCCCTCCAATCTAAAGCTTAGGTAGAAAGAATATGCAAAGGCATGGTTTCTCATTAATTTTTGTGTCAATTCAGAAACCAAACTCTTTCTGGGATTTTCCATTCCTTAACGCATGGCTTTCCATGTACGTACATTCCCTCCACAGTTTCATGAGTACGTAAAGGTGCATATCCAGAAACATATTCCAAAAAACCTAGCATTTTTTTTTTTCCAACCCAAAAAACCTATCATTTAAACAATGGTTGGCTTAGTAATTCCATTTCTCACTTCACCTATAATTAAGAAAAGCAACAAAGTTTGTTGCTTGAAGGCAAATCTGCGTTGAATGAGACTATTCAGGCTTTAAATACAAATTGCTTTCGGTACTGATCATTCATAAAAGAAGAACTTAATTAAGGGTAATCGTTCACAAAGTGAGAAGACTGAATTAGAATCCCACCTTATATTTTTTTGGTAAAATGATCAATTTTAATTGATAACCAATTGAAGGTACAAAGAGGATATCAGAGGACCTAAAAAAGGGCTACCCTTATGTTCCTAATAATTAAACAAATACAAATTATTAATTGAAACAAAAGAAGCAAGAAGTTTGAAGATGGCTTTAATAGAGTCCTATCCCAAAGCAGTGGTTTTCCTGTCAATCCAAATTTGTAGGGATGTCATATATGGAATATATCCCACTTGTTAAAACAGACTCATGGGAGAGAGCTACGTATTCTGATCGTGAAGCCTCTATCCGAATCAGTTGGATACGTGTAACGATTATTAAAAAAAAAAAAAAAAAAAAAAAAAAAAAAAATCTTTAAAAAAAGAACTGCATGTGCGTGGTCCACTTTCTTCGGAATTCCGCGTATCCTCCGTATAATTAATTCTTTTGCCAAGTCTTCTCCGTATAATTAACTGTATACTACAATCAATCATGTCTAAATATAAGAGAAATTGATTTTTTTAAAAAAAGTTAAGAAAGTTAATTAAATTATTTTAGAGTATTTATATTTATATTTTTTTAAATTAATTTTTATGGCTTATAAATTAATATATAATGAGATAATATACAATGTATATTATACTTGAATAATTTATTTATTTTTTATAATCTCACTGACAAAAATCAACTCAGATATTATATTTAGCATCGATCAGAGTATATAGCATTGGCGAACATGAACCCCAGTGAATAAAAAAGGAGTAACGTGGCGTGCATACATGTCTTGTGTATCTTATTCTGGGCCCCGCATTTTATTCTGCGCCCCGCCTCTTTCGCTTTCAACCTTTTATAAGTAACCAATTGTGTTTAAGAAATTAATGCATTTTTGTATTAAAAAATTGATGTATTTTTTCTTTTTTATCTTCAATTAATTACATACTCTTTCATATCTTTTTTTCACTTAATCTCTTTCATCTACTATTATCAAACTTGACTGTTTAAGTTAACATGTAAATTGATGACCCCTTGTAGTAGTCTCTCTCGAATAAAGTGAAAATCAATTTCAATAATCAGACTGTTGCGATATATATACCGCTGACTTGATATCATAGTAAATTGAAACAGGTTCAACATCCTGCATCCCAAAATCTTTCAACAAACGAGTCACTCAAACTATTTCTAAATGCCATCCCTAAAGCCCTATACTCCACCTCGACATATGATTTCGAGATATTGTGTGCTGCTTCTTTGACTTCCAACAGATGAGAGATCCTCCAAACTTCACTAAATAGCTGGTAACAGATCTTCTTGTTTCTAGACAGTTTGCCCAATCAGAGTCCACATAGCACTCAAGCTCCTTTCCAAGACAATTCCTAATCTTGGCTTCTGTTTGAGATATTTGACTACTCGTACAGCAGCTTCCATGTGTGATCTCCTTGGAGCACTCATAAATTGACTCAACATCCTGCAACAAAGCAAATGTCAGGTCAAGCGGTAGTAAGATAAAGTAAGCTACCTATCAACCTTCGATATTCGGATGAGTCCGTAAGGAGAGGATCCTCTTTCTTGAAAGGCTTGGTCATTTGTTTCTGTTTATTATTTTCCTTCATTGTTCCATTCCCTTCAACACATAACCGGATATGGCGCTCCATGGGAACCCTCAAGGGCTTGGCTCCACTTAGTCCCATATCACCGATGAGATCCAGAGTATATTTCCTTTGGCTAAGCACAATAACTTTTGTTGGATGTCAAGCCAATTCTAATCCCAAAAAATACTTGAGGTGGCTCAAGTCCTTGATCCTGAAATACTTGTGCAAGTGCGACTTTAGCTCATTAATCCTGTCAATGTTATTTTGTGCTATCACAAGATCATCAACATAAGCTAACACAATCGTCATATCCCCTTTATGTTCGTTAATAAACAAGGATTAATCATATTTGCATTGTCTAAACCACATGCCCACTAACTGACATTGTTCCTTGTTCAATGTTATATATAGAGCAAGATACCTTTTGATTAGGAGGATACCTCGTGAAAATACTTGGTTTAGCTCGGGGTTGGAACTTATCATTAATGTTCCGGATGGAAGTAAAAGCTAAGCATCCAAATACCTTCAAATAAGACAAATCAAATTGTTTCTTGTAAGGTATTTCATATGGAGATTTAGAACCCAAGATTTTGGAAGGTGTTCTATTAATAAGAAATGAGGTTGTTTTTATACTTTCGCCTCAGAACTTGATTGGAGCCTCGGAATGAATCTAGATACTTCAAGCCACATTTAATAAACGTCGACGTTATTTCTCTACCACCCCATCTTTGTTGAAGTGTATAAGGATAAGTGGTTTGTTGCGAATAATTTCCTTTTCATTTAAGAATGTTTGAAGCTTAGTATTGACAAACTTTGACCAAGGTTTTTAAAGCCGGACTAGAAAGTTCGACTGCTTGGACCATCACACGATCACAACAATGGCTCAAATTTTGCCTTTAGGTCATTTTAACAGTTACTTAGACGGCTTTGGACCGTTATTTACTCATCATTAAGTTGAAAGCCGCTATTGAGGCGGGACCCAAAACGATTTTATAAAAACCGGACATGCCAACATAAAAAGATTAGAATTTTTTTAAAAAAAAAAAAAAACAAGTATAAAATATTTGAGACGTGTTTTTTGACTCAATTTTCATCCTTATAATTTTAATATAAATAAGTTAATCTCCGGCACATCTTTTTAAATGCAAAATATTTTAATAGTATACTCATTTTTATATTTTTTTTCCAACATTGATTTTTATACTACGTATGTCATAATATAATTAGGATTTTAGCAATTTTAATTTTTTTTAATTTCAATAGTGTTACCTAATATAATTCAAAATGTAATTTTAATATTTAAATTTTATTCATAATAAGTTATATGTAATTAAAATATATTTTTTATCTCATCTTGTTGGATATATTTTGTGACTTTGTTAACTTTTTTTATTAAATTGGATTAAGGACCCCTATCTACTTAATAATGTGGTTAATTTTTCTTTCTATTTTTCTATAACTAGTACTTTGTAATATTTCTATTTTATAAATAAAAAATATTAAATTAGATTAAGGATTAATTATATTTTAATCATTAAATATTTCTATAATATCATTTTAATTAAATTATTATGTCACCGGTTCGACCAAATGGCTCAACCGCTCAACTAATCTAACCATTTGAGCCATAACCTATTGATCTTTTCAATTCAACATCGTGTCTGACTTTTAAAATATTGACTTTAACCCATTATCAGTTCTAATTTTCTTAACAATGGCAAAAAACGGATTGCCAACGTATGCGAAATTTTTCAAGCAAAGTACATTCTCATTCTTATTTATCATAAAAATCCAGGAAGATAACAACATAAAGAAAACATCTATGCCCTTTATAAGTAGGATCCTTATAAGGTCCCCATACATTTGCATGCACTAATTCAAAAGAACAAATACAAAGAGAATGCCAAGGGTTTGGGCTTTAAGGATTAACCCGTGCGCTCTAGTACCATGAAAACTACGTACAAGCCATGGATCAACAAATGAGAAAACGTTACCAAAGATTATTGATCCCCATCCTTTGTATTTATAGAAGATTAAAGTTCACATGTGATAAAAGCGATTTTTTTCTTCTGTCTCTTGGTAACTGCGTATCTCAATGATGGATTCCGGTCAACGCAAAGTGCCACCAGACCGGCCTCCAGCCGAAGGGCAAGATGATCGTAAGAAGAAGAAGGTTGAGGAAGCTCCTCAAGCCATAATGGATGACTCAATGACAGACCCTGATCTAAAGGAATCCTCTGTGAAGCAAAACCATTCCGTAGGTAATGACAGTGAAGACTGAAAGGAAGAAACTCCTCCAAAGTTCACATCGATCCTATCGTGCTTCCAATGGATTACAATGGTGCGGCACATAGCAACAGTATAATGGATGAAGAAGACCTTTTTACTGATGACAAGGAAATTTCCTGGAAATTACCGGAGGAAACAGAGGGAATGAAACAGCTTATGAAATTGTATCCAGTGGCGCCATGCACTCTGGAAGAATACAAGGAATGGTGTGAACCATGGAACTATGCCCTGATCCTAACGGTGCTTGGAAAGAGGCTCAAGAGGGCTTGGGAAAGTCTTGTTTCTCAGTGACTTCATAGAAGTTTGCCAACTTAAAATAGGGGGATGTAAATGACGAGCATCACAACGTAACTGAAGTGAAATTCTGGAAACCCGAGAATGTTTTAACGGTTTTCTTTTTCGGCTGAAATGAACTTCGTGATACTATGTACACAAACATAAGATAAGTTTTATTACTGATAATAAATTAGTTAAAATTCCATTCAAAATTTCTTGGAAAACAAAGACATCATCAAATTTTTTTTGAAACCAGAAAACTAACAAATTAAATTGACAAGAACAACATGAATAGATCAGAAAACTAGGCTTATTGAAAGACAAGTGACAGGGAGAGGAATCAATTGAGACAAATATAAATAAGAATATAGAATTGAACTGGCCGGTCAACTGATTTTGCGGCCATTTGTCCTGATCTGACCATTGGGACCAGGAAGAGGGCTGAGTTGACTCATCTTAAACATGGCATTAGCTAAGTCTTCTTTGCAAAGCCAAGGCTGGGAAGCGTAAGAATTGACAAAGGAATCTGAGGAGCCTCCATTGAAGAGTGATTGGTCTGAGTACAAAATACCCATCTTGTTCACCAGATTCCTGAAGTAAGAGTTGTCGAAAAAGTTGGGAGGGGCAAAATCAAAAGGTGTCAATTGACATAGTGTTTCTGCAAACGACGGCTAAATGTTGGTGTCGTTGTAAGCCCTTGTCCTGAAAAATGCGCACTTGGCTTGCTCTATTGTGTGCGATCCTGAAAAATTATTCATTCGCATTCATGAAAATCTATGTTACGTTTGGACTAATTAATGGGATTGGTGTATCTATATGTTTACAATTAGTCATTTATATACATGGTTTGGGTTCATACAATCAATAAAACCGTAGCTTTTTGTTATTGTTTTCCTTTTAAGAAAAAGAGAGACAAGAATGTGGTAAGTAATTAGTAAACAATGAATATATCAAATCAAGAGATTAGAATTGAATGACTGCATTTGGTGGTGTCAATTGGATTCTTGCAATTTAAACTTATCATTAAAGCCCACTTATATATAAGAACTATTAATTACCTGACAAAGCAACCACTTAATTTCGTGGAGGGTAAATCTCTTTTTGGAGAAAGCAGCGATGAGGGCACTAAGATCAAGAAATGGGGCCGGCAAATCCGTATTAGCCTCATTTAAACTTGCAGTGGTTGAGTCTCTTCTGCCCAATTTCACTTCCCATGATGGTCCTCCCAGCTGACATATATAGATTCATTAATCATTTGTTTAAGAAAACAACCATAATGTGTGTGTGTGTGAAAGAATAAATGAGTTGCTTAAGGTAACCACAGAGTCTGTGGCAGCAACAGCGACAATGCAGCACAGGAGACAACACTAGGACATATCAACTCCAAAACAGATTTGATCTTGTCCATAACCTCAAAATCCCTTAAGGGATTCACATTGGGAAAAGCTGTATTTTCACCTGTGAAATTCGCTGTGTCGTCCAGCTATGCCGATGCATCGCATCCCTATCAATTATATATAATATGGCATGAATAATTGAAATGTAATAAAAATAGAGGAGATCATGGAGAGGCCAAATAAGGAAACTTAATTAAAGGAATAAATTACTTGAACGAAGCAGTCATGAAAACGGAGACGAAGCAAGGAAGCCCCCATGCGAGGCTCTTTGAGCACGGCGGCCACAACCGCAGCTTTAACGGTGAAGACAGCAGCAGGACAAGTGGATGCATAATAATGAGAGGATAATTCATCAGCTGAACCCATCCCATTCATGCATACTAACAACAACATTAACAAGCAGAAGCTGAGTTTGAAGTTCATTGTTGCTGCTTTATGAGCTGTACGTATATACGTTTCAGTTCGATCCTTGGTTGATGCCCTCAAATTGGTTCCTATATTTATACACCCAATTTTCGGCTATCTGATTCGGTGGGCCAACAAAACTGAAGCTTATCGTTAACTGCAATGGATTGAGTTAGAGGCATAAAAGTTTGTTTACTTTGTGGGATGTTAGCTTTATATGCTTCCCAATATGACTGCTCACAAGATGCATGCATGCACGATAGTATTCGGTTCTGTTTTTTTGGCCCACACGCAGCACACCTCCTTCGAAATATTATAATGAAATGCTTGTTATTATACTGCCTCGGTTAGGTAATTAAGCTGTGGATATTAAAAAATTAATTAATTTAGTTATTTGTAACAAATGGATATTGATTTTCCTATAATACTCTTTCCAATTATGTGTATTGTAACCATCCGGATGGAAATCTCATACTAGATGCAATCAATAGGAATATATAAATAAAAAAAAATTATAGATTAGTAATTTGAGAGATAACAAATATTGGAGTCATACATTTAGGATAAAAGTAATTCTCTTATCTATCTCATATTTAGAATTGGAAGTAGTACCTATAATAACATTATGCTGTTAGCCACACTATTCTAAACAATTTGACTTATCATTGTACATTAATCTGATTTAAATATTTTTCTAAGCAATATAATTCCTCCTTTTCAGATAAAATTAAAACAAACTATGCTATTGCAAAGCAAATCAACTCTTCAATTGCCCCTTCATGCGAACAATTTTATGTAAGTAAACAACATTTAAATTAATTTTTCTTT
The DNA here is from genome assembly GCA_037074495.1 of Acacia confusa. Taxonomy (NCBI): domain Eukaryota; kingdom Viridiplantae; phylum Streptophyta; class Magnoliopsida; order Fabales; family Fabaceae; genus Acacia; species Acacia confusa. The sequence continues at coordinate 39,282,447 of CM073508.1, read as the reverse complement.
AAAAAACTATTAGAGGTCCTATAAGTCACTATTGTTATTTGATTTGGAGCATTTTCACCGACATCATATTCATAGTGGGCTGGCCCTTGGAACATATCTAAATTTGAAATACATGTGAAGCAGGAAGCACAATATTTGCAATAATTAAAATTTTTAAGGATTATAGATATAGATTTTTTTGACCTTGAGAGGCTGATGTATATAATTAATTATTTTTTATATGACTATCTGTCTAGGTCAGATTCAAACATTATAATCTGGCCTAGTAAGATTAGCTCTCACAAAAGTGTTTTTTAGATTTACGTTAAACTTGAAATCTCATACTTAAGCAATGGAATCTCCTTCAACCAGGATCAATGCATGTCAGTATATAATATTATAATTAATCAATTGCTTAGGAGCCGCCTTGCCAACAGAAAGAAGCCCAAAATGGAGGGAAAGGAATCATGAATGGACCAAAAATGGCCAACTCAAAAGGCCCATTCCCATGAGTGAAGTATGCCATTAACCCGCAAGTTCATTATAAAAATTAATTTTATTTTGCAACCATATTTAAATTTACTCATCTTGATAAATTATTTATTTTATTTAGACAATTTAACACTGTTAAGAAGGGTGCAGAGGATGTTAAACACTCAAATTACTTGCAAAATTATATGAGGAAACAAATAAACGAATATATGACAAAAATTAAATGGCAAAAGAAATATTAGAATTATTAACGTGGAAAACCTCTAAACTCAAGGATAAAAACCATGAGTTGTCTAGACTAATAAAATATGATCTACTATGATCAAAGGATATAAGAAAGTCTCAAATAAATGCACAAACATGTGCAATCACTAGCCAAATAACAAAAACTATAAATTTACAATAGAGAATAAAGTAGCCCAAAATATTTTTTTAAAAAAAAATTGTTCTTGACCATGAACACATTTTGTCTCACTCGATACCTCCAAATGATGATCCAACCATTGGAAACGACAAACCATATATTCTAAACATGCTAACCAAATTTTAGTTCAATCCAACGAGCAACAAATGTGCAAAAGCATATTTACCGATATTGACATGTGAAGCCATGTTTTTCTCTTACATGACTGTAATATTAGACTTCTTTGACCTCTCTAGCCTTAACCTTAGGGGTGAGAATAGGTTAGACCCCTATCAGGGGCCTACAACCTAGCCTACTTTAAGTCTAGCCTAACTTATTCAGTAAATAGACCAAACTCAGGCTAAGGCCTATTGTTAGGCTTATGTAGGTAAACAGGCCAAACCTATTTTCATAAGGCCTAGCCTTCAGGCCTACAGGCCTAGCCTATTTAGTTTTTAAATGTTTTATTATGCATATTTATATATGATTTAATCTAAATTAATTTTGTAGATTATTTATAAAATTAATAACTTATTCTTAACCTTAAATTTCACATTCCTCCATTTATCAATGAGCTTAACCTTTTCATTCATCAATTGGTCACAACTACTTTTTTTTTTGGTTTACCAGTCAAGGTGGCAATTAGGGAAGATCATGGACCAGACCAGACCGGGTTTGGTCCCAACCCGAGGTCTGGTCCAAGTAGGTCCTCGGGCTGAAAAAACTAGCCCGAGGTCTGGTCCAGTCCAGCACAAGCCTAAGCTCGGGCCTGACCAGACTGGACCACTGGACTGCCTGGACCAATCCAGGCAGTCCAGGACCTATTTTGTTCTTTTTTTTTTAAAGGAAATTTTCTCTTTTTCATGTCCTATTCATTTATTCGGGCAAAAAAAAATGTCCTATTCATTTAATGTAGGACTAGGAGAACTTGCGCGCTTTCTATGTCTGGACAAAAAGAGAGAAGTTACTTTTGTAAAAATGGTGGCATGTATATTGCTAGAAATGAACTCAAGTGCAGAAGGCCAACGAAAGCTTTAATTGTCCAGTGAACAATAGATTCTGTTAACAACATAGAACTAGAATCATGCCACAACAGATTTCCAACGGCCAAAATCACAGCAACAGATTTAAAATAAGAGAACTTAAAATCGAATGTTTAGAGTTTCTAAGAATATGATTTCAGTTTTCAGCTCCCAACTCTCTGCCACAACAGATTTCCAACAGCCAAAATCACAACAACATATTTCCAGCAACTAAAATGTAAATTCGACGACAGCACCAAATCACAGCAACCAAGGTGGAGCAAAAAAAATTTTAACTGAAGAAGACAAAGAACCTAGATCTGGATCAGGAATGCCGAAGAGGACGGAGGCGGAGCTGCAGAGAAGAGCACTGAGCTGAGGCTTCTCAGTTGAGGAACGGGATGCGACGGAGACAAGAATGCTCAGAGGACGATCTGCGACGGAGACGGAGACGGAGTGCTAAGACTCCGGTGAGACGCGAGATGAGACCTTGAGCGGCAGCGCCTAGCCCTAAGTCGTGCAGTCATGCTTGCCTCCGCCTTCCTGGGTGTTCAACTTCGACTAATACCAATGGATTCAGAATCAACAGCTTTTTCTTTCTTTTTTTTCATTTGTGAGACTTTGATTGCAGGCTGTACATTTGGACTTGGACCCTACCCTAATCCAGTATGCTATTTGAAAAAAATAAAATATTTCGAGCTAGACCAGACCAAACCAATGTGTGTCATCACTTGGACCGAGGTCTAGTCCAGCCCGATAAGTTTAGTCTGGTCTGGTCTGTTTAAATTGTCTCAGACCATTTTTTTAAAGCGAACCGGATCGGGTTACCCAGACCAATGGACTTTTTGATCAACCCTAGTGGCAATGCTAGTTCACTATTCCTCCCTTGGTTTATGTCATTTGATGTAACATAAAAATTGTAATAAGTTTATTCTAGTGATGTGCAAATGAAAATGATCCAAATAAGAGGAGTTTGTCTCATTTTTTGCAAGAAAAATAAGAGGTAAAATCTAGTTTTACATGCCACTTGTAGTGCTTGATTGATTTTAAGAAATATATCTCCTTAGTCAATAAATGATCGATTTTTCTTATTCCTATTTGCTCAAACAATTATTGTCATTAGGTGTTCTTTTCTTTCACCTACTAACTCTTTTACTTCATATGAGAATGAATCCTTAAACTTTTTAGACATAACGTAAGCATTTAAATAGATTTGATGAATTATATATGAACTTAGATGCATATACTATAAGACTATATAAAGACCTACATTATTTTAATTAGGCCTTTCAATAGGCTCCAGGCCTTTTGAAGGCCCAGGCTCAGGCTTAACAAAAAGCCTACAAACAAGCTCAAGCTCAGGCACAAGCTTTAGATTTTTGTTGTAGGCCCAAGCCTACTTAGCTACAGCCTAGCCTAGCCTATTTTCACCCTTACTTAACCTATTCAACCTCTGTAGGGCCTCTCTATCCAAAAAATCTAATGTGCCCCCTCTCCACTTAAATAAGTGAAACACAACCTCAAATTAGAAAGTTTTGAGAAAATAATCCTTATCAGTATCACAGAGAACAATTAAGAAACTTTTTTTTTTCATTTTCTCACTCTTTTCCTTTTTTCCTCTTTTTTTCATTTCTTTTCCTTTTTTTTCATAAAATAGGAAATAGGTCAAATTGAAGAATTCAAAAATAGGCTTTTTTCTACATAGGAAGGGTGGTGAAAACCCAACATCTCCTCCCTCATAATTATACGGAGACAACCGCCAATCAAGCATTCACATGATAAACTTGAGACTTTCCACAAATATCAAAGTGCATCCATTCTAACATCTTTGACCTATGTGAAGAAAAATTCTTCTTGAAAGATATTTTAACTAGTTCATAAACCATGCAGTGAGAACACTCCACTTGTCCAATCCTGCATTCTTCAATCCTGATAGTACATCCTTCCTTGTTTTTTTTAATCGATATGACTAAACCTTTGATGCTACAAACTTGATGATGCCTCCATATTAATAACATAAACACTAGCTCTAGCCACCAAAGCTTCTATCATATACACACTTTGGCCATTTAAAGAAATAATTTTTCTTTTGTTTAAATCACTCAAGCAAGTCAACAACTAAATAATTAGGCAATCCTATACAATGCAACCTGTCAACCTTGCTCTAATACCACTTGGTGATTTTTGTGGATGAGTTAGTTTGTTATCATCCCATAGTTGAGTTTTATATTGGAGTATTAAATATTGTATTCAATTTTTAAGATAGTGGAATTTTTCGCTTTAGGCCGTGGTCATTTGCTCTCACTTCCATTAAGGGAGAGATTTTTTTCAAGTTAAATTATTGTGTTTCCTTCTATTATTTTATTACTCATTTTATTTTCTACTATAATTGATTTCATACAATCCTTTTTTATTAAGAAGATTTATTATCCTCTGGGCTCTTTTTAACAAATACCCCCTTCTCTGGGGGAGAGGCGACACAACTAACAAAAGGGGATCTAGAAGTCATAACCTCCCTATGTTAAAATACTACTTTGTAACAATGGGCAATTGTTTATTTTATTTGCTTTGATACAGTTATCTTCCTTTTACATTTATTTCTAAAATTAATGTCTACAAACAGATAACGAGTCCAGATCCGGATTTTTTGCGATCTGCCTGAGGGCTTATTGGGACGATACTGAACATTTAATAGTCTTATTTTTTGTTAGAATGAACACACGCATACATATACTATATACATATGCAGCTTATTTGTTTTGGAGAGGGCTTACTTTTGGGAGGAAGGGAATAATTCAATAATAGGTATAAAAGGGTCAAAGTACGCGTGGCCCAAGAATAAGGACACAGAATGCTTGCATGCACGCCACGTAATGCCCACGTTACTGATCTCTTTTTTGGGGGAGATCATGTTCGCCATTACTAGTATTTAATTTACGATACAAAACTGCGAATTAACTATTGGTTATTGGCTCAAGAGTAATTTCGTCAATAAACTCTCTAGTGGACCAAAATTACCAACAAATTCTTGGAGCAAGAGCAATTTCGCCAACGCCGTTAATTGAGCTTGACGCCGTTAATCTGCCTTCATACAAAAATTACAGAATAAGACCCCAGATGTTTATGAAACTATATTTAAACTCCAAAAAATTTAAAAAATTTTATTTTAGTCCCTCCACGTACTTTATATGGAGGGACTAAAGTAAAAATTATAAAAAAAATTTGGGGCGACAATATAATTTTCTAAAATTTTAGGTTCTTTTATGTAATTTTTATAGGGTCATCCCTACCCCCAAAATCTGCCCTTGGTTACAGGCCTTTTTTTGAACCTTAGCCTGACCTGGCTTGTGGCCTATTGAGGAGTTCTGTAATTTTAAAAATTTTGTAACCAGCCTAACAAACCAAAGGTCTCACCTCAAAATAAGCCTACTTCAAATAAGGCGAAAACATAATTACTTTAAATAGGCCAAAAACATACCTACTTTAAACAGGCTGTTAGATGTAGGTCTGTTTTCGGCCTGTTTAAAGTAGGTCTTGTTGGTTATAATTAGTTTTGATGATGTCTTATGCCATTAGTAAAAGCAAAAAGTTTATATCATATACACTGACTAATTGCTACAATTTAATGTAGATTTGTTCATATGGAGAAAGAACAAGAGAAGAAAAGGAAGAATGAGTTGATTCATGGAGAATAACCAAGAAGAAAGAAGAAAGAAAGAAAAACTTGCTAAATGGAATGAGAAAATCATTATACAAGTTTTTATAATGATTCTTGAAGTCTCTATGATCAACTGGAAGTTGGAATGAGTCAATTCGAAGTTAAAATGAGCAAGTTGAAACTTCCGGATGATTAATGAGTGAGTTACTCCAGTCATCCATGTGTTACTTCAGTAATATATGTGTTTCAGAAGCTTCTGGGTGATTAATGATCGACTTACTCCAGTAATACACACGTTACTCCAGTCATATATGTGCTCTGGTTGTTCATTACTCCAGTAGTCACTTAGATACTGCAGTAATACGCGTGTATCAACAGCTGAATTCGTTTCTGTCAGATGGTTATGCAGTAATTATTAATGTACTGCAGTAATGGTTCATACAGAAAGCTTCTGGCACAAAATTACTGCAGTAATCCTCGAGTTACTCCAGTAATATGGATATTCCAGTAGTTCTGTCAGCATTTCACCTGGGCGACGTTCAGTAATTCAATGATATCTCCCAAACCAGAGATCGTATTGAGGTGAAACCAATTTTGGATGAAACTAGACATCCAAGGCGTCATCCTGTCAAATATTCAGGCCCAAAGAAGATCAGATGAGAGAGCCATGAATTTTTGAAGTTTACCCACCTGTTAACGTCCTGCAGCTGACCAAGGTTCAGTAATTTGAAGATATCTCACAAACTACATATCGTAATGAGCTGAAATTAGTGGCATATGAAACTAGACTGACACACCTTTCTAAAAATATCAAGATCACAGAAAACAAAGATCAAATGAGAGAGATATGATTTTTAGAAATTCAGTGTATGTTCAGAATTCTGGAACTGATTCTTAAATAAGTGAAGAGTTGATGGTTACTCCAGTCGACATCTTATTACTCCAGTAATAAAATGGTGACTCTAGTAGGGCTACTCCAGTAGTCACTTAGTTACTCCAGTAACCCTTCATTATCAGTCACCTCCAGAACCAAAACCCGATAGTCTGTCGAAGTTACTCCAGTAATGCAATAGTTACTCCAGTCATGTAACATCCTTTGCACTAACATTACTCCAGTAACCGAGAGGCTACTCCAGTAAGCTCGATGACAGAAACAACCTAAACCTAAATTACTCCAGTAAGCAGGAGGTTACTCCAGTAAGATCGCAACACAGAAGCTAAATGAACATGAGTTACTCCAGTAATAAGGTTATTACTCTAGAAATATTGAAGACAGAAACAAAGATGAACCTTTGTTACTCCAGTAGCCAAGTGATGACTCCAGTAAGATCGAAGACAAAGAAAAATTGATCATCAATCTACTCCAATCATATTTAGCTACTGCAGTAAGAAGAAGACTAAAAGTAGCAAATTTCATTTCAACTCGAGTCACCAAGTGAACTACTGCAGTCATACTCAGACAGAGAGGAAATGGACATCTTGTTACTGCAGTCATCCATAATTTACTGCAGTAATATGAAGTCAGAAAGTGACTGATTCCATTTCAATCCGAAGCTATTGCAGTCATACATAAGCAACTGCAGTAATGCGAAGACAGAATTTAAGGAAGCTTCGCAAACAACCGTGCTCGTAAAATGGAAATTATTGATTATGATTTCATTACTTATATCATCACTTACTATTATTCCTAACATTGTTTGAACAGTTTTCTAGTAAGTTTTAGATGATCAAATGAAGTTTGGAGCTGAGATCAGTAGACTCTGTTTTGCTGAGCTATAAAGTGACTTTTCAGTATAGGATAGGTGCACATGTGTCAAGAATATATACAACTTGGATTAAACAATTTTGGACACTCCTCTACTGCCCACTCTGGTAAAGGAAGAATAATATTATTTTCAAATTAAATATACTTCAGATTCAGAAATCAAGAATCATTGCTGGAATCAGAAATCAGAAACGCTCTAAGCCATACTCTCGATGGACATCCAACGTCAAGATTTTCAGTGGAGCTCCAACAGTCAGATTCTGATAAGCAAGATCAATATTATCTTCAAATTGATTATCCTCCAAATTAAAAAAAAAAAAAGATTGCCAGTCATCACTGGGACCAGAAGTAGAAATCAAGAATGTTCAAATGGTAATCAGTAAATGTGGATTTCCAACGACTACATCTTCAAGTGGACTTCTAACAGCTATTTTTGAATGGACTTTCAACAGTCATATTCTAGATTCAAAGTGGTCTACTTCATCTATATAAGAATGCCAGAAATGAAGAGCAATAGAGACACAGACATAAGAGCGCACAGTAACGAAAAACAGAGACGTGAGCCTACACAGTGAAAATGCCAATATCCTAACGTCTTCTTCATCTACTCTCTGAATATTTCAATGATCATGTATTTAGCTTAGAGAGTGAGATTATTTGTATTGTGCTTCAGTGTTCATTATATTCACTTCTAAGAGAGAAGATTAATTGTTAATCATTCTATTTGAGAGTTACTCAAGATTGGGTGATCTTGAGTGAGAAACACATTGTGTTGATTACAACTTGTAAGGGGAGTGAATCTTAAGGAGAGGATTACTTCAAGTATAGAGTGTGTAATCAAACAAGTGTATTGATTACAGTTTGTAAGGGGGAGTAAATCCTAGTGAGAGGATTACATCAAATACAGAACGTGTAATCAAGCTGAAAGCAAATAGTGGATTAAAAATCTCAAGTGAAGTTTGGGGACTGGACGTAGGTCAAGGATTGGACCGAACCAAGATAAATCACAGTTTGCATACTCTCTTCCCTTATCTTATACATTTCCAGTACATGCTTATATTTGAATATTTAACTATTGATTTATAAGTTGCGAAAAGTTTTAAAAGTTCTTAAAGTTTTATCAAACACTCAATTCACCCCCCTCTTGGGTGATAGCCAGATCCAACAGGTTTGTTTTCACCCTATTTGAAGTAGGCTTGTTTTGAGGTGAGACTTGTGGTTTGTTAGGCTGCTTACAAAATTTTTAAAATTACAAGCCTCCTTAATAGGTCACAGGCCAAGCTAAAGCCGAAAGAAAAGACCTGTAACCACCGGCGGATTTTGAGGGGTAAGGATGGCCCCGCAAAAATTACAGAAAATAACCTAAAATTTTAGAAAATTATATTGCCGCCCCAAAATTTTTTTATAATTTTTACTTTGGTCCCTCCATATAAAGTACGTGGAGGGACTAAAATAAAAAATTTTAAATTTTTTGGGGCTTAAATATAGTTTCATAAATATCTGAGTCCTATTTTGTAATTTTTGTATAAAAGCATATTAACGACGTCAAGCTCAATTAACGGCATTGGCGAATTTGCTCATATATTTTAACAGTCTGTTGGTAATTTTGATCTACTAGAGAGTTTATTGGCGAAATTGCTCTTAAGCCAATAGTTCGTTGGCAATTTTGCACTTTAACCCTTTAATCAATCAATACTCATGTACTAAAAAAAATAAAATAATACTCACGTGGTATAAAATTTAACTAACTAATTTAATAATTAAGAAAATTAATTAGTTTAAATAACATGACATTTTTTTTTTCAAAACATCACACTCATCTGAGTAATCAATATAACAATTTGTACTTAGAGCCTCGGTAGTCTCAATCAAAGCAACACGCTTTATTGCTTTCTCAAAAGTGATGTGAAAAAGGGAATTATTAAGCCACGCATTGTTTATAATATATTTCTGAATGATGCATACGGAATCGAACTTGTGACTTCCAATGCGAAATCAACGGGTTAGGTTTGTTTCATTATCACTTTATCATTATCTCTTATCATCTTTATATCATATCTATCTAATCAATTTAAAATGCCATAATATTTTTCTCTCTCCTTTCAATAATCAATGACTTAGATGAGTCTATGAGAAATAATGAGAAACCAGAATAATGAAAAGATGTCATTCCGAAACAAACATGGTGCAACCAGCAAGCTTATGTGCAGCTTTACCTTTACGTAGTACGTACTGATGATGGGCAACACATGAAATTGCTGTAGAAGAAATGTACATGGACATTAAACCCATGCGATAAGGAATGGAAAATCTCAGAAAGATCAAGTAGTTTGGTTTCTGAATTATGACACAAAATTAATGGGAAGCCATGCCTTGGCCATTTTCCTTCTGCTTTACCCATTCTTCGCCTCATCTTCTATCGTACCCAACTCGATATTTACGTTTACAAATAATTAAGGTTCAGCCCAGTGCATTGAAGTCAGCTCTGAACGAACGAAATGGCATAGACAATTTTTTCCAACTACTATATGAAGGCCTCCAAACTGGGGTACCAAAATATATATATATAGTCCCTCCATTATTGCTCATAATTCTGGCATCACTTTACTCGATCTCTAATTCCTCAATATTTCTCCATTTTAACGAAACCCAAATCATTAAGGGTCTGTTTGCAGGGAGGGAAAATGGAGGGGGTGGGGGGATTTTATGAGTTCGATTTTCAAAAACAATTTGCAAGAGATTTAAAAAAAAAAAAAATCGGAGAAATGAGGTTATAAAATTTTAATAAAGATGAGATGTAAAATTAAAAAAATTAATTAAAAACTTTCAACCACGTTTTTTAAATTTTTTTTTCTCGGCTTCTTGATAGATCTTGCACATTACGTGTTCCACTTCTCCTTCAGCAACAACAAATTTCGTTTCCTCCTGTCTCGGACCCATACAGCAAGTCTTTTCCTGTAAGGTAATTTCTGGACTCTAATAGTCTTCAATTTTGATATGAAGTATCTTGATCTGCGCTAGTGTGTGTGTTTGTGTTAATTTAGATTAGAAATTAAGATTAGGAAATTTGGGAAATTAATCATACAAAGAATCAACTATTAGCTAGACCATATTCTGTCAAAGCACAGAAAATTAAATACACCTCACAAGTAAGAAGAACGAGGATTTCACTCCTTGTTTCTTACTAGTGTTATATTTCGACTTAGTCTGGCCATACCTATATATATATTTATAGTTTGAGTGGGTGGGTTACATATTTACTGTGAATGATCGAACATACAGTCCCATGTTCATGAGGATAATTAATAATAACGCACATCCAATCTACAAAGTACAAACACTTGATGGACCGATCCAAATTTTGTGTCATGCATGAACTTAATTGTTGACTACTCCGCTTTACAACAGGCCCACATGGTGAAGAAAATCGGATTTTGAATGTTTACGACAGTGTGATATATCTTCTCTATATCCTTTGACAAATAATAAGAGTAAGAAAAAAGGTACCAAAATTCGTGGCAGAAATCCAAGATCTGGAAAGGGAAAAATATATAAGAGCCTGCAATTTCACTTAAAATTATTAAAGTTGGATGATACTTCCCTTGTTTTATCTGAGTTTCTTGTAATGTGTGATCATCCATCTAGAGTTGACGCCACATGTTCCTGATCGGTACTGTTTTGTTCACACTCTAACACTGGCTTGCCACTTTTATTCACACATGTACGTACATTAACATGGACACTTCAGAGATATATTTACAATTTAGGGAAAATTTCAATCAGGTCATAATTAACAAAATTAATTACAATAAGTTTTCTTGAAATCATCAAATTAATCCGAAGCGCCAATAAACTTGAGTGATATTAATTCCAAACTTGAAAGTATAATTTTGCTCCAATAATAAGTTTAAAGAAACCAATGACCAATTGCATGTCTATACTATTTATTCATGAAAGTTATATTGTTGTCATTTAAATTGTTACTGGTTACTCTAAACTTATCATTGGTTTCCATATAATTTATCATTTATTTTTCTAAACTTGTCATTAGATGTTCTAAACTTGTAATAAAGGTTGGATTGTAGTTTCACATTTAGAATTAATAGCACACAGGTCTTTTGAGACTTTACTACAATTTGATAATTTTAAGAAATCTGATTGTAATCAATTCTGTTAATTGGGACCTAATTATAATTTTCTCTCGTAAATAAATAAGCCTTATCACAAAAGATAGAGATGAGAGAGCATTAAATTGGAGGTAACCACCACCAACTCAAGGCTCTGCAGTGCGGTCTCCATAACTCGTGGCTACTAGCTGGGATACTGTACGTGTCTCACTTTCTATATAAGCACTTTGATTCACACATAACTTGCCACTCACAAATATCAAACCAAATTTACCAACAAATATTCAAACCCAAAGAAACCAATCTCTGAAAGTGATGGGTAGACTGCTCGTAGTTGCAGCGTGCATGGCGGTGGTGCTGCTGGTGGCGGCTCCACCCATGGCTGAGGCCATCACGTGTGGTCAAGTGCAAAGCAACCTAGCGTCGTGCATCAATTACCTCAGGAATGGCGGCGCTCCTCCGCCGCGATGCTGCAACGGAGTGAGGAACATCGTCAACTCTGCTCGAACCACCCCGGACCGCCAGGCAGTGTGTAACTGCCTCAAAGTAGCTGCCAGTAGGGTGCCGGGAGTCAAATCGCAGTTCGCTGAGGCTCTACCTCCTGCCTGCAGAGTTTTCATCCCCTACAAGATCAGCATGTCCACCAACTGCGCCAGGTTTCCCCTTTTAATTCCTTCTTTTTTCCATCAAGATCATAATATCTCATGAAATTTCACCATTATATATGTTATCTACATATGCACGTATGAATTGCAGATTTCCCTAAATAACCCTCATATTCTAATGCCAAATCATATGACGCAGTAATTATATAGAGATTGGAAGAGGTTGATTAGTTACAAGTTAATCAGATATACTTAACGCTTTTTATATTGATTCTTTCGCAGCATAAGGTTCTGAAAACAGAGGAGGGAGATGATGCATGAATGGTTGCTGAAGCGGCTATAATATATTAAGAGTGAGCAGTGAAGAATAAATAAATAAATTGAGGAGATCAGAAGGAGGCTCCAGTTGGGCTCTCGATGTGTCTTAATTACCACTTCTAAATTAATGCGTTATATGCTGTGCGTCTTTTAATTATAACTTCTCTCTCTTCCGTTGCTTGTAGGAATCGCTTTGTTATGAATATAATTACATGCTGCTTGAGTACTTTCATTACTTTGTTTATATCACCAACTCTCGATTAATAATAATGTGTGTGCGTTTTTCAACAAAAATTAGAATTGGGTCAGAAAGTTTAGTTACACTCTATTGATTAATCTTCTAATAAAAATATAACGTAAACCATCCATTCGTGAATTTTTAAATATAAGACATTTTTTTATATTATCTCTTGTATTTATATTTTTTTTCAAACTAAGTTACTTAAGTTATAGGTTCTTAATATAAAGTATATTTATCTAATTTGATTAGATTAAAGAAATAAATTAAATTAGTTAATAAAACATGTATTTTCTTAAACACCACAATCATATTCTTCATTAATTCTCTTATTCACTCTTCTTTCTGATTATTAACAGTATCAATAAGGATAAATTAGAAAATTAATAACAAATATGAAAATTTTGTTTTATATTTATGATCAATATTAACTCTAAATATATCTTATATTAAAGATCAAAGGAGTAAATTGATATAAATCTAATTTATACAAAAAAAAAATAGAGATATCATCCATATATATCATAATTAAGTAATTTTTTGTTGAATCCAAGTGGTATCTCCAGCCGATAGCTAGATACTAATCTTTAATAGGTGTAGATGTAGAGATCGCCGAGTTTTGTCCCTCACAAAAAAATCTATTAGCATCGGTTTCCATACAATTAGATCCTGCAACTTTGTTCTATTAGTATCGTTTAACCACTAAACAGGAGTTAACGATACTAAAAAAGAAAAATTAAAACATTTAATCATCGGAGAAAAACAGAGGTACTAAATTAAAAATTGAAAAAGGTATAAGTCCCTTCAAATGCATTGGGGAAAAAATTGTAATTCAGAACCTATATCTGTTATAATTTTATAAAAATATTTAAAAATTATACCTACACTATTTTCTCATAGAGGCTTGGTGTGATTAAGCCCAAAAGAGAAACCAAATTGACAGCCGTTGAGATCCGAGATGATTTTCTTGGACTAGAAATGCTGAAACAACCCCTCGTCCTTGGGTTCAACTGGCGTGGGGGTCGGTTTTCCTCACCTTTAGGGAGGGGGTTCGATCCCTACGTTGGTCAAGGCGCTGGGGGAGGCATCCTAGGGGTCTAGGAAGCAGTGGTAACGCTGGTAGAGGTGGAGTCATGTGTACTCTCTGGCCAGTATCCCCTGTGAACTGGGCTCCAAACGCCCTGCTCTTAGACTGTGGGTGAGCCCGCGCCGACCCCTTTCCTAAAATTTTTATATCACCAAAAAAAAAAAAGAAATGCTGGAACACAAACCCATTCCATGACATCAAGAAAGTCAAGATGTAGCCAGAAACAAAAAAGTCCATTAATCATTTTTCTTGGGCCGTGGGTTGGTTTCTGGCCTACGACATCATTACTTATGAATGTCCGATGAATTTATTTTCCTATCCTTGTCTAAGTCACTAAATTCGAACAAAATAATATTATGTAGATCTTGAAAATTTATGTTCAATTTGGGAGGGGGTGAGTGCCTGTTTAGATAACTCACAAAAGTTAGTTAGTTTTATGTAAATTAAGATAAAACTCTTTTCACATATTTATCTCGTACTATACAAAATTTAGATTTTAGATTTTAGAAAATTTTCAAACACTACTTTTGACGACATATAAATGCAAACGATAGAGTATAAGATATCCTTCGTCCAAGGTGCTCATACATGTGTGTATCTTGAATAAAGTGATTGGTATTTTGAAGATGTCATCATTTGAAAAAAAACCAAAAAAAAAAAAAGTAATTTGAGATAATCATACTCGCCTCCCTAGAAGTAGGCCTAGGATTAGGAACAGACGTTTTGATGGAGACATAGAGCAGTACATTATGTCAAAATCCTGTATGAAGTAAAAACGGGGAACCAGTTTTCCTTCGGACTGAGTGTCTCTGCCTATTTTTTTAGATAGGTAGGGGGTGTTTAGCTCCTCAGTCGTCTAGGTCTAATTTTTATAATTTTTTTATATAAAAAAATATTTTTTATAAAAATATTAGTTGAGAGATTATCTTTATTTTAGATTATTTATCTAATAAAATAATTTTTTTTAAAAATAAGGTCACCTAGATCTCATCTGGACGACTCAGGGGAGCTGAGCGCCGCTGCCTATGTAAAAGATCGGCTGGGAAACTCAATCCTTCTCCTATCCATCCAGTTTTCTTGCTCCTATCCTTCAGCACTGTTCATATAAGGTCTAGATGGTTTTGATTTAATTTATTTTAATTGTTAAGTTTTAAATAAAAATTATTTTAATGTATTAAGAATCTAAAAAAAAAATTTAACTAACATATTTTTAAAAAATATTTTTTTATTTAAAATTCAGCAATTAAAAAAAAATTTATACAATCAAAATGGGAAGAGTCCCCCCACTCCTCCTTTGGACGAGTAGGAAAACTGATTCCAATAATATGGGATGCTTTAAAAATATTTAACTAGCTTAAATATTCTCTCAAGTGTAATGTGTTTAAAACAACTAGACATGTTAGCTTTTGGAGATGGATTTTTCCCCATTTGAATTGATACTCAACGTGTTACCGTGATCTTATATATTTTCACTAATACTTTGAATTAAACCCGAACATTCAACTCTGAAATAGGTATTTAACCATATTAGATTTTCTTTAAAAAGAACTGGTAAAAGTACATTGCTTTCACACACTTCTGATTCAGAAGAACAAAAAGAGAGATATGTAAAGAGAAATGATACTTTGGGACAATAGAAAACATTGCCTTGTAAATAGCAGTCAGATCTCAATTAAGAATAAAAAACCTTAGTTGAAAGTCATGAGAGTTCGGTCGAAAATTGATTTTAACTGCCAATATTATTCTTTTTTTAAAGATCACAAAATGTTATTTTCCTAACTTCAGATCGATGAAGAATATAGCAAGACCCATCTTTTAATTTCAACCTCTTTATTCACTTCGTCCAAAGTATAAATCTGGCAATTCTCAAGTTCATTCAACTAAGATATTAAAACAAATCAAGGAAATATAGTGAACTTATTTATTTAAGGTGCCATAGACTAGTAACAAAGCTGTAAAAAATATATATATATATATATATATATATCTGGTAGGTATTTATTTAAAGAACCAGGTCAAAAAAGAAGTTAAAGAAGCGGACATTGGATCGAACAGGGTTTTTATAGTGATTGTGTTGCATACTCTTATCATATTAATTTAAGGGAACCCGGCCATCTGTAGGTACATATATTTTTCTTCAATCTTTTTGAAATATGTATATTTTTTTTCTAATTTAATGATTTTATTTTTCTCTATTAGTAAAGTTAGCTCTTAGATAAGGGCTGACCGTGCTAAGAGAGCAAAGTTGCAAGAGCCAATGGTGTTAACAGAGTAAATTAATAATTTGATTACCATGTGTCATTAGAGATGCTACAATAATCTATTAAGTTTTTCATATAATTGGTATTTGATACTACTCGTATTAAGTTAAATTTGAGTCTTAATTGACCTATTTAAGATAGTTTTTCTCATATGATATTTTAAATTTATAAAACTCAAATAATCGCCCTAACCTAAATGAACTCGAGTCTCTTTCTCTCTCTCTTTCTTTTTTTTTTTTTTTTTGCTCGAAACTCGAGTCTCATTCACTCAACAATCTAACAATGATTAATATTTATTCAAAATTTCATTACTTTCAATTAAATGCTATCAAGTCCATCAAGTATTCAGCTCATCTACATAAGAAATCCTAACTAATTTATTTAAGGTACTATGAGTAAGTAGGTTGGCAAAAAAGGAAGTACTATAAGTAAGCGGTACAATCTTTGATATTTCCGAAACTTTTTTATTCAATGTTGGAATACGATGTTTGCGGAAGGTACTGGACATTATTTATAATATTTCTCAAATAAGCGCAAGTATTTCAATTAATTTTTAAATTTTTTAAAGCTAATTTCCTTTTAAAAAATGTATAAATTCCTGTCCATTCATTTTCAGCTGACACCCAACTCGGAAGAGGTAATTTAGGTTTGGCGTTCACTTTGGAATTTGGATATATGTGAATTTTACACTTGAAAATGAAAAATAGAAGAAGACAAAAAAAAGAGTACTTCATCTCTTGCTCCTACCATCAGTACTTTCTGATCAGTCCATTACATTGTTGATTGCTTGCAGCACCGTTTGCTTCACCGTTTGGGCGTCTATCTCCTTCTCTTCACTCTGCAGTAATATCACCAATCAAAATTAATCATACAGATTCACTGATTCAAGAGTTGAGAATTAATGTTTGAGAGGATTAAAGGAAAAACAAGCATAAGAGTGAATAGAGACAGAGAAATAAGCAGAAATTAAAGGGCAACATATATATATATGTATAGACACACACACCTGGGATCCTCCAAGAGCTTCGAGCTGGAAACTGTCTTCACAGGAAACGCTAGCATCAAGCACATCAAGGCCAAGTTGTTCAAAGGCCTCTAGAACTGAGACGAGCATGGCAGGGCAATTCTTTTCAGAGAACACGTTAACTTGAAATCCCTTGTCTAGGGTTTCAACCCTCACCTGCAAATAAACAAGAACAAATGAAATTTAATAATTAATATTCAGTATCCATCAATGAAGACATACATAGAACATAAACACAATAAAGACAGCAAGCTAAGTAATATGTATATATATTACCGAAGGCAAGTCATCGTGGAACGAAGTGGAAGATTCAGCCTCATCGTCTTGTTGATGATTTGATGAGGATTTCTTTTGAGAATGGTTTTTCTTTCTTTGATCTCTTGTTGAAGAAGACATATATATATGCTACTCGCTGCTGCTGCTTCTTCTTCTCCTTTTGCTTTTGCTTCTTTCCAGCGTTGTTGCTGCTTCCATGAGAATTGGGGCCTTTATTGTTTTTTTTATATATGGAAAGAATGAGTGATGAGGCTTACAATGAAAATATGTGATTCTCTTGTCTCTTTCCTTCACCTCTACTGCTTCATCTCCCCCACATTCAATTATGCTCTTCCCTTTCACAATTACGTATTTGACCTTATCCCCATTTTATAATTCTTAGCTTTCATTTGTTGTTGCAAAATTTCCTTCTCTCCCTTACTCTCTCTATATATCTCCATCGATCCGATGGGCGACGTCTCAATAATTTAACTTATATATGGAATATTTTTTATGTGCTCTGAAATAATTAGAGATTAAGTGAACAGTTTTAATTCTAAAACATCATCATCGGGTTGATCCAAAATACATAACCACAACAACAACCACCCCCTAAAAGAAAAACAACAATTATCTATTCTTCCAGATTATAATAAAGCAGTGAACTAAATGTTGTCTTATATTTTTATTATTCAACTTTACAAACCATAAGGTAACTATAACGATGCTAAAAAAAAATGAAAAAAAATAGGATGAGTCACAAAAATTTAAGGGAAAACTGGAAATTGTGAAGGAAATAAATAAATAAATAAAATGACTCTCCGATCTTAAATATAAAATAAAGTTTGTAATACAAATTACACTTTAAATTTTATCATATATTTATAACTG
This sequence comes from Acacia confusa, assembly GCA_037074495.1. Taxonomy (NCBI): domain Eukaryota; kingdom Viridiplantae; phylum Streptophyta; class Magnoliopsida; order Fabales; family Fabaceae; genus Acacia; species Acacia confusa. The sequence continues at coordinate 39,264,322 of CM073508.1, read as the reverse complement.
AAGTTAGTAATTTATTGGAAGCTAGTGTGCCTAGTTCCTAGTCTGGAGAGCAGTGAGTCATCGGGCTTTTCACGAGAGTGCATAAATGTGTGGGATTTCATTCCATTCTTAGGAGTCTTACGTGGTACCTTACACTAAACTATATATGCTAATCATCTCCTTTTCTTTTTCACTGACCCAACAGTCATCACATATATATATGGTCAAAGAGTAAAAATATACATATGTTTTATTCTTGAGAGGGCACAGCACCATATTTTTTTTTTGTGAGTAAAAATATACATGTGATTGTCATTTTAGAGCAAAAGTCATATTCCACGATTACATTACTATTCACTCCATTTCTTTATCTTTTATCACGGTGAACAGTAACATAACAGTGGAGATATGACTTTTACTCCAAAATTGTAAACACATGTGTATTTTTACTCCCAAAAAAGCATATGATGCTAGGCGCTCCCAGAAGTAAAGCACATATGTATTTTTGCTCATTGACCCATGTGTGTGTGTGTTATACATTGAATCAAAACTATTTTGTTTAGGTTTTAGATGTATAACCTCGTAGACGTATGATACATGGAGCAAGGAATGGATAGTTAATAATTCTTGTAATGGCCAAGTCACATCCATGTGTGTGTGTGGACACCTAGAAGATATTTTAAAAAGGGAAAAAGAAAAAGAAATTTTAATGAAAAGCCAACGAAATATAAATGTTATAATTATGGAGAAATAAGCCATATGTATATATTTTGCCCAAAACTGAGAACTGAATGAACATACTAGAAGAGGCCTATGAGCATGACTTAAAACTAATATCTAATAATCTACCTAACATATTAGGCGCGCATGGTAAAAGTTTTAGGTAATAGATGATTATATATATAAAGTATTGTTCAAGATTCGAAGAAATATATATGGGTTCACGTGATTTTCTTCATTTCAAAGGAATTAATTATATATAAAGAAATAATTGATGAGGAGGAACATGAAATAAACATAACTTTGGGAATAATGAAAGACCCCCCCCCCAAAAAAAAAAAAAAACACACATGCACAGAAGGAAATTGATGTTTTATGGGGACGCGGCTCCTTTTTAATAAAACTGAATCGTTTTGTTTTGGCGTAAAATACTGAAGCTATGACTCTTTATTTTTTTAAAAAAAAATAGCATTCAGGATTTCAAGTATATTTTTGTAATATTATGATCTTAAAAAAATATTTTAGAATACTGAATGATATTAAAAAGATATTTCATACTGATTGATACTGAAAAAATACTTCATGATCTTGAAAAATTATTTTAGGATCTTAGAAGTATATTTCAAGAATGGAATGATATTAAAAAGATATTGAATAGTGTTAAAAAAAAATACTTCATGATCTTGAAAAAATTATTTTATGATATTGAAAAAGTATTTCAAGGTACTGACTAATACTAAAAGAATACTTAATGATATTGAAAGATATTGAAAAATAACTTCATGATTTTGAAAAATTATTTTAGGATATTGAAAAAATATTTTAGGATGCTGATTAATATTAAAAGGATACTTCATTATACTAACTGACAGGGACGGACCTTATAAGAGACAATGGGGGGCCACGGCCCCCGCAAAAAAAAAATCTGATTTTTTTTCTTAATTTAATATAAATAATGGGTCAACCCCCAAACTAATTATATGAAAGATTGGCTTCATATTCCCTTCCTTCTCATTTGCTCATGCGTAAAGGACGCAACCTCTATTGGGTTAAAGCATTGAAAGTATTGATCCTTTCAAAGCAGCGTGACTCACATTAAAAGAAGAGAAAACACCATACATATTAGTGGTAAATAATAGAAAACATCATACATATCTTAATGCATTTTAATATGAAAGATGTTAAAAAATGAGTTTTTTTAATATTTATATTTAGTATAATAGTAGTTAATTATATTGTTTAAATTGTTAATAGGTTATTTGGAAAGTGATAAAATCTAAGAATAGCTCAATGATGAAGAATATGACAATTGATTCATTTTTCAAAAGGAAAGCTAGTAACTACATAGAAGAAGGTAACACAACTTCTATAAATCTGAATATTTTTTCTTTTCTTATACATTTGATATTCTTTTCTTTTCTTATTTATATTCTTTTATTTTTAAATACATTTAAAAATTTCCTTAAAAAAAATTTTGACCCTTGAATCCCCCAGTTTGGCCCCCCAAATATTTTTTCCAAGGTCCATCCCTGCTAATTGATATTGAAAAATATTTCATGATTTTAAAAAATTATTTTAAAATATTGAAAATATATTTGAGAATAGTGAATAGTACTAAAAAAATATTAAATGATACTGACAAAAATGCTTTATAATCTTAAAAGATTATTTTAAGATTTTGAAAAAATATTTTAAGATATTGGTTTATACTAAAAATATACTTTTAGGATTATGATGCTATTGTTTTCAAAAAGAAGAGTCATGACTTTTAGTATTTTATGTCAAAACGACGCAGTTTAGCAGAAAAGTAGAGCAGCGGACGCTAACGAAGAAGGAGGAAAGCGGCGTCCTTTTACGGGGATGTGACGGCAAATATATATCATAACACTACAAATTTTAAGGTTAATTTAGAAGGGTATTTCCGTAAAAGTGACTCAATAGATATACTCCAGAGAGAGAGATGTCGTGAAGATATGAAATGGTGTCCCGTGAGAGAGTACTCGGAGGGATTGACAGCTAAACAACATTTGATGCTTGCTTTCTCTGTTTTCGATGCATCCCCTCTTTTATTCTCTGTTATTTTATTATTTCTAATTCGATCTCTCTTTTTTATAATATATTCATGCTCCACCATATATATATATATATATATGTGATTCACCAATTCTTAATTCATCATCAACTTAGTTTTAGAATCAGTGATACTCCCTTTTATCCTTATTATAAGGCATCAACTAACAAGCTTATTTGGTTCTTTTTATAAAGCACTTACTTGTTCTCAATGAGCATTAATTATCTTTTTCCATGTATACCCCTAATTAATATAGGCAGTAGGTGAAAATAATAATTAATAGAATATTAGAATTTAGTGTAATTAGTAGTGTTAATATTGTAAATTACTTAAATTTTAGGACAATTTTATTGACTTTAACTACTTTTATTAATATGTGAGAATTGTTAATTAGTGTCTTATAATAAAGACCAGAGAGAGTGTATATCGTTAACACTAAAATATAGTACTAATACATATATACATCATTCATTAAAATTGATTTGTTAAAACCAATCTTTATCATTTATTTTGGAAGCAAACGAGAACAAGGTAACCATGGATCATCTTCAAATATATTCATCCTCATGTTATTAGTATCTCCTCATAACTTGTTTTGGAACTGGTTTTGGTTGCTATCCTTTGGATAAGTACCGTATGTTCGTTTTATCTAGATAAGATTTGGACAATCTAAATTTTATATTTAAAAAAAATTAATGAGTAGAAAATATAAAATAAGGATAATATTTTAACTAATATTTTTTTAAAAAATAATTTTTATTAAAAAATCACCAATTTAAAAAAAAATGATTTTTTTTATACTCTCGTCTATTGGTCTCATTGCATGGCGGTAGTTGATAGAACGAGATAAGTTTCAACCATATATAGTTCTAATTGATTAAAGGGAAAATTGATTACAGGGCCCAAGGAAGAAAAATAATTACAAAAAAGACCCAAGAAACATTCACATGCCAGAAAAGGCCATAGGGCCTTTTCTGGCATTTTTTTTAAAAAAAGTGTACGGACATAGTTGCTAATTGCTACAGATGTAGTTGTTAATTGCTACAGATGTAGTTGTTAAAATGTAGTTGTTAATTAGACTGATTTAGTTGTTAATGGGGACTGATATAGTTGTTAACCGCTACTGATGTAGTTGCTAACGTTTTTTGAAAAAATGCCAGAAAAGGCCCTTTTAGGCCTTTTTTATAATTATTTTTCTTCCTTAGGCCCTGTAATCAATTTTCCCTTGATTAAATTGTGGTTACTTTTCAGATTTATTGTAACTATGTTTCACAAAAATCACACCCATTAATCATAGGCTAGTTGTCCTAGTGATTAGAAGCAGCCTTGTGAATATGTACTTGTTTCACTTATATCAAACTCACAACCATCTCAATTTCCTGCATGATATGATTAAATAATCACTTAATTATATATCAAGAGATTCTGTCACGTGAATATCAAAGTTGTATTTGCTTTTTAATTATTACTCCTTCCAATCCTAAATATAATTGAATTTTTTTAGAGATAATAATAAAGATAATTAAATTATTTTAAAATATTTATATTTATTATTTTTTTCTCCAAACTATTTTGTTTAACTTATAAAATAATATATATTATTCAATGATACACAAAATATTATATGATTAAGTATTTAGTTTCCTGAATTTCTTAAAAAAAAAAGTCAACTCTATATTATATTTATGAGTGAGGGATTATTAAATTAGATTAGATGTGATCCCATACATATTATGCATGATTTTATTATGTTTTGTTACCAAGGCCATGCCTATAAATTTTAATAGAGACGCCTGAATGGTGTCATTCATATATATATATATATACACATACACACACATATTTATAATTTATGTGTGTGTATGTATGTGTGTGTATCAATTCTCATTATTCTTATTCAGGTTTCTAATAATGTACGCATTTCATTCATTAGTCCATCATCATCTAATTAATAACTGGTGTTAAGAAGGACATCACAAATTAGAACTCAAATAAGCACCATCAATTGAAATATACAAAGAAGGACATGCAGAGCTTTGGCTGGGAGCCTATAGCTTAGGGCTATTACATAATTAAATCTAAGATGTTATTTACTATTATATTGTCATGGCGTGGTTTGTGAAAATGAAGTCTATAAATATGAGAAAGTAGCTAATTAGTTAATTAAGTCTACACACACACACACACACATGCATGAGATAAAAATTGATAATGACTCCATTGCATAGTATAATGAAAATTAAGGCTGACCACATGACTTATGAATGAGAAAGAAGTCAATTTATATACGTAGTGAAAATATACAAAAACATGTTGAATCAATAATTAAATTGAGCTAGCTAGCTTTAATATCATTGTTATAGTTTCACGAGTAACAACAAATATATGGAAACCCATATTACATGTTTGTGTTATGCTAATATTTCTTTTAAGCTTAATTAAAAACCCTGAAATGGTACGCTATTCCTTTCCATGCATAGTCCGGAAGAATCTTTAATATGGCTCTAAGAAAAATGAAGTTATACATATACCTCGTCATGCCAGATTAAGAAATTGGAAAAATCTATATAGGGGCCCAAGTAATAGAAAAAAATTTAAAAAAGGCCTCAAGATTCTAAAAATATTAGAAAAGGCCCCAAGGTCTTTTCTAATATAAATTCATTAAAACTTTTAGTTATTAACGGGGCTGATATAATTGTTAACGGGGCTGATATAATTGTTAATGGGGCTGATATAATTGTTAACGTTTTAATGAATTTACACCAGAAAAGACCCTGGTATTTTCAAAATCTTGGATCTTTTTTGAAATTTTTTCTCTTACTTAGGTCTGTATACAGATTTTCCCTAAGAAATTTATGCAACTGTTCAAACTCTCAATGCTTTAGAACGTGTTTGACCAACAGTCTATTAATTATTCGATTATTAGTGGCATTACAAGTTTATAATTTTTGATAGCATGAATCCAAAACTTGTGCCCCATGGAAAGGTAATTCATTATGATCACGACCTACCTGTTCACATGTGTGCCCATATAATCATCACGAGAAAACAATAATTCAAAGAACAAACACTAATAGAATAAGTAATCTTCTTTGTCTTTGGCTCTAGCTAGCTAGTTTAATTTCAATTTTATTCCTCATAAATATATAGGGTCTTCATCATCCCCTACAAACACAGCTTATCTCTCTCTTCTTTCCATGTTATTAAATATACATTCATAAATCTTTCCAAAATATAATAATGTTAGCGGTTAACGAATGATTATTTTATTTAAGATCATTCTTTGAAAAGATATTCTTGAGAATATACAGAAATAGAGTACACAAACATAAAGTAAATAATACGACGAACAACTCTAGTGGTTATCAAAGGAATTTTCCTTCCACTTTGTTTGTAAGGAAAGGAAGATCATGGACTCATTGGGGACATTGTTTGATTTCATTCCATAGTGCATATATATAATGTAATATACAAATAAAGAGTAATTAGTAGAAGAATAATCAGCAGCACGTGCTTTGCCTTTCTTGCTTTGACTAAGACGTGATGATTAAGAGGGGGTAAGGGTCGTCATATTATTCTGGAGGAAATTAAATATGCCAAAAGCAATATTGCAGGATATTGTTGAATGATGTGATTGATTTGATTGAGCCACGTATAATTCATTAATGGTCCAGGTCTTCATAATACAATCACTGCTGAGGCTGACTTGGTGCTTATCAGTTTTGAGATAATTTTGCTTCTTGTAGCTCTGCTAATTTGCTAATATTATACCTTATGCTAAAGTTTATATTTCTTCAGCAAATAGAAGCTTTATATTTTAATTTATATTAATCATATATCCATTAAAGTTGAAGGAAAGTGTACTGTTTTTTATTCACGAACATTATATAGTATATCACAGATTATGTGCGATTGAACGGGATTGCACGTACTTAACTAAAAGATTTTGATATTGTCGACCGCATTGATAACATTGATATAAGAAGTACAAAATCATGTCTTTCCTTTCTCATTTATATAAGCTATAAATATCGGGGTTTTTTATTGGCCTGGATCTTTGTTGTTGGTTCATAGGAGATTCAATGGTAGAAATTTCAAAAACCAGGACTAATTTACCACATTAATTGAGTCAGCTTTTTGCCAAATTTTTTTTTTTATATAACATGGCAAATTTTGTTTCAAACTTGTAAAAGTGATGCTATTGTGTAATAAAGTTTTCTAAAATATTAAATAAAATTGGTACATGTATGTTTTAATTGAAAAAAAAAAATGAAATACACGGATACAAAAATACTCCTTTGGCCCTATTTATAAATTAAAGAGAGAACATTTATTTTAGATTCTTAGTCTTATTTATAAGTCACATCATTTAATTTTTCATATAAATATAAAGTTACCATTCATTTATTAGTATATTAACTTTGTGTTCATGGAATATATTGTATACTTTCTTTTATATTTATTATAAGGTATTAACTAATAATAATTTGCTCAATCCTTTTTTTAAAGTATTTGCTTGTTTCTAAAGATCATTAAATTTTTTTTTCATACATACCCATAATAAAAGTAGTGGGAGAGGTTAATAATTAATATAATGTTAAATTTGAATACAATTAATAAAGGTACTATTAAAAATTACTTAAATTTTAAAACAAATTTAATATTTTTAACTATTTTTATTTGGTTTGTAAAAATTTTTAGTTGATATTTTATAATAAAGACTAGATGGAATATTGAATAAGCCTAAACTTGAAATTTTTTTAAACTTCAAGGCAGAATTAACGATGTCTAAGGTTTTTCTTATAAATAACAACAGATAAGTAGTGTTTTTATTATATTGTCTGGGATCCTGAGTCTGTCTCACGACAATTATATTGAAGCATTTAATGCAGCCCATATTAATTTAATTAGAATCCAACATGACCACAAAAGGTTGGTTGTTAATCTCTCTCAGTATTTGGTGTGATTATTAACTCTTGTTAATTTATATTTTGGTCATCCACGTACGTAAAGTGTTGAGTATTCTTGAAAATTTGTTATTTTATTAAAGGAAACGCACACTGTACGTAAACGCAAAAGAATCATAGCTGAAGTTGGCAATTCAAAGTGATTTCAACAACCACGTCAAAATTTTTTTTTAACCAAATAAAAGTCTAAATCTAATATTTATGCCTGGCTTATGGTAAAAAGATAATGAAGAATATGTAGGTTTTTCTTTAAAGGACAAAAATGAATGGGGGTAATCAAAACGTTAAAAATTAAAGAAAGTCCTTCACCTTGTTAGTCAGAATGTATCTATCAATAATAGATTACAATAAATATATCAAAAAAATATTTTTTTTCCGTCTCATAATTCTTGCCCAAAGAGAATTTGAATTGGATTTGTCCTCGTTAATATTTAAAGAAAAGGGGTCAATCAATCTCATTCTGCATTAACCATATCACAGTAATTTATAATAATATAATAACGAAACAGTAAAATTATCACACACAGCACATACCAATTTCTTGTCTTTTCTTTGCTTAGTATTTGTATTTTCAATCGAACTGAAGAAAAAAACAGTGCATGTTGATCTGCAATGTATTGCCTTTTTGCATTGTCTGACCACACACACACACACACAGACAATTCTCATAATAAAATGAAGCGGTGCAAGGGGTAATGGTAAAAATGATTGTATATATACACGTCCTATCGATCAGACAAAATGAATATTAATCTAAATAGTGCAAATTTTGGAACTCTATCTCGTGACTACCCTCCTTTCCATGACCTTTTTTCCCATCATTTATTTATCATTCCTTTTTGCTATGCACGAATATGACTTCTGGAATGAATTTAAACCATGCACAGTAACTACTAAGTCACGAATCCTAATTAAATTGATATTGTTCTTGGGATGATATCAATTAAAAATACCTTTATAATATTACCGGATCACCTGAGCTCCTATATTAGTTGAATTTTCTGTATCTTGTCTTGATAATTAATTGATATTAGTTTGATCTCTGAGCTAGCTATAGCTGATGGAAGAATATATTAATGAGTAGTGGAAAATTAAAAATCCCACTTTACTTTTTCCTTATTTTGGCAGAATACGAAGAGCTACTTTGTTCTTGTTGGCTTGCAGAAGCCTGAGCAGAAGTTGTCGTGTGCATGCTCGTGAGTGAGAGAGAGAATCACAAACATATGGCTAGCTAGCTTATAAACAACTGAGTTAATTGCTTCATATATATTATGACATTTAATTAAAATAAATAAACAGATTGTGCAGATGCAGTCAATAATTGAAGGAGATATAATATTTAAGATATATTAGTAGCATAATGAACTTTTGATCTGGAATTAATGGGGAACATGATAGCCAATTAGGCTCACAAGGCCTCATGAAATCCAGGAGAAATGAAAGCGAATAATTTAAAATTTTGCTGAATATATATTGAAAAGATCTCAAAGCCCATTTTGCTGCTAGCTTAGCTACCTACATATATAGCTAAAACCTAGCTAACATATATATGAAACCTCATCAGTTAATTAAAGTCAGCCCTACGAATTGAACTCTCATAAATAATAATTTTGCCTCCATGTCCAACGTGAACATCATTATCAATTAGTATCAAGCAGCACAATATCCTCTAATGTTTTTCCTCTCAGTTAAAAGGGAAAGTGAATTAATCATAAACCATACGCATATGATAAGAAAGATACTCTCAAGTGTAAGGATTATTTAAAAGAAACCTATAATTTAGCAAAAAGATGTGTATGCAATACGGTTTGATATGAAGGTCTATTGAAGGTCTAGAAATAGTCTATTGAAGGTCTACATCTATCTGGGGTCAGTTTGGGGCATTAAGTGACAGGTGTGTTGACGTGGACAGAGTCCCAAAAAGGACATACCACCCCCTAATGTAGTTGAGAGTTGTGAGTGACATTAAGGTTCACGGGCTAAGGTTGCGTTCAAAAACACAACAAAGCGGCTTCAATTGTAAAGAAAAAATTAATTTGATATCATGGAGGGGAAATTTACATGAGCATATCGTACAAAAGTTGGTTTGTCTCTTTTCCTCACATGTGGGATTTAGCCAGCAATACCTACACATAGAAACAACCAAAACTGCAAAACTGCATCGATCACTTGCAACATCAATAGCATCATTTCTTGCCATTTTTTTAAATGATTTGGCCCACCCGATACAGCTAATACTGTGAGTGGATGCTACCCCCACAATATAGGAGTTTTGATTCTCTTTTCATTTTTCCTTTGTCAATAAATATATATATATATATATATATATATATATATATAGAGAGAGAGAGAGAGAGAGAGAGAGATATTAAAAGCTAAAAAGCAGTGAACCACGCACATATATAAACTGAGTCATATATATTATTTTGTGTGACTCATACTCTCTGAGAATATATAATTAATTATGTGGAACTGTATATGATATGATCCTATAAATGTTAAAAATTCTTCTGCATACGAGTTTACTCAATTAGCTAAAGATGACAGCAAACCCTACAATCCATTATATATGCTCCTACTTTGTGTTGCAGAAGGCTTCTATAGCTGATTTATTCACTGAAACGATTGGCCACCCATCCTAAAATATTGTCTTCCACTCTAATTAATCTTTCTCATGAAAAGCCTTTTTGTTTCTTTTTTCTGATACAAACAAAAAAGGATGAGTAGGAGGATTATAATGGAACCGAAATACTGAATTACGAAATCCTTGACTATAAGCAGTGTATACAAGTTAGGTGACTAGGTGCATTTCCCCATGAATGTTGGACACTTTGAGAGTACTATCCCCTTAATTAAGTGATACTTTGATTAATTTCCCAAAGGTATCATTTGCTTTATTAATTTCGTATTTCAATATTGTAGCTTCAGATTTTTCAAGAAGTATTTCATCTTTTGCTGTCAACGCATGCGATGCTTAAGCTCGTGGTTAGAAAGAATTAATTAATTAACAGATAATTCTGCCTCAACATAATATTTTATAATAATAACTAGGTGTATATGATTCGGTGCCTTGTCATGACATCGTGACGAGAATATTAATTAATATAAAATCAAACTTCAAAGAGCCAAATGACGAAAAAATGTTTTTTCAATGACTAAAATATCAATTCGCCCATATATAATTATTAATGACCATGGTTGTTTTTGGGATTATTGCAGGTTTGTAGTCCCCTTCAGATTATGAAGCCATTCTGAGCTAATTGTATGGATGGCGAACCTAGCTAGGGTTTGGCAAAAAGCCTTTAATTCTGCACCATACAAACAAATTGTTCAACAATGTAGTACGCGCTTATATATACTATATTTCGAATAACATAGTACTCGATTAGATTCATATTTGTATGTGCTAGCTATTGTTTTAACGTCTACTGCAACACGTGAGTTTAGGATTTGGCAATTCAAAGTTTTTTTTTTTTTGCTCAGAACAATTCAAAGTTGGAATTGGTGATTTTGAGAAGATGATTTGTACATGCTATCCTCTACAAAGTTACACACAAATTAAATGAATGCTTTTTTATTTAAATTCATGTCTAAAAATATTTTTCTCAAATGATAAACTTTTAGAACGTTAACAGACACCTCTATTTCTGTTTTAACATTATCCAAAACTAAAACAATTTACAAGCATAAATTAGGGAGATGAATCTGATTTTTTTTAAAAAAAAAATGTCATCTGTTGATTAATTTTCCCCACTTTGTTTTCCATCTTTTTGAAGCACCAATAATTCGAACTTACCATCTCCTGTCCTGTCCTTTTGAGATCACTTTCCTATCTCTTCTGACTGTCAACTAACTTGTCTAAATCCAGGCAAACTCAATTAATTTAACCTCCTTGTATTCACTGTTTTCCTTTGAACGTAATGTTAATGAAATTGAATCTTCACAGAAAGAAATATGTATGATCTTTGAATTGCTGTAATTAATGTCAGTCAAAACACAGAAGCAATGGTATAAATTCTGTGACGCTTGTTTAATTAACGCCTATGAAGCGCTCTATAAACGATGAAAAGAAAAACATGTATATTCTTCGAATTTATGATTTGTCTTTTGAAGCGTATATGCTTTAGTGGCAAATGCAAATTTATTTTGGGCTGAAGGTTAATTGGAACTTCCCATTCTTCCCCTTTTCTTTCTGTTATGTCTCTCCAATATGTAAGCTGCCATCTGTTTGTTGAGGTTTAGGGCTGAACTTAATCGGTTCCTTTTTTGGGCTCAAAGAACTAATATCTCTAAGCTCATATGTTTGCATTCCGACGCAATATAAACCTGAATAGTAGTTGAACCCCACTTTGCAAATTGGAAGAACTGATTTCGAGACTATGAATTTGGTTTGTTTTTCTACTTTTTTTTTATACTAGGTTTGTTTTTCTACTTCAATCTTAGAAAAATGGCTTTTTGCACTTATAAGATTTCAAGCCTGTTTACGGTTGAGGCCTAATTGCTTCAAAACTACAGTTGTCAGAGGCCCACAATTAGTTCATTAATTACACGCCAAGAGAAAAGTCCATATGAAAATTTGAACCTTTTGAGAAGAAAATGTCTGGGAACCACGGCCACCAGATAGGTTTAAAATTAATGTTGATGCTGGTGGTGCCATGTATGTGTTTGATGAACGAGCAGGGAGTTCTAAGAGATAGCCGAGGAACTTGGATATCTGAGTTTTCTCAAACTCTGGGTAAATGCAATGCATATGAAGTTGAAGAATGGGCTGTATTTAAGAGGTCTACATGATTTGTTTGGGACATGTGCTTCGAGAAAATAATCCTAAAATCTAATTCAGAGACCCTTATAGAAAAATTTAAGGGTATCGTTTCTGATGACAGAAAATGGTTGCTTAGTGTTTCTGAAAATTAAGATTCTTAATTACTTTTCAAAGGCAAGTTAAATGCCAACATATTTCCCGTGAAAAAAACGAGGTTACATGTGTGTGTGTGTGTGTGGTTTGGCAAGGAAAGGGGTTCAAAATTCGGAGCTTTAAGACTTGACTTCTCAACGCTTGAGGGTCCTAATGGAAAAGGATTGTACTGTTTGGGGTTTAACTCCCCTAATTTTTTTTTTATTTCTAATATATTTTTGGGTTTGATTGGTGCCTTTTTCAGTTTTTTTGTAGTGAGAAAACCTGAAACCGCGCTTTGAAAATTTGGAGACATATAAGTCCCATCTGATTGGCTTGTGTTATCTCTCCTTATTCTACATTTGGTCCCCTTTTATTCGGCTTCTTGCGGGTAACCTTATCAAAGAATCTAGTAGTACTCCACCCATCCTACGTACATTTAAAATAGAGTTGATTTTAAAAAAAAAAAAATTAAGAAAGTTAAATAAGTTACTGAATCATATTATATGTTATGTTAATTTATAAGTTAAATAAAATAGTTTGGAGAAAAAAATGATAACAATAACTATTTCTAAGTAATTTAATTAGTTTTTTTAATATTTAAAAAAAAACAACCATATATTATATTTAGGACTGAAGGAATATTTAGTTTCATCATATATCCAAGATAAAATGAGACACTTTGTTTTCTTCATTCGGTATATACACAAAGATTGAGTTACGTACATTGCTGACGCGAATAGACAGCCAGTTAATTGGAGTTAGGGGTGGAAAAAAGTCAGGGGCCTGTGGCCTGACCTGTTATAAGCCTGGTCAGGCTTGACCTGTCAGGCTAAAAAGTCAGGCCAAGGCCTCTTATGAGGCCTTTTTCCTCTTAACAGGCCAGGCCGAGGCCTGATAAAAGGCCTTTTAGGCCTGTCAGACCGGCCTGTTTATATTATTATTATTAATTTATGTAATTTTGGCTTGTTTTTAGCCTGTTTTCGGCTTGTGGCCTGTTATTTATATTATTAGTATTAATTTATGTAATTTTGACCTATTTTTTGCCTGTTTAAAGTAAGTCTGTTTTCGGCCTATGACTTGTTAGCTTAATTAATTAAAAAAAGAAAAAAAAAAACAAGCCTTAACAGGCCACAGGCCAAACCCAGGCCAAAAAATAGGTTTGTAACAGACCACAGGTCAGGCTCAAGCTAGTATGTTACAAAACAGGTCTAGCCTGTTAAGGGTGAAGTCTGACCTATTTCCACCCCTAATTGGAGTCAAAGCATGCTAAGCGGAGACATATATATATATATATATATATATATATATATATATATATATGGTCTTGAAGGATAAAAATGATAAAGCATTCGTATGGGATCAAGCTTTCCTCCTTTGCGCCTTTCTGTTTGTTGCCCTTCTATTCTCAAAACACTGCCATTTTGGAGTAAAATTGAAAAGAAGCTTGTGTGTTTTTTTTTTTAAAAAAATATTTTAGAATACAAACTAATACTAAAAATATACTTCAGGATACCTACTAGTACTAAAAAAAATATTTCGTGATCAATAAAAATTATTTTAGGACTTAAAAAAATATCTTGAAGTATATTTTAAGTATGATCAATCAATACCCTAAAATATTTTTTCAAAATTCTAAAATAATTTCTTAAGATCATGAAGTACTTTTTCATTATTTTAAATTAATACCATATCAATACTCTGAAGTATCTTTTTAATACCTGTTAGTATTATAAAATACTTTTTTTAAAAAAACAACACACAAACTTCTTCCTAGCTTTACTCCAAAACGACATTGTCTTGAGAATAGGAGGGCAGCGGACGAAAGCATGATCCATTTTCATGGCATGGAATTTTCCAATCTATATATGTTGGGGTTACGAATCGAGATTTTTAAGGTATAATGGGTTTGGGCTCCAATTTGGTGAGTCCTTCTTGTGTTTAAAAGGTTAAGCCTGCAAAAAAGAGAGGCGCACGCTTGACTTGGCTGTTTCTATTTCCTCAATTAATGGAGATGAGAATGAGAGTAGCTAGTCATGTATGAAGTGGATCCTATGCATGCAATTATAATGAAATCAAACACAGATTAAAGGACAGGAACAGTTACGTTGAATTAGAAACAGGAATGAATTCTTTTTAGGGTTAAGTAAAAAATTAATCCCAAAAGTTTCCGCTAAGAAGCCGTGTTATTCTAAAATATTTTCTTATCTCAATATTACCCAGAAGTTTTTAAACGTAGCAATATTACTCATTTCTGTTAAAAGGTTAAGAGTTAAAGTCAATTTTTTTTATGATCAACGGTAGAATTTTAATGGATTAGAATAATATTACTACATTTTGAAATTTTTGGAGTAACATTGAGACAAAAATAACTTTCAAGTTAATATTGTTCCTGGGTCTATATTTCTAAGATAGATTTACTACTTAATCATTCTTTTTATAACAAGTATATTTTGCGCATTATTGTACACTACACATGAATCCTCTCCTAACAAGGATTCAAACATTCATTGATTCATCAAATATTAATATCCCTCAAAGATCCAATCCGTTGCTAAAAGGAATTAATCCTGATATATATATATATATATATATATATATATATATATATAGACTGACTTTATCACGTGAGGAATGATGTGTACATTACATCATTCCTCATATAATGCATTATATTAGTATTAGTAGTAGTATAAAAGAAGAATGCATTCTATTAATGTGTAGAAGGCCAAGAAGAATGCATTCTGAACGATGGAGATGCGCGTGACACTTTGCTTGTTGGCTCATATTGTCGTTTCCGTAATTGACAGAATAAATCATCCCCTCATGACTCACCCTCACCAACCTCCTTATATTTTGTCATGTCCCTTAAATAACTCCACATCATTCATTCATAATTTACCTATCTAGCTCCATCTTAAGTTTGAGTTTATTTTCTATACAAATACTCATTTATTCACATCTATCTATTTATATTATCTAATTTAGAAATATTAATAAAGTTAAATAAATTACTTGTAAAATATGTGACATCGTCCTCTCTATAAAATACTTTTATGTAATATTAAATTGTACATTATGAGTTAGACAAAGCAGTTTGAGGGAAAAAAAAAAAACTATATTCATGACCGAAATCAACTCCGAATTACTGGTTTTACGTTGATGACTGGGTGAGTAAAAGCTATTAACGGATCTTGTCTATAAAAATTGTAGGACAAGCAATAATGCAAGTCATTGTAAAAAAATGGCAGAGGACACACACGACATATATGCTAGCTCAATATGATTTGTTTATTGTTGTTTGCAATTTGTTTTCTCTTTGACTTGCAACAGCTGTTAGCTTCTAGTCAGTTCCAATGTGTCATGTGCAAGGAGTTTCCGTGGACTCTATTATACTACCTTTAGTCCTAATTATAATGTAAGTTTTTTTAGAGAAATTAAGAAAACTAAATATGTTACTTAATCATACCATATGATGTGTATTCTTAGATTATAAATTAATTTATTAGTCAAACTAATTAGTTTAGAGAAAAAATAAACATACTTCAAAATAATTAATTAATTTCCTTATTTTCTAAAATAAAATTAAGAGTACTAATTTATGCCAAAACCAATGAACCACCAAAAGATAGGCTCAAAATAAAAATAACAATACTTTAAAATAATTTAATTAATTTTCTTAATTTCTTAAAAAAAATTAAGTTAATCTTATAATTAAAGCCGGAGGGATGTACTAGTTTATGCCTAGACCAATGAATCACCAAAAGATAGGCTCATATATATAGTCGCTGTCCTCTTCTCAGTTTTGAGTTTTAACTTTCATCTCCAATCATTATCGTAACTTTTGTACAACATGCGTGCTGTCAAACACTGACTACAGGCATTTTCTGAATCAATTTCTTTTTCCTTTTGCTCCATTTTATATTGAGACTGTCTGTCCAGCTTCCATGTATTTGATTTTAAATGTTAATCACATAACTGTGACTCTGCGCGTGAGTTTAGCAAAGTACGAAGTAGGAGCGATGAGGATAAGCTAAAAATTGAAGCCACGTCAGAATGAAATCTTTTTGGTTCTGGGAGGATAAGATTGTCACTTGTTATTGCTAAAATCACATATAATAATAATAATAGTAGTAATGGGTTTCTTGATCGCGTCTACGTATATTGCCAGCTCTTCACACTTCATTTACAAGCACCACGTACAAACGTGACACCATCTTTAATTTATATATCATTCATATCATATAATATACATATAATTGAAAGCTTCCATGCTCTGGTGTCGGGTCTAATCACAGTATATATACCTTAAAAATGTAATCTTATGTGAAATCAATCAATCATTATGATGGGTGATTACACATTAAATAATTATATTTCATTATAGTTCTTAATTATCACGTGTATCACCGGTGGCCCCACAAGAAAGGGAAAAAAATACTGGAAATGCCTCTTCTTCTTTATGAACCAATTGGATGTTTATGTTGGAAATGATCATTATTTTCAATGCAAATTAATTAATATTGTAGTTGGAGCGAGAGGACGAGGGAAGTCTACATGTGGAAGACATTCTAATTGCTTTCCATCTTATATGATTTTAAACAAATCTTACAAAATCGTAGATTCAATATATGTACGCACAGTGTATGTAGGTTTAGCCGACACCCTCTCCCTCTTCTCTCTGCATCTCACGCTCCCATCTTCAACACATCTCGCTCAACTTGTGTTTCCATTACAAGTCGCCGGCGAGCCTCATTTTCGTGTCACAGACGAGTTGGAGTTGTAGTATAGAGTTCAAATCTTTCATCTGCGGTTCTCTCACTTTGAGTTCTGTCGGTTGTGGTCTTCTCTCGTCTTTACGGCAAATCCTTTCCTCTCCTTCTCCAGATCTGATTTGTAGAGGTGAGATTTATCTTCTTCTTTTTTTTTTTTTTTGCTGTGGTACTGGATTTTATAGTGATGTTCTTGTCTCAGGAAATAAACAGATTTGCATTCAAATCCTCTTGGTTTGATGTTTGTTTAAACGTTATTAGATCCAATTATCTCTTGGTAGCTCGGATTTGTGTTCTTGGGGAAGATTTAAAGAGGTGTGGTTATGTGTGTGGTCAAGGTTACCAAATCTGCTTGATCGGAGGAGCAAAAGTTTTCTTCGGGACATCATGGGTCTTATTCTTTTTGAGGTTGGGTTTTCTAGGTTCTTTCTCCCAAGATGGGGTACCTGATTCGACTAGCCCTTAGTCGCCTCGGGGTCGAATCACTATTTACCACGAATTAAATGCAATACAATGCAATTAACTTGGGATCGTTCTCTTAATCAAGGAGTCAAATTTATTTTGTATTTCCTAAGATAAACTAAGTGATATAAACATGGTTAGAAATTTGGGGTTCCTAAATAAGTTTTTCTCTAATTAAAATGCATAGGAAAAATAAAGAAACTATTCCAATATTTTTTTGGTCTTTTTGGAAATAAGGAAAAATACTTTGGATAGAAATAAGATTAAATGGTTAATGCTCTTGGTAATGAAGAAATGACTATCCTTGCTCTTAAAAGATTATGGGAGTTAAAATTCATTAAGTCTTAAGAAAAACCTCAAGATACCACTTGAGTCCAATATTCCCAATTAATAGTAGCTCCTATAACCATAGCTAACTACTATCCCTTGAGAAATTGTTTGAGCCCACTTAATGCGTAATTGAAATTGGAATTATGCAACATGAGACTTCTAAATTTGAGTACTAAACAGTCCCTCAAAAGGGTACAAATCAACCACATTAATTAGACAATACCACGCTAATCAACATAGCTTCATTGAAACCACAAAGAAATTCATTCACATATAAAAATCACACTACGAAATCCAATCTCAACTACAAATATCAAACTAACAGAGATAATTACCATTAATCTCAGTTCTAGAATCATATATCAAAATTTAGCAATTCAAATATATAATCCTAGACTAATAGTAAGATAGATAAAACTCCCCTAATGTAGTCCAATGAGCTCAAGAACAAGTCTTCATCACCAAGAACAGAGAAATTCAGCCACTCATAGCTACCAAACAGTCTAGAAAAATCAGTGAAATCAAATTAATCATGTTCGCCGGAAAATTGCAAGTTTGCCGGAATCTGGAAAAAAAGTCGTCGGAAAATTCAAGTTTCGCCGGAAACTGCAGAAGCTTCGCCGGAAATCTGCAAACTCGCCGGAAAACGAGGAAGAAGATGATGATGATCTCAAATCCAGTCCTCTCTCTCTCTTTTTTTTTTCTCTCCCTCTTCACCGAAACTCTGGACCTTCTCTCCCTTTGTTTTTTTTTCTTTCTTTTCTCTCTTCCAGCCTCTCGGCCCAGCCTCCTCTGTTCGTTTTCTTCTTTCGTTCTCCAAGCAACTCCAGCCGCCTTCCAGCCTCCAAATTCTCGGCCAGCCCCCTCGTGTCCTCCGTTTTTTTCCAGCCTCCCAGACTCTCGGCCTTCGTTTTTCTCTCCAGAACTCTCCAGCCGCCAGCTTCCTTCGTTCCCGCTCTCGGTCCCCTGGTTCAGCATAACCTATTAATTCCCTTGGTCAAAACGTGCGTTTTGACCAAGGGACCAAAATGAAAAGAAATTTAAAACTTGCAGAGGGACCTAAACACAAACTTAGAAACTTCCAGAATTTGAATTCAAACTTTTTTTTTTAATTTGATTTAATCTTTTCAAATATTCTTAGAAAAATCAATGATTAAAAGTAATTACAATTTCTTTGACAATTTTGCTCTTTTTAGCCCTAATTTAATGTATTTACTCCTAATCTCAATTTATCACAAGAAAGGTATTTTAAGCTCAATAACTATGACAAAATGCATTAAGAACCCCAATTTAATCATGAAATACAATATAAAAATATGGTTCAATCAGTACCTGTACAACTACTCTAATTGCAGCTAATGCTTATAAGGAAGTGTGCCATTTAGGATAAGTTTTACAACAAACACTTTCTTGGTATCACTTCTAAGCTTGGATTTCAAGAAAGTCGTTATTGTTCATGATTCTTCTTCTACTCTTAAATCTTTAATGTACACTTGCTGTTTTTGTATTCGGTTTATTTTGTTGTATTTGATTTTGTTTTGTTTGTATTTGTTTTCAAGTACTGTATCAGTTTGCACACTATATGTGTGTATTTATCCTTTGGAACCCAAAAGAAAAAGTACGGACGCACCTGGCCATGAGACTTATTATTTTATATGGTAATAGTGTATTACCAGTAAAATCATAAAAGAAATAATTTCGCAATTAATAGGACTTCTTCATCTAGCAAATATGACTTAACAAATGGCAAGTGGTGTACGGCTTGTTTATCTCAATATACTATAAAACCATTAAAAAAAAAGTTAAAATGCTACATTTTGACAGTAAAAATTGTTTCCAATTAATAAGTTAAGATTTGTGCAAAAATCGTTTGCTTTAAAAATGATTTTCACCCTTTGCCAGATGTATTAGACGTGACATTTTTTTTTCCTTTTACCTTTAATATATCTAATTCTAATCTGTATATTTTTCTTTTTTTTACAGGCCAAATAAACTTCATCAGTTTTAATTTTAATGCATCTCTTCCACTCAAAAATGGTGGCTGCTTATATATAAATCAACCAGCTGTACATATAAATCAATAACCTCCTAAAAAACACCTATATATTCCTTAATATAAAACTTACTCATCTAACTTATTAAATAAAAGAAATTAGTTTAATTTACATGCATTTTTTAAAAACACATTAATCATTTTTCTCAATCCATTATATTTTTATGTGGATTCGGCTTAAAGATTCCTTTCAAACAGATATATAGGCACCGTTGATGTCATTTCAAGTCTCCTTATTTGTCAGGAGAAGAAAACAAGTGTGGATAGTGACGGGTTAGGCGCATGCACTTGCATATTCCTGAAATATATAATTTTTCTCACGCCAATCTTATGGCTTAATCCTTCACTTAGCTGGAATTAATAGCGTCTGTATCACAAGAAATTCGTCAGCTTTACTATCCTTTTCTTTGAACGAAGCACGCATCTTTCATATTTACTTGTATTTATATTTTAAAAAAATAATAATGAGTGCCATAGTTTGTTGACACAAGCAATAAATAAATAAACACAAGTTAAAATTGGCGCATATAGCTAATACTCCACTTAACATTCAAGTTTGAAAGGCTTGACTTTTAAAGTGTGTTAGATACTTAGTATGAGTAAACAAAATTTTAAATTAGGCATAAGTATTCTCTTATTGGATGTAATCTTATTCGAGATACTGTCTGATATTAAATGTATGGAATCCTATTCTCTTATTGCAACAAGGATTTAAACCTAAGTTTATTACGTTGTAAAGGACTCATTCTGACTCTTCTATGCATCACCCAGTAGAATATAAGCATCGGCATTGTTTTTCATATATTCCTTTTCGGTGGATCTATCTGAGTTGATTTTGTAGTTCTAAAAGTTAGAAGCCAAAAACACAGAGATCTTTTTGCTCCATTTGAGAAAGAATAAAGGTTTTCCTGAGGACAAAAAAGCAGTTTTAATGGTGGTCTCCAATGGAAGAAAGAAGGGATGACGAGAGAGAAGGAAGGGAGGTGGCGGTGCTTCAATGGTGATTTCAGAAGGAAGAGAGAAGGGAGGGAGGGGTAGCTGAGGAATTTAATAAATCTAGATATTTTTAATTTTTAAAACAATATAATAAATTAACAAATTGCGGCTGCCACTTAAGTTTAAAATCATTTGATTTGGAGCATTATTCTCATTGGTTTTCTCTTCAATGAGATACCTATCAACCTATGTGATGAAGATCTCTAAGATCTTTCTTGAGTTGGGCACTTCATTTTGTTTGTTTTTAATAAGACAAGTTGCTTTATATAGTTTTTAATCAAATTTGTTCTTAATTAATAATGATACATTAATCATGCCTGGTTTGATCCTCCTCATAAAGTCATATATGGCTTTTGAAAAAAGACACGCAAATTAATTGCAATTTTTTTTTCTAACATAGGAATATACTACTTGTTGATCTTGATCTTATTTGCTTGTAGTCATCCATTCAATTATAAGTAAACGGTTGCGTGAGCCTCAATCAGCACATGTTAGTCTGACCCGATGGTGCGTAGAGAAACTCAGTGAAAAATCAAGGGTTAAGGTTCAAAAATACATATAAGCTTTTTCATCATGAGCAAAAATACACATATGTTTTTTTTAGAAACAAAAATACACATGTGGTTACCAATTTGGTGCAAAAGTCACATCCTACCATTAAGTCACCGTTTACCGCCGTTAATTTACTGTTCACCTCATCTCTTTCTCTCTCATCACGATGAACAGTGACTTAACGATAGAATGTGACTTTTGCACCAAAATAATAACCACATGTGGATTTTTACTTCTAGGGAAAAACTCATGTGTATTTTTGCACCTTAACCCAAGAATCAAATTAGACAATTAATTAAGTCAAACAAATTGTTGGTTTTAACCGATCTGGAACAAACAATCTAATCCAACCCTCAAGTTAATTATATTGATTAAGGATCAAACTCCACCTACTCTGGTCTGTGTTCATCCCTTGCATTGGTTGTCGCCCAATATAATGGAATTAAATCCAACCAAAAAAAAAAAACACTTCGTTGAATTGATGGTCGTGAGAACCTCGCCACTTTGAATAACAGATGAACTTTGAACTTTATAAATGGAAAATTCTAAATTATGAGAGCTTTCTTCTATTTGAGGTGTGTCTATATATGTGTATATATATTAGTAATATTGAATATCAAATGACACATTAAAAATGCGCTTTTATAATACAATATTTTTTTGCCAACCATTTTTTTTAATAAAATAATATTTATGTCAAAGATCCAAACAAACCTTAAACCGATATAATATGATTATTTAAAATTAAATAAATTTCTCATACAAAAATGAAGATGTTTTTTTAGATTGCAGAATCCCAAATAAATTTTGTTATAATAATTGATATAATAATGACTAGGCTTGATAAATAATTTACAATTCATTTTGTTAAAAATATCATATTTTAAATTCTATAATTTCAAAGTTCCTTTTATACCATTCCCTATTTCTTATTTGTTTTAGGAAAAATTATATGAAATTTTTTTAAGTTTTAGATTAAAAAAAATTAATTACTTAAAGGTCCAATTTCCATATAACTTAAATATGTGAAATTCACATGTCATATTTTAACATTGTTCACATGGTTTTATTAGTAATATATAAGCTTCTTGCTTACAAATTTCTATGTGATTTTTCCTTACGAATATTGTGATAATGTTATAATATTAAGGATAAAGGTACACATGTTAACCAATGGGAATTGGTCATTTATTCCTTCACCACCGAGCATCTGTCATCTTCAGCGTTGAGAGGATAGCTTCGATTGAAAGCACCAAGCACGGTACAACCTGGCCGCTGAGGAAGGAAGAATCAAAAGCAAGCTCGATGGCTTTATCTCCATCATCGACGACTAGAAAAAAATGAGAAAGCGAGAAGATCCAATGAAGGGTGGCAGTCTGATCCCGTCACCGGAATGGACCAGAACGGCAGGCGAAACAGGGCTCGAAGGTTAGCCTATATGTTCTTGCATTCTAAATTTCGTCCTCTATTTGGGGAAATTTTGGGTATTACTTTTGCGATTTGCGGTTTTTTGCAGAATGTGGAGTGTCATTAACTAGGTTTGATCTTGATTTTACAAATGCAAAGCTAGTGTGGCAATTGGAATTGAGTGGCGCTGAATCATACCCGCAATGGCCCGATGAAGCTGATTGTATCTACTATTTGAGGACTGGTTATTGTGGGTACGACTTGCGATGTAGATTCAATCATCCCTGAGACCATGGTGTAGTAAATTTGTTGTAGTTAAATTGTTTGCGGGCTTTATTGAAGGGCTTGGTTTGCTTCCTGATGATGGCTGATATGACCATTCGCTTCTTTGAGTTGAATTTGGTTTGATCTTGTCTTTGGGCCCAGGACTATATGTTAGGTTTGAAAGAAATATGTTATAAAGTGAAGTTCTCTATAGAAAGTATTGAATCCAAGAGAAAAGAGATAGCAAGTGTTTAGGAATTGACGCATAATTTGTGAAAAACACATCAGGCAGTCTCAGACTTTAAGTAGTTTTTCATGGCCTTTCTTGCAGAGGATGCTCAGCTAACACCTATCTTGCATCTTGGAGCTAGAGCATGTGCTGGTATGGCAGAGAGAGTGGAGGTGACCGGCGACGGTGAAGTGAGTCCGGTAAGAGTGAAGTTGGAGGAGGAAAAGGTGTGGTTCTTTGTTCGGCACCGATGCTCTGCTTTTGTGTTGCAACACTATCTCTGGCTCTCAGGTCTCGTGGCGCTGAAGTCTTCTGGTCAGCTTTGTTCTCCGACTGTGGTGGAAAGTGAGGGAACATCGCTCACTAGCAGTGACGATGGTGGTGCCCGGAGGAGCAATGATGGTACGCTCTCTTCTTCAACTTGATTTGTTGAGCTTTGTTTTGCACTTCGCGGCTCCAGTTTAGATTTTTGACGGTGATAGTGAGTTCGGAGAGAGATGATAGTGGGTGTGGTGAGAGAATGAAGGTAGAGGAAGGAAGGCTGATGGTGGTGGATGGAGAAGGTTGCGGAAGGAAGACCGAGGGAGAGAACGAAGGTGAAGGTCAATGGTCTGGTGTTCTCACGGCGCTACTGTGTTTCTGTCTCTCCTCCAAACTGCCACGTGTGCCTAAGTCAAATGAGTTAAATTACTGTTTGGCTCCATATGGCACAAGCTAACAGAGGTTTTTCTCCATTAACACCCCCATGTGACTTTTGCACTAGTTTTTTAATCATATAGTTATTATTACACCTGTAAAAAGCATTTGGTGATGGTAAACGCTTCTTAGAATAAAGCCGCATTTTTACACATTAACCCTAATATTAATATATAGACAGAGAAAGAGAAATTACGGGAAGAGAGAGAGAGAGAGATTGATTTAGATTTTACTTCTGATTTAGACTATGAAAAAGCCATGGTCCTGTCTTCACGGGATTGCTTTCAACCTAGATGGTCGGCTTTCACCTTGTAAAGATAGAATCTAAATTATTTTCAATTTTGAGAGGTCTCAAATGATAATTTTAATTTTCACCCAGGGCAATTTGTTAAGTATTCCCGGAAACAAATGACTTAACTCCACGTCATCACCCTCTCGATCCTCAGATAAATAGCATATCCCGGTCATTCTGAAACTTCTCGTTCCACCCCAATCCTAGTCTGTTTTCCTTTTCTCCTTCAAATCTTCCCTCTTTTGACGGGTCGGGTCCGTTCCTGCATTCCCGGAGCCTATCACCCGATCCCTCCTATTTCAAACGCCGACCAAGACAATGACGAGCTTCGTAACCGCGAGGAGAGTTTTGGTTCAGGCAAAACCTCTTCGATGGAAACGCTGTTTCTCTCAGCTTGCCGAGCAGGACGTCGTCGTCGGCGCTCCCGAACTGCCACTGTTCGATTGGTCTCCTCCTCCGTACACCGGTCCCACCTCCGACGAGATTCTCGCCAAGCGTCAACAGTATCTCAGCCCATCCCTCTTCCACTTCTATAAAACTCCCGTGAGTACGCGCCACAGCCGATCATACCTCCTTCGATCATTCTCAATGCCTGATTGATTTACTATATTTATTGTGCTATTTTTTTAGTAAATTAGAACTCTGATCCGCTCAGTGTTCCGTTTTCACGGTCTTTGACCTCCATCACCGATACTGACCACGTTTATAATAAGGAAAAATTATGGTAAGGCATTGTTTGATGGTCTGTGCTTGACGACCAGTATTTGACTATTAGGCTAATTATAAAAAATTGCTGTCAATTTAGGTAGTGCTCTGAAAATGAATTGACCCATGAATCTTGACTGAGTCTATTTTTCCATCGGCAGAAAAAATCTGGTTATTTAACTGTCATATTATCTTGCTTTGTTCGAAGTTACTGAGAATGAGTAGGAGAATAATTTTGTTTGAGGATAATATGTATGGCAGTTGCACGTGGTGGAGGGGAGAAAGCAGTACTTGTTCGACGAGAACGGGAGAAGGTATTTGGATGCGTTCGGAGGGATTGCGACGGTGTGTTGCGGGCACTGCCACCCTGATGTGGTGGCGGCCATAGTGGACCAAACAAAGCGATTGCAGCATTCTACGGTTCTTTACCTGAATCCTGCCATCGCCGATTTTGCAGAGGCTCTGGCCTCTAAACTTCCCGGTGATCTTAAGGTGCGTATCTCTTAAATCTGAATAATTGCTAATTCTCTCGTTCTTGAAGAAATTGTTATATTGAAGCAAGAATACTGGGTTGTGTTGACATATATAGGTGGTGTTCTTCACCAATTCTGGGACTGAAGCGAACGAGTTGGCGATGATGATCGCGAGACTCTATACAGGATGCCATGACATAATATCACTGAGGAATGCTTACCATGGGAATGCAGGTGGCACGATGGGGGCAACAGCTCAAAGCATCTGGAAATTTAACGTCGTCCAGGTACCCCCAAATTTCCTCTGTATTTTTTTTTTTTTTTAATTGTTAGGATGATACCTCCTACTCCTAAAGATAAATTTTTTTTTTTTTTATCTGTGATGATTAAATAATCTGATAAGAAATTTCTAACTTATGTTTAGACGATGAATAATAAAAGGAATTTTTAGTTCTTTTTTTGTTAGAGGTTTCAACAAAATGAGAAGAGTGGTGAAAGATTTTCAGGTCTTGCGAAATTTTCCAATGCTTTATTTTCTTTATATTTTGAAATAAAAAAGATGATTAATAAAAAGAAAGAAAATGATCCCTAAGTAACATTTTTTCCTTCTCTATTTTTAGTGTTTCCGTCGAATATGGATCGTTTCTTCTACTGCGAATTTCCAAAAATACCCTGTAATTGTCATAACTAATACCACTTATTTTTCTTTATCTAATTAACTATCCTGAAATTGCATCTCTATTTTAAATTTAGGGTGCTCATTGTTATTAGGAAAAATATGGGATGCTAGATACCACTAAAAAAAGAGTGCTATTATGAAAATATTTTAGAGTCTTTAATATATTAAAAATTAATTTAAGATAGTGGAGATAGGTGCTAACTTAGGGTTAAGTAGTAAATTCACCATGAAAGTACACACTCAAGAGTAATATTGTCTTGAAAGTTTTTTTTTCTTAATATTGTCCTAGAAATTTAAAGAAGTAGCAATATTGTCTTTTTCATTAAAAAGTTAATGGTCAACGTTAAATTTTTAACGAAAAAATACAACATTGCTATGTTTGTAGATTTTTGGGATAAAATTAAACCTAAAAAAACTTTTAGTGCAAAATTACTCTTTAAAGTACGGATTTACTATTTAACCCTGCAAAGTTATAATATCTTCTGATGCCAATCAATAAAAGCAAACGGGGCCCAAACCACATGGTATCAGAGGGAGGACTGTCACACCTTGGCAGCTGACCCATTTGAGGCAATTGCACTCAAGACCAACGTGCCTATCATAGATCGATGGCAACACCAACCCCATTTGGACTTATTGATCATTTGTGTCCTTGCAGAAATTTACGAAACCCCCTCTATAAATGATACTATACGTTTCTCTTCTTTTATATCATTCCCCGTTTTAAATACACGTAATATATGATCTTAAATTTTCATTACTTCATAATGAAATTCCGTCCCCTTGACTCGATATAGTTTAATCTTTATAATTTTAACTCGATTGAAATTCCGTCCCCACACTTTGACTCGATATAGTTTAATCTTTATAATTTTAACTCGATTGAAATTCAATTCCTCAACCTTAACTCACTACAACTCATTCTCTATAATTTTAACCATTTTATTATTTATTCCTTATGTTTTAAAATAAAGGTCAGTTATGCTAATGCCTTAGTAGCGCAGTGACATGGGAGTTTGGCTCTCTTTCCCCATGTTCAGGGTTCGAACGCTGCTCCCTCCCCTATTATGTGTATAAAAAAAAAATAGTAATAAACAAAGGTTAGTTACTGAATTATAAAATGTTTAAATTATAGGAACTAAACTTCAAAGATTAAGTTATAATCAAGTCAAAACTATATAGATTAAGTTGTGTCGAGTCAAAGTATAAGGACTGCGTCAAAATTATAGAGACAAGAAGATTAATTTTCTCATTTTAGATTTGTGACTTGTAGCATCACTATATCACTTTTTTTTTTTACCAACGCATCACTATAACACTACTTTTTATAATTTATGGTATTATTATTAATTGATTTATCGCTCTCTTTTTAAAAGATTTGTCTTTAAATATTATATATATAATGGCTTCTATTTATGGACAAAAGAAAATTTTGCACATATAAACAAACACTCTAACAAAGCATATTACTTGTAGGTCATAAATTTAGTCACATTTGTTAGACATGATATTTTCATTATTCGTAGCTCATGATTAGTGTGGCCGATAGAATTTTTATATTCTTCACATGTTAAACACAAGAAAATTTATGTAACATGGCCCCTTCTCTAATATGTTACTTTGCTGGCATGATCGATAGAGTGGTGTTCATCATGCCGTGAATCCAGACCCTTATAGGGGAGTTTTCGGATCTGATGGAGAGAAGTACGCAAGAGATGTCGGAGACATGATTAACTTTGGAACTTCCGGAAATGTTGCTGCCTTCATATCTGAGGCCATACAAGTATGTACTCTGAACTCTGAAATCAACTGGCCATGTTTATTCCTGTACAGAAACAAGTTTGTTTAATCTTTATGCTGCTTTTGTTCGTGGCAGGGAGTGGGGGGCATCATCGAATTGGCTCCAGGTTACTTGCCTGCTGTCTACAATACCATCAAAAAAGCAGGAGGCCTTTGCATTGCCGATGAAGTTCAGGCCGGATTTGCTCGGACCGGCAGCCATTTTTGGGGATTTGAGGCCCATGGTGTTGTACCCGACATAGTGACCATGGCCAAGGTAACTTCACTAAACAAGGGTGTTGATAGACTAAGGATAAGAAACGAGAAAGGAAGAGAAGGAATGGTTTCACCTAAGTCTAAATCAACAAAATGTCTATGTCAAGTCTTCTCTTTCCTTTCCTTCTCAATCCTTCGAAATCCAAACATATCAAAGCCTCCCATAAATCTGCCGAACTTGCTTACTGTATATATATCTTCAGACTGGTATTGGAAATCTTCTAAGACTGGTTTTGGTTAAATAGCTTGAACCAAAGAATATTTGGATAATTTATTCATGAACCAAAAAATGGTGCAATTTTTAGGTGTTTGTTAAGTAAAAAACGCCAGTGTGATGCATTTTCATGGGAGAATAGATAGGAAGCATGGGTGGCTCATGTCATAATTTGCTACTGGCAGGGTATTGGAAATGGCATTCCCCTTGGTGCTGTGGTAACTACTCCAGAGATTGCAGAGGTTTTGACTCGCCGAAGTTACTTTAACACGTTTGGTGGGAATCCTGTTTGTACTGCCGCAGGATTGGCTGTTCTAAGAGTACTTGAGAAAGAGAAGCTTCAACAAAATGCATTTGTTGTGGGAAGCTATCTGAAAGAGAGGCTCACTGAACTCAAGGACAAACATGAATGTAACCTTTCAAACCTTCTTACTCCTTCCCCATTTGTTTTAATGCATTTCCAAAGACCTTTTCCTAAGACTTCTATAATATGCTTAATATACGTAAAGGGGGTTCATCTGTGTGTTTTTTATTTACCAAATCTACTTGTGAATCTTCTTTCTAATCTCAGAGAGATAACCCTTTATTGGTGAAGAGGACTTGGACTCCCCTGATTTCATTAAAAAGAATCGTGATTTTCTTTTCTGGCTGAAAATTTTTGCTTTTGTGAACTTATCTGTTGGTTTGTTCTTAGTGATTGGGGATGTGAGAGGAAAAGGGCTGATGCTTGGAGTTGAACTTGTCACTGATCGCCAACTTAAAACTCCTGCAAAAGCTGAAACACTGCAAGTTATGGACCAAATGAAAGGTAAGAATCTGTGTGGGTACTAATCCGCACTTTTGTTTGAGCTTTATTTTCTGTTTGTCCTTAATAAAACTCCTTTGACGATAATGCAGAAGTGGGAGTACTAGTTGGGAAGGGTGGTTATTATGGAAATGTCTTCAGAATCACCCCTCCCCTGTGTTTCACCAAAGAAGATGCAGGTTAGTCATGACTTCAATTTCTCTCTTTCGTTAACAATCTTTTTAAAATATTCGTCATGATATATTTTCGTTGAATTTTTCATAACTCAACATTATATTTTCATCTTTTAAGAAAAATATAATAAAATATCATGAAATCATATGTTTATGGAAGACTTTTACCTTGAACACCTAAGGAACGTGAACAATACTAATGGGTCTTATTTTCTGACTGCGGACTTGGTGGTTGCAGACTTCCTCGTGGACGCGATGGACTTGAGCTTGTCTAGAATGTGAAGTATAGATTAGATTGAACAGTAAATGAATGTCTCCTTCGTATCAAGGTAGACATGTTACGTGAAGTCTTGAAGTTGGGTGGGATGTTAATAAACGATGACGATGAGCCAACAATTCGTTGTCTCTCGGTATCTTGATTTCTAAGAGATTCTCCCCTTCTGTTTAAACTTCACCAAATGCCTGAAGTGGTCACTTTTATATTGGTATCTAGTTTCATAATTGGAAGTCTGCTTCTATTCATACAACTTGTATAAGCATCCAATTATTTACATCACTTAATCAAGATTGCAGGCCATCTATGGTCCACCTGACAAAAAACAAAAAAAGTGGAAAGCTGGTCGGTTTTGCCTAATCTGTTGTCGGGTCAACATGAGAGTCAAAGATAAAATTCTTAACCGATTGAAACGTTTAAGACACCAATTATGGATCTCTACCCTTCCTAGGAAGATTGTAACCATCATTGCCTTGCCAAACTTGTTGGTACTTAGTCCACAAGTTCAATTGTTTGATGAAGATCTGGAGATATTGTCCACTTGAAAAAAAATGATATGTGTTCTGATGTAGAAAAAAAGAGTGATTGGACTTAGCCTGAGCCTTTGCAGGGGCCTGTGTACCACAGATTGAGATCAAAGTCCACATAGTTCGAAGGTAAATAATAGACTTATTATAGCCAGAGAGGGTGGGGTGTGTGCTCTGTGTGTGCTGAATGCTAAAAGCTAGGTTTAGAGCGTATGTACCTTATTAGGGTTTGTACCCTATTTATAAACTTATTTGGGGCCTCCGTTAATGGGCTTTGTTATCTTATTATTTAAAAGATATTAAAATATCCTTTTAAATAATATCTCCTTATCATCTGGATAGTTATGATCTTGATAGATGTCTTTGATTAAACTGCTCTTTAATTAAAGGGGTGGTTAAGATTATTAATGGAGCCTTTCGACTTGGCTCTTTTAATCATTGGGCCGAGCCCATTTTTAATACTTCCTTAACAATATGCCTTGTTATATATCCTTGAATCTTGTAATCACCTCGAAATATATGGGATTCGATTCTCTCTTCACAGTGCAAAAACAAGCCAGAGACTTGATAAATTCAATATATAAACTGGAGTCAAAGTCAATTATATCCACAGTTGCAGTCTCTTCCCAATATCCTTGATATTGTATATTTTACCAATTCAATGCAACTGCCAACTGATATAATGTGCAACACCAAATAAGGGACTCTTTAGCTAGCCCGCCCGTGATGGACTGTGTTAAAAAACAACAGTATTTTGCATTCGCGACAATGTACTAGGGGCCCGTTCTGTTTGATTGCAAGTAACATGCCATTTCCAATGGAAAAATCAAAAGGATCTTACAAAAGAGTATAACAATGGCATATCTTTGTCCATATTTTTGTGGTTCCTCATCAAGATTTCATATAACCTAGCATACGTCCCATGCATCAATGCATACTACACCCTCTAGTTCTTAATATCAGAGTTATTTAATGAGTTGATCTTGGTATTAAATATAAAACAAATTTTTTAAATTTATCAAATTTTTTTTTCTAATTTACCATATTGATATATCCGATCCTTGGAATAATTAAAGAAAAGAGAGAATGAGAGATCCAATTAAGGAATAAAGTTGACTAGAGTTTATTAGAAAATATATGCATATTTACTAACTTAACTAATTTCTTTAATCTAATTAAATTAAGTAAATACTATCTTATAATAAGGACTGGATGAGTAATTTATTTACCGTACACGTAACCAACAAACCAAGATTTGAAATTTCTCTGCAATGAACTGATGAATTCCAAAAACGGGACAGGTGAAATGAATTTTGGTTGGGAAGAAAGTGTCGACATATGGATCTAAAAAGGCACTAAGCAGGAGTGCATATGATTATATTTGGAGAGGCAGAAGCTCCATCACCGTCTTTATGTCCCCATTATGTCCTCATCCACCAAGTGCATGTTCGTTATTTTATGTCCATAATCACAGTGGAAGCCATGAAGAGGGCATTTTAGTAAAACCAGCAATAAAGGTCAAGATTTATGAAAAGCATAACTCACAGGCTAGTATCTAGGTTTTGACGAGGCGAGAACATCGAGAGGAGAGGGAAAGAGAAAAATGGTTAGATTTATGGAGGCATTATGGATCCTTAGCAGTGTGATTCTGAGGAAGTTTATGGTCCTTTATTATGAATATGCATATCTCTTCATGGCGTCGGCCTCGCGATTCTCCGGCCATGTTCTCCGGCAAAGAGCAGCAGTTTCTGGCAGGTTCTCTCCCATGTCTTCCATGATCGTCAGGCATGATCGCTAGCTAGGATGTGTGTGTGTGTGTGTGTGCATCTGCCGTAGAAATGTTCGCTGTAAGATTTAGCTAGAGTATATTCTTTGTATTAGTAACATTGTTCTTGAAGACAATTAATTGGAACTCCTTAATTATCAGAAACGCGCGTTGTATTATTTCATCTTCCTGTGACAAGAAATGCACTATATTGTTGTCTGTTTGAGTCGATCTGAGAGTTAATTTGGTGTTTTTGAGACTTGTATTATCCTGCCCAACAAGTTCATTTTTGAGTCCGAGAACAATTTATGGGGGTCCAGTAATGTAAGATTCATAGCTTCTATGTCTTTAATCTCTGGCACAGTGCGAATGATAGATATATAACTTGCCTAATTCTTCCAAGAATAATGTATATAGAAACTGATTAATTTAGTTTGTGGTAATTTGGATTTGCCTTCATAAAGTGATATAGAATGAGGAGACTACTATATATATGGATCCGGATTCTAGACTTCAGTACTCTTCCATCCTAGCCATTCATTTTTCTTACTTTTAATTTGAGCCATTCATTTCATCTCTACCTCAAGAAAGGTATTTAGACCTCGCGAGGTAGAGGTGAAATGAATTGCTCAGATTAACTTTTAGGGAGATTAACGGTCTAAAGGGGCTTTTGAGGTAATTCGAATCCCTATATATTCTGGATTCAAGTTTTTGTCAAGACTCAAGAGTATTATACATACATATCATTATCATCTTATTAATAATCATGTATCCTTGTTCCTTGAACAACAACAAGTCCTTAAATATTGATGAAAACCTCTGCGATAAAGAGCATGCAGCTTCCCAATAATCTTAGGTTAAATTATATAAAACCTCTTAAATTTTCGATTAGTTAGTTGTATATAATTCATGGTACTTCAAAGTTTAAATTTAATTCACTAATCTTTTATTTTTTGACTATTAGACCCCTACCGTGCTGTAAGTGATTATTATCTTTAGAAAATAGATGCTTTGTTAATTCACTATAATTTCCTTAATTTTGTGATACCAACCTTAGCTGTAATTCTTCTTCATTTAATATAATTGATCTTTTTATCGATAAAAATAAAAAAAACTCCGCATTTGCGCTGATTTCACTTTGGTAATTTAACTGATTTTACATATTTTTCTCCCTAAAATTTATTTGTTTGTAATTGAAAGAAAAGAAATTAAAAAAAAAAAAACAAAGAGATAGTGAATCGATGGCAAGAAGTGTCAAGATGCAAAACTGTCCAAAAACTACAAAAGCTTTGGGGGATAACTTTTCAAATAAAGCCACTTTTTAAGGACAAATGGGATTGAAAAAAGAGTTAGATATTTTTTTTTCACTGAGCTTCTCTCCAAACTGATTCAAACAATCTTCAAAAGCTAGGCTCTCCAAACAAGCACACTTACAAGTCATCTTCGTCCACAGTATAGAACCATGTAGTGGCCAAAGCCATCATGGCTGTATCAGCCAATTTGCAATGGAATATCGAAAGTGGGAAAAACATTTCATTTTAGGATAGGTTTTTGGTTGGCCTTTGCAACAGTCAGGAAGGATACCAACCGTAGTATACTATATATGCTATTCTCATTCTTAGAACAAAAGACTTATTTCTTCTTCGTATTTCTCCGAGATTACTTCTCGAATTCTTAAAATTCCCATCCCGATTAGGGCAAAGGATCAGGACCAGTTT
This sequence comes from Acacia confusa, assembly GCA_037074495.1. NCBI lineage: Eukaryota > Viridiplantae > Streptophyta > Magnoliopsida > Fabales > Fabaceae > Acacia > Acacia confusa. The sequence continues at coordinate 39,230,250 of CM073508.1, read as the reverse complement.
AACTGGATCGGCAAAGTACAGGGCATGTATAAGATACGATGAGATGTACAAATGGCTGACTCGTCAATTAAATTCCTCCCCTCACTTGCCATTATTTCCTTGGCAATGGTTATGGAAAATGAAAATCACACCTGGGAGATTAAAATTCTTCAATGGAATATTTTGAATAATATACAGCTGACTTCCAATTATCTCAAGACTCATCATTTAAATATGAGTTAAAGGGCAATTTTGCCTAAAAGCTTTTCCAAAGTGTGAAAAAGGTACTGCCTCCGGTCCATAAGATTGGGTTAACTTTTTTTTTTTGGAAGAAATTAAGAAAATTAAGCAAGTTACTTAATCATATTATATGTTGTGTGTGCTTATATTATATATTAGTTTATTAATCAAATTAATTAATTTAGAGAAAAATAAAAAAAAATAAAAAATCTAAAGTAATTTAATTAACTTCCTTAATTTCTGTAAAAAAGTTAACTCAGTCTTGTAATTAGGACTGGAGGGAGTAGCAATTTTATCTTAGCCATTATTCTAGTTAATTTTAATTGTTAATTGATAAAATATATTGAGTTAGTAATCCATATGTTATCCACATCATTTTTATTAAAATGTAAAATTTTCCTAAAAGTCAATATATCGTATTCTTCATTTTTTTTCCATAGTTAAATTTAACTTTTAGGATAAATTTGCCCTTTAAGACAAATTTCCAAGATAAATTTGCCACTTAATCCTTTAAATATCATTCAGGTTTGTCCTTTCAGCGGAGATAATAACAATGTCTTTAATTAGTCTTTACAACATCTCTCTTTCGCTTGATCTTTTTTCCGGGGTTTGCTGGTTTGGTTCTTCTTCGCTTGGTTTTAAATTTGATTCTGAAACTAATATTCCCATCACTGAATGTATTTCTTCTTTGGATCCATACGATTTAATGATATTAGTATTGATGCAGTGGATTGTTTTATGCGATGTTAAAAATATCGAAGTGACAAAACCCAAATTAGCGGCAGGCTTGTATAATGAAGATGAGGACAAACGTAAGACGACAGAACTGAACCAAAAGAAAACGTCCTCTTGGATGGCCTCCAATTGAAACAATCCCCAGTTTTGATCTCATACAACTGAGTTATTTTATTATTATTGTTGCTTTTGTGCCACATGGATAAATAAATGACTCACAAAATTACATAAACGTGCGGTGCGGTTGCATGTGACTCCCACCGAAAAGAATCACTACAATTTTATAATAAATTAAGGAATATCATTTCTGTCAGGGTAGAAAAAGTTTTTTACCTTGTTTTGACTCTTTTTTAAATGAAGAGCCAAAACGAGGCAGAAATGATATTCCCATAAAAACATAAATGATATTCTCATAAATTAATTGAGGATTAATTATGGATGCCACGTGAACTTTATAACATTTAGAAAGTGATTAAGTATCTGTTTGGATTAGTTTTTGAGATTTATGAGGTAAGTATGTAAGAGAAGTTTTATCTCGATTTGCCTAAAGTTAAATTTAAAATCTAAGGTTTTTTTTTAGAGTTTCCAAACGCTTCAGTGGACACCAGATATACTCCCTCTAATCCTTATTATAAGATATCAACTATCAAGTACTTTTTGTTTTTTTTATAAGACACTTACAAGTTTTTAAGTTACAATTAATTTAATTTTTCATATTTACCTATATTTAATAAGGGTAATGTAAGAGACTACTATATTTGAGTTTATGGTAATTAGTAGAGGTGATATTGGAAATCACTTGAATTTTATAACAATTTAAATGCTCTTAACTAACTTTATTGGTTCATGAGAATTGATAATTGGTGTTTTATAAAAACAACTACTTGCACCTATCTCACTCTCTTGATATTATTAAAAAGCTTTCTTTTGGATGTCCATTCTCCTCTCTTTTTGCCCACGTCGTGATCCTATTATTGGCATCATACGCTCTTCTTGGTTCATTAGATGGGTCTTCATCTTCTTCAGCCACACATGCCTTGTGATCATATATTATATTTCGAGTTCGATTACTCTTCCTAATAAACAACTCCCCATGGCTCGTATGTTAACTTCCATTCGTCCTTGAGGGGGAATATCGTGGATCTGAACCCAGAATTTACATGTATTAATCTGCATTTCACTAGCCCAAAAGTCGATCATCTTCCTGCTCTGAGGTTCCTCCCTTCCATTGCATTCGGATATCCATGCCTGCCATCCTGAAGCCTCAGCCTCCTCCTACCTTCCATTCTTAAAAAGCAGAGTGGAGAGCGAGAATGAACAGTACTGTGACTGAAACACCTACCGGAGGTGATGAAGAAAGCTTCTAGTTTTATCGGGAAAGTCCCTGAGTCACTCTCTTAGTGAGAGAAAAAAGTCGAGTCATGAGATTCTGCAAAATTAAAGTTAGATATACCCCAATATAAATTAATACAACAAGTAAATATATGTTTCTTATATAGTGTATAGTGAGTGTTTCTTTTAATTTATCCTAAGTGAGTTTGCGAAATGAGATCAATATGTGAGGATAATTTGTCTCTCAAAAGGAAAGGCAATTTTGGATGTTTCCCAATACGCTTGGGCGGGAAATATTGTTGAGTGTTGTTTCCCTACGAACAACTCTAAATAGGAGGCGGCTATCTTCATTAACAAAGAGGGTCTGCTGCAAAAAAAATCAAAAATTGTTTTTTAACATCACAAAACAAAACAAAAAAATCTCAGTGTCAAATGCTGCAGCGGATTCTCTTTATCAAGGAGGGTACCCCATCCCACTAAACATACTATCAATAATTATCATCATTCCATCTGACATAGTAATAAATGCATATTTTGCTAAAATAATAAATACTATTAAATGTATAGAATTGTTAAGAAATATGCCAACAATAAACTATAATATAATCTACTGCCATCAAATAAAGCGAGTTAGTTAAAATTAGTTTAAGGGTATTAAAGTATTAAAAAAATGAACTCATCAGCCTTTTCTTCTAAAACTTTGTTCTTCTCTCTTATTAATTTCGTTTCTCACTTTAATTAATCTCTGTGTGTTAAAATGAGGGTGATCAAGATAGGCACCTCTACCTCACATATAAATTTGTCATCAGACATGATAAACCACACGCACTCACACACATTTTCGTTGGTAAATAAAAAATTGATTGGTAGAAAATCACAAATCTCATTCTTTAGTTATCAGTAATGCATTTCAAATTCCAGCCAAGGATCAATAATCTTTCATATGGTCTGGCAAAAAAAAAATCTTTTATAGGTAAGAAATCAAAAGAATGAGGGCAGAAAAGTGGGGGAGAAAGGGGAAAGACAAGGCGTGGAATAACACCAAAGCGCACACACATCCGATTTCCCAAATACTTTTGTAGTTTTATTCCTTTCCCAGAACTGTAGCATTACCGGAGTGACGCCCCCTGTTCAATGCGCCGCCATCATCGTCTTCCTTTTTTAGGGTTTCTAGGGATTTCAGACCTCTGCCTTTCACTCTCCAAGACTTTCCGAGCTGGATTACCTCTCATTAACCTGGCGAATGTTTATGTGCCGCTGGTTCAGCGGCTTCGTTGATAACTTCCCAGCTTCACAGAAAGTAGTATTCTTTTTGGCTTTCTCTACGGTTTTCCGGTTAGCATGGGTTGAATGATCCTCTGTGGTTTGGCTTTGTTGTTTAAGGGTTTTGGGTTTGGATGGCATTGGGGGATTTAATGTCATCTCGGTTTTCTCAATCTTCGCTGGTGGTGATTCCGAACCACTCGGACGATTGTGAATCGTCAACACATAAAGAGAGCGATTTGGGATCGCACAGTAGGGATTCCGAGGCTGCTGGTAGTAGTCATGGTAATGCCGCGGTCCCTGCCACCAGCACAAGTATGGCGTATTTGCCCCAGACTGTTGTGTTATGCGAGCTTCGACACGAAGCCTTTGGGGCATTTGTTCCCACCGGTCCATCTGAAAGTGGGTTGGTCTCGAAATGGCGAATTAAGGACCTAGTAAGATTTTACTCTGTAGTTCAGTATATTTCTGATTGCAGTTGAGTTTGAGTGAGTGAAAAATATGTTCTTTATCTTAATTGTCTATTGGAACCGCACGGCTGCATTCTGTCTGACTTGTATTCTATAAGTTGTCGGGATGAGAACTGTCAAAAGCCCGGATTGATTCTAGTTGTCTTAAATTAATGAGTTGTGCTTTGGATGCTATGCTTTGTGAACACTGCTCTTCATTTTCGTGTCATCTGCGTTATGACCTGATTATGGACGTTTTTTATATCATATCAGTAAAATTAGTACCCTAAATATGTATTATACGTGATAGAAATTAGTAATCTATTAAATATATGGAAAGGGAGGATGTTTCAACCTAACTTACATACTATGTGCATTTTATTATTTCTTTTCTGGGAGTTGGTCTTCTTTGAATCCCTGTAACTCCTATAAGCAAGTGGCAAGATAGATCGGAGTTCAGAAATTACATAGGGCCTATTTTGGTGGAGACTCTTGACAGATATTGCTTTTATAGCGTATGGCAATGGGCAAACATAGATAGATCGGAGTTCGGAAATTACATAGGGCTTATTTTGGTGGAGACTCTTGACAGATATTGCTTTTATAGCTTATGGCAATGGGCAAACATATTGATAAGCAATGTCCTTTTCCTTATATCCATGAATTTTAGTCTAGCTTTATCCCATTAGTTGGGGTGATGACCTCTAACAGAATTCATGGTTCCTTATGCGCTTAAATGATTTTCAGCTGTCACCAATTGTTGTAATTGTTTAAAAAAATAGTTAAACATCCTTTTGTATTCCACTTTATAGTTTATAATAATTTGATTAGATTAGATTGAAATAAAGTTAGTCAGCACTTGATAAATGGCTGCTGATGGAAGCTGTATATTCTACGTGCCTAAAGTTTCCATCTTTCACCTGCCATCTGAACTTTTTAAATGGGCTGAAGCTTCTCTACATTGGTTAGGTGTTGTGACAAATGTCTCCGAGAAGGAAGCTCAAATCATCTAAAGCACTTAGTTACATAATTATGCTTTTCTGATTAAAAGTTGACTGGAGAAATTTGAATGAGTTCCTCAGACATAAACATTTTTTTTTAACATAAAAAACAAGCCGATATGTATCCTGTAACAAGTATTAAATTGTAATCATGATCATCTTGTTCCGTCGTATACGTGGGTGGGACCGTGGGAGTGCCATTGTCACTAATTAAGAATTCAAGATTGTATCAACTGCGAATTATTTTATTGGCAATTGTCCTTGTGCTTTGTTCAGTGGAACAACTTCTGCATTTGCTTTTTGCCAAGATTAATTGATGCTTACTCAATATGATAACCTGAATTAGACTGTCGATGGCAATGTAAACTGGGATCTTTAGATGTTTTAAAGGCATTAATGGAACCTGGAAACTCTGTGAATTCAATGATCTATGTGGCATTGTCCGAATGGAGGGGCTTTTTTCATCTATTTGTTATGGAAGTGACTTGTATGGAAGAGGCTTCTTGTATGAAATTTTAAATTCCCGTCAGGATCATTTTAATTAGTATTTGCTATGCCATTGATGCTATGGTGATTTATGGTGAAACCTCTGCTGATGATTTTCATTTTTGTGGAACAAACCTTGGTGATTATGTTTGTCTTTGTTGGAAGTTCTCTACCTAGTCTGTTCATTGTAGCTCCACTCTCTGTGATATATGAATTGAATTGATGCTTGTTGTTTATTCTTTCTCATGTTTTACTTTTACCTTTCCTGATTAGAATAATTTGTCCTATGTCTCATTAGTAGTTTGAAACGGTAAATGTACTTGTACATGATACACTTCAGTACTTCACTTCAAGATACATGTAACAAATTCTAACATTCGTAACTGAAATGTTCTAAAACAACTATTTTTTTTTTTTTAACAAAATTCAATTTTTGGTTGCTTGTTATGAATATAATTATATTACTTATTAAATTATTAATAATTTTTTTTTGGTCAAGCAATACTTAAAATTTAAAATATTTTATGTTATATATTTTTCAGTTGTTAAATTGTAACATTTATTGTATCTGTATCTTAAAATTTTAAAATTTGTTGTATTTGATGTGTTGTATTGTGTAATTGTGATGTACCTGATACACTATATCTGAGCGATGCAGAATTCGTCTATCAGACTTTTCTTGTAACTTTTTAATGTCAAAATGAATGCTCCTGGAAGATGTTTCTGAGTTGAATCTTTGCTAAAAAGTCTGCTTTAATATAGTTCCCAATTTTGTGGTGCAGATGAAGACAGGATGTGTAGCTCTAGTATTATGTTTAAACATTAGTGTTGATCCACCTGATGTAATTAAGATATCTCCCTGTGCCCGAATGGAGTGCTGGATAGGTCTCTTTTTACCCTGCCAATCTTAATTTGTATTTTATTATTTACTTCCTCTGGGTTGTGGACAAAGTTTCCTCATTGATTTGAAACTTCTAGCTTCTTTGTGATGATTACTGATTTTTGGAAAGCATTTGGTTTCTAAATACAAGTTTTTTTAAAACCCTTTTCTTTTGTTGTCCATAATATTCTTGTTAATTTTATTAGCTGTGTCTGTTGATCATTCTAGAACTGGTAATTGTTTGTCATTAAAGGTAAGATTGATTTAGTTGTTCATTTTTTTAAATTATAATCTTCTTAGGGTGTAATATAGATTGATAATTGGTTGTTTTATGAATATTTGTGGTCTATATTAACTATTATCATTTTTTATTTGTTTTTATATATTATACTTTATCATCATGCATTATTTCATTGCTGGGGAAACTGTTTCTGAATATAAAAACTCTGGATGCTCTCAATTTTAATTATAACACATGACAATGTGATGGAGTAAATTGCATTATTTTAATTGTTTACCTGGCAAACGAATAAAATAATAGGGACAGTAGGTGATTGTTAATCTTAAACGATATATGAGGTATAATATATTATTTTAAAATTTTATCATTGCTGTAGATCCCTTTTCTATGGCAACTCAAAAAGCATTGGAATCAATTGGTAAAACTTTGAGCAGTCAGTATGAAAGGTGGCAACCAAAGGTATCGATGCATAACTGATTTTCATCTCCATGTTTTTTTTTTAGTTAGTTTTTAGTTAACATTGTTGTCATTTGAACAGGCCCGCTATAAGTGCCAACTTGATCCTCCAGTGGATGAGGTCAAGAAGCTTTGTACTACATGTCGAAGATATGCGAAATCAGAAAGAGTGTTATTTCATTACAATGGACATGGTGTGTCAAAGCCTACTTCTAATGGTGAAATTTGGGTTTTCAATAAGGTCATACCTTTTTTTGTCCTTCGTGTGAGATTTATGTTTGGTTTATGAAATGGAGCTGTCAACAAACCATGGATGATCGTTTGCCACAAACTTATGAACACTTAATTTTAAAAGATATAAAAGATCATAGAACATGCCATATAAATCTAGTGGCTTGCATGTTGTTTAAATCCTTGTTTCTTGAAATTTTCATTTGGTGATATACTTCCAAAGAAAACCACAGCCATAGTCACTTTATATTCTTAGTGTCTTACACATTATTGTTGAAGCCTGTTCCCGCACGTGAAATACTTTTTTTATTATTATTATTCTGAAATGTTGGTTGTGTGCTGGAATGAGTTGGCAATGCTGTTGTCTACATGGTCATAGACCTAAAAATATGTGTTTGTTCTTATTGAATTGCAATGTATTTTGATTCTTCACAGTGATGACCAACAGAATGGGGCATCAAAACCTATATGTTATATGGCTGGTAGCCTGAATAGCATTTTATTTTAACTGACTTTCCCTAACATGATTTATGGCTTATTTATTAGTAAAAATGAGTGAGCTAAAGTGTGGAAGGATGGAGATTGAGGAATGATGATAATTTTATTCTTCCCTTTGTTGGAGAGTTAGGAGGGGAAGAATGGAGATACTTCCATCTGATATGATAAAAAGGGTCTAGTGCGACTTAATCTAAAAAAGGTGGTTGGCATGCCATTTTGTTACAATTTAATATTTGATTCCGAGAGGGTGAGCCTTGGTGCAACAATAAGGTTGTTGCCATGTGACCTAGAGGCCATGGGTTCAAATCTTGGAAACAGTCTCTTTGCTTGTATGGGTAAGGGCGTAAGGTTGTGTACATCTACCCTTCCCCAGATCCCATTTGGTGGGAGCTTTGTGTACTAAGCCACCCTTTTTTTATTTATATTTGATTCTACTTAGATATTTTGTCAATAGGGATAATGTGATAATTTTGAATGTAAGACTTCTCAATTTTCACTAGTACCTTGTAAAAAGGATGAAATTATTGAAATTACTTCACTTTTTTTCATTTTTCAATCAACGACATTCTTGTGAAAATCTGATGGGTGTTCAATTGGGATGGGAAACCCTCTTCAAAAAGCTAGGCAGCTAGCTATTGGGATGTTAGAACCAAACTACATAAGTACCCCGGAGAGCTTATCATATCACCCAATGTGGGACACTGGGACTTAGGCATCCCATGCTACCTAAGGGCTTCTTTGATTCTGTTTTCTGTTTTTATGCTCTTAAAACAAGTTTGCAAAGCAATTTTTCAGTACAAGTTTTGTGGACAAGAAATTAAAACAACTGTTTGAATAATTTGTTTTGGAAACCACATCTAGAAACAACAAAATAAAATTTGCTTGGAAAAATCAATTTGAAAACATCCTTATCCTACTAATAAGAAACCCAAACGCTGAGAATTTTAACTGAAGGACCAGATTTTCCTAGTCCAGAGATTGCTAATTATCCATCTTAAAAAATCAGTCCCCAGTAAATTTTACTTATCTTTATTCTCATCCTCTTTGACCATTTTGCAGAGTTATACACAGTATATTCCTCTACCTATAAGTGACCTTGATTCATGGCTGAAGACCCCATCAATTTATGTTCTTGACTGCTCTGCAGCTGGGAGGATTGTTGATAGTTTTATTGAGGTACTCAGCATCATCAATGTTAACTAATAGAAAATTACAAAAAGAGTATTGGAACTGATTTTATCACTTTGTAATTTGGACTGCCGCATTGGTTGCTGGACTTGTGATTCAATAGCTTCATGAATGGAATGCTTCTAGCTCTGCGGGGTCAACAAGGGATTGTATTCTTCTGGCAGCATGTGAAGCACATGAGACATTGCCTCAGAGTGCTGAATTCCCAGCTGATGTGTTTACTTCTTGTCTTACAACACCTATCAAGATGGCATTGCGATGGTGAATATTTTCTCCTTATCAGTACTTTCTTAGTTTATACTTATTCTTATTGGTGTCGAAGCTCATAGTATGTAATCATGGGTTTGTTCTTCTTCATATCTGAAGAAACTTAATTGGTCATTGTGTGTATATTTGAAGGAATTCTTAACGATGGACTTATATTGAGAGGAGAGAAGGAAGTATCGTGTCAACTTCATTGCCCTTCATATATTTTTGATTTATGATTCTCTCGAGTGGCATTAGAGATAATGGACTAACAAATGCATATGGTCTCTTTCTGTGTGGTTTGTTCATTGGTTAAAGATTGTCATTTGTATAATTTCAATTTCAACGAATAAAAGGGGATCATCAAGAGAAGAAACTTCCTCTTTCCAGAGAGAAAAGAACAATCAGTTGTAGTTTGTAGGAGTTACTGTGGACAATGTGAGAATGGACTTACCTTCATAATGTTTATTTTGTTCTTTTTCTTCTGTTTTTTGGTGTTAGAATCTTGAAAATAGAAGTAGAAATAGGGGAAAGGGGAGGAGAGATAAGAGAAAGAGCAGAGAAGAGAGGAACTCTAGAACCAGAATCTGTAATCCTAGAGAAGAGAGACGATGAATGAAAGGAATAGAGGGAAAAGAAAAAAAGAAGGGAGTGAGAAGGAGAGAAAGACTAGAACTAGAATCTGAGTTCTAGGGATAGAGAGAGAGAGAAAATATGTGAACAATAACTTAATTCATCCATAATGTCAATTCTGCACATAATAAGTTTATATAGTCTGACAAGGAAACTGGAAGTAACTATCAATAACTACCTATAACTTAAGATGAGACTTGACAATAACTGATTCATCAAATAACTAATGCGTAAAACTACCAATAACTGATTTATCATTTTACAAATGCATAAAACTACCCCTTATTTATTCTTTCCCTCCTAGGTTACAGTGAAAATGACTTAGGACTCTAACTTAGATGTTTACTGGGGTTGGACCTGTATAGCTTTATACTTAATATTTTTTGTGGATGTTGACTACCAATCGTTCCGAGTGTCGTTTTCATTTTGTTTTTGCATTGGATACTTTCTCTTCTATAATTTTATTTATTTAGATTTATCATTTTATGTGGTTTTATTTGTAATCATCTCATGTTAAAAAGCTATTGGTAACTGGTGTGATTTGTCTCCTAGGTTTTGCACTCGCTCATTACTTCGTGAATCACTTGATTATTCACTTATAGACAAGATCCCTGGCCGGCCAAATGACCGAAAAACGCTTCTGGGTGAATTGAATTGGATCTTTACAGCAGTAACTGATACCATTGCCTGGAATGTTCTTCCTCATGGTAGGCCTTAATCATCCTCATCCCAGATGATGTGCATTTTTTACTCACCATGTTATTAGTCAGTGGTTCATTTATTGGCTATGTTGGTGTCTTGTATTATGTGTATTACTGTCCTGCAGATCTTTTCCAGAGATTGTTCAGACAAGATTTGCTTGTTGCCAGTCTTTTTCGAAACTTTCTACTTGCTGAGCGAATTATGCGAACTGCGAATTGCTCTCCAGTCTCTCACCCAATTTTGCCGCCAACCCATCAGCATCATATGTGGTACATAGGGTGTTAATTGATAAAATATATTCATTTATGGTGACAATAGTTGCTGTCACTGTGTTATATTGCTGCTGCAGGGATGCTTGGGACATGGCTGCTGAGCTCTGCCTTTCACAACTTCCTTCATTAGTTGAGGATCCTGATGCAGAATTTCGGGTATTTTGGATTTATTTTTTCCAGTTCTCTGAAGTAGACTAGTAAAGTTTCTGTCTTGAATTTCTTGAAGTTAATTCTTTCTGTACTGCATTAAAATAATAAAAGAATGCCTGAATTATGATAGCTGAAGAGGTTTTGCTTTGGCTTACTTGGTGAAGTATGTGCCTTTTCTTTCAGCCTAGTACATTTTTCACTGAGCAGTTGACAGCATTTGAGGTATGGCTTGACCATGGTTCTGAACACAAGAAACCACCAGAGCAATTGCCTATAGTTCTTCAGGTTTGGCACAAGCCTTGTTCTTCTTTTAAATCTTTTGAACCACTGTACTTTTGTTATGCACGTTGATGGTTTTTGCACCTGTTGTCAGGCATTGTTCCTCTGTTTGTGTGGGTGAGATGGAACAAGGTGTTTCTTGCTTGAAGTTGTCTCATATAGGTTGACGTTGATGACTATTATGGTTCTAGTGGAAGCTTATTTTGCCATATTTATCAATGTTTAGCGATATAATTCATTCCTAGATCCAAAAGTGGTGATGCAATACTTATTTGGGGTCCCATTCTACTCTTGGAGATGATGTCTGCACTGAGAAGTTATATAATATTTCTCAATTGTTTGGTCTTTCAATTTATATGCGTTTTCAATTTGTATGCTCACTAATCATTCCCTTGCTCATTATAAGATGACTACAAACATTGGTTTATATTTCTATTTCTAGCTTATCAATTACTCTTGTTCATATTATGTATACTTTCTGCCCTCTTGGCACTTGGCCTTTGCATTTATTGGGGTTAACATTTTTTTTATTTAAGGTCTTGCTGAGTCAATGCCATCGATTACGTGCTCTAGTACTCCTGGGAAAGTTCCTTGACATGGGACCATGGGCCGTAGATCTGGTAATATCTCATGTCTCTTTCAAGCCATTATCCCTTTTAGCTGTAGCTGTCATATTTTTATGATTGGTTTGTGATGCCATAACCTGGACCCAAGTTTTCTACATGTAGGCGTTGTCCGTTGGAATATTTCCTTATGTGCTAAAGCTGTTACAAACAACAACACCAGAACTCCGTCAGATTCTTGTATTCATATGGACAAAGATTCTTGCTCTTGACAAGGTACCTTTTGAATATCTCAATATAATGACTGTCACTTGCCAGTAATACGTTTCTGTCTTTCTGATTTCTAAACATCAACTTTTAGGCCCCCCCCCCCCCCCCAAAAAAAAAAAAAAAAACACACTCACACACACACAAAGAAAAAAAAAAGAACACACTGCTTTCATAATTTGGATGTTGTAGAGAAATATTCTGAATTCCTTGTAATATTCATGTACATGTGAGCTATATTTATACAAGAGAGGAGAGCCTTAGACTTAATAGCTCTTAATGATAATTAATGAATAATCCCTGATTTCCTTTAATCCCTGATTATTAGGGATACTAATTACCAATTGATATTAATTACATAATTCCTAACACTCCCCCTCAAGTTGGAGCATAGATGTTAATCAAGCCCAACTTGTTACAAAGATAATCAACCCGAGTACCATTGAGGGCTTTAGTCAGCAGATCACCCAATTGGTCATTAGACCGCACATGTCTTGTAGAAACGAAATTCTCCTTGATCTTATCACGAACAAAGTGGCAGTCAATCTCAATGTGCTTTGTGCGTTCATGAAACACAGAATTGGAGGCTATATGTAGGGCAACTTTGTTATCGCACCACAGTTTTGCAGGCAATGACGTGATGAGACCAACCTCCTTCATGAGCTGGTGAATCCACACAATTTCCTGTACCGATTGAGACGTGGCTCTATACTCAGCTTTTGCACTTGACTTAGAAACCACATCTTGCTTCTTACTCTTCCAGGACACTAAATTTCCACCCATAAACACACAGTATCCTGTGATGGATCTTCTAGTAGCCTTTGACCCGGCATGATTTGCATCACAAAAACATTCAATCTTGTTGTGGCCATGATTCGTATAGAGTACACCACGACCAGGTGAGCCCTTCAAGTAGTGTAAGACGTGCTCTAAAGCTTCCCATTCAGCCATAGTGGGTGCAGTCATAAACTGACTCAGTACACTAACTGGAAAGGTCACATCCGGGCGAGTCACCGTGAGATAGTTCAATTTCCTAATCAATCTCCAATATCTCTCAGGATAGGGAAACGGCTTGATCTTCTCTGGATCAACTTTCTTTCGTACATCCTCAGGTAGTTCATCAAATGGTATGCTGTCATCAATGTCCAAGAAAGGGTTAGGAATCATAGGGAAGCTACTTGGTGCTGCTCCAAGTTTCCCTGTTTCCTTTAATAGATCAAGAACATACTTTCTCTGTGTCAACAAGATCCCTTTCTTACTTCGCATAACCTCTATCCCAAGGAAGTACTTTAACGGACCCAAATCCTTTGTTTGAAAGTGAGAATTAAGAAAGGTCTTGAGTGATGAGATCCCTGAAATATTGCTACCTGTAATGACAATATCATCAACATATACCATGAGCAGAATCATGCCAGCATCAGTCTGCTGATAGAACACAGAGTGGTCGCACTTACTCTGACTCAGACCAAACTCCTTAACCATAGAACTAAACTTGTCAAACCAAGCACGAGGGCTCTGCTTCAAGCCATATAAAGACTTTCGAAGGTGGTAGACCTTCCCTTTCTCCCCCTGAGCAACAAAACCATGTGGTTGCTCCATGTAGATTTCCTCAAGGAGATCACCATTCAAGAATGCATTCTTAACATCCAACTGGTGAAGATCCCAACCATAATTAGCTGCCATAGAGATGAAGAGGCGAACAGAGGACAATTTGGCCACAGGAGAAAAGGTTTCTGAATAATCAACTCCATAGGTCTGAGCATAACCCTTGGCAACTAGTCGAGCTTTCAACCACTCCAAGGTGCCATTAGCTTTTGTTTTCACCGTGAACACCCATTTGCACCCGATAGTCTTCTTTCCAGGAGGTAAATCAACGAGATTCCAGGTACCAGCCTTATCAAGGGCCATCATTTCTTCTCTCATAGCAGTACACCAACCAGGATGAGCCAAGGCTGCGTGGAGATTAGTGGGAACAGCTATGGAATCTAAGGAAGCTATGAAAGAGCAGGATGGAGGGAAAAGATGGTTATAGGACACAAAAGAGGAAATAGGGTAAGTGCAAGAACGCTGACCTTTTCGGAGGGCAATGGGCAAATCAGGAGGGGGGGAAGCCGACACCGTGTCAAATTCAGAGGCGGGGAGAGTATCAAGTACTGGATCAGACGTCAAAGCAGGAATTGGTGGGTCATGAACCTGAGCAGCGCCATTGTGCGCCCTGGGACGCTTCCGATACACATGATAGATAGGTGGTTTAGTAGGGGCCAGATCAGATGCCTATACTGGTGGTAACTGAACCTGATAGACCAAGATATCATCAAGACCATTGGAGGGGTTAGAGGATAGAGATGGAGGAGATGCATATGAAGAGAACAAATGATGGTTACCTGTCATATGATCGGTAGCCCCGGAGTTGATGATCCACTTCGAGGAAGTAGTAGCAAGACATGAATCTGAGTTACTTGTAGCAAGAGCAGTCGGTGTTGATGGAACAGCTGAGGGGGCATGAGCAGAAGCGTCAGATGATTGGGCCATATTAGCAGTCCCGCTGCGTTTCTATTGCAGCTTACGGCAGTAGCGTTTTGTATGACTAGGTTCCTTACAATAATAGCAGATGACCCCACCAGTACCCGAAGGTGGAGGATTGTTACCGGGCCTCGGGAGATTCGGGTGCTTCGGAATAGTAGGACCTTGACCAGCTAAAGCACTAGTAGTAGAAGAAGCTGGGTGCGCCAGACTGTCGACGCACAACACGCGAGAATACACATCCTGCAGCGAGGGAAGCTCAGAGCTAGATAAGACATGAGACTGAACAGTCTCATAAGATGAGTCAAGAGCAGTGATAAAGCTCATAATTGCCATTTTTTCCATATTATCTATCTGGGTTTGAACTCGATATAGGTGGCATTAACCGCCGCATTTCCTCATACATCTGCTTGAACTCGATGTAGAACTGTTTCAGGGGGCGACCTTGCTGCTCGGCCCGATAGAAACCTTTACACACCTCATGTATGCGAGTAATATTTCCCTTTCCAGAGTACAGGAACTCCAGGGACTCAATAAGTTCCTTAACCGTATTGCAATGACTCACCGAAGGAAGAATTTCGCTGTCAATGGAGCTTTGGATCTGTAAGAACAGTCGAGCATCGGCTCGAGCTCATGGCATCTTCGTATCATCTGTAGGAGGATTCTTAGTCAAGTGACTCTTTCTCAATACTGAGTAAATGCATGCGAATAGTTTTGATCCAATCCGAGTAATTGGTCCAATTCAACTTATGATCAGTAATTTTGTTGGAAACAGGAACCATCTCAGCAGTGATACTTGATTTAGATTCAACCATAAGAGAGAAATAGAAGCACACAAGATACTTAATAACAAAGAGGACAACAGTAACCAAAGATTCAACACACCACCTACAAGAGGCAAACCTTGGCAAAACAACCGCCAAGAAAACAAACAAGCAGCCACAACAAACGCCCAAACAGTAACAAGGGGCCTCCCAAGGACCCAAAACAATGCTATAAGCACAAAAACCTCCGCTGGATCAAACAGAAAAAAAACGAGCAGAGAGCTTCACAGTAAGGGACCAACGAGAAAACAACAAGTAATGGGAACGAAAACACCTGGGTCACAACGGCAGCAGAGAGTCGATCCCAAAAAAGCAATCGGCGACAAACAACTCGCCGGAAAAGTGGCTCACTCGCTGGCGCGTGTCTTTGGCGGCGTAACTCCGGCGAGCGCGTGACGGCACAAGTGCAGGCGAAATGGGTCCGCCGATCGGCACCTCCTGAGTCCGTTGGGGCGGCGCGTGTAAGCTAAATCTCGCCGGAACTTAAAACCCTAAACTCCTCTCTCTCTCTCATGCATTCACTATACACTGAACGGAAAAAAAAAAAAAGAACTGAAAAAAATATATTTCAGGAATCAAAACCTAATTCCTCTGATACCATGTAGAGAAATATTCTGAATTCCTTGTAATATTCATGTACATGTGAGCTATATTTATACAAGAGAGGAGAGCCTTAGACTTAATGGCTCTTAATGATAATTAATGAATAATCCCTGATTTCCTCTAATCCTTGATTATTAGGGATACTAATTACCAATTGATATTAATTACATAATTCCTAACAGATGTCATTCATCTCAGTCATCTAACGCATTTGCCACACGCAAACCAATAAGCTCTGATGTTAATGTTTTCATATTTTGTGAGGGCTCTGAAAACACTAGTTATACATTATTTGACAGCCACACATGCAACCTTTCATGTTAGTGATTCTTCAAGTCGTTAAGTTTGACGTTGGAATATTTAAACTGTTATATTTTGCTTTATATGTCTGGCTTCAAAGAGAATAGAAGAATGATAGACGAGAAAAGGATAATTCTGTTATATAAGAAAATTCAGTGATATGAGAACTTAGTATGGCAGCTTATCATTGTGTACTGGCCTTAGGTTGTTTGAAAATGCTGATGCACAAATTCCGATACATTTAATAGAGTTCATAATTTAAGAGACATTGATTTATTCCTTTTGGTACTAAATTTTGATCATCTTGTTTTCCCTACTACTTGATGTTTAAGTTTAAGCACTGCCTGTTTTATGTCTACCCTTAAAAACCATGCTCAATTGTTGGGCTGCAGTCATGTCAGGTTGATCTGGTAAAGGATGGAGGACATATCTATTTTATTAAGTTTCTTGATAGCATGGAAGTATGTCCTGAGCAACGTGCAATGGCTGCTTTTGTTTTGGCCGTGATTGTGGATGGGCACAGACGGGGCCAAGAAGCTTGTTTAGAAGCTGGTCTAATTCATGTCTGCTTGAAGCACCTTCAGAGTTCAACTCCCAATGATACACAAAATGAACCCCTGTTTCTACAGTGGCTTTGCCTCTGTCTTGGGAAACTTTGGGAAGACTTTACTGAGGCCCAAATAATAGGTTTGCAGGCGGATGCCCCATCTATATATGCCTCTCTACTGTCTGAACCGCAGCCAGAGGTTAAATTTCTTTATATTTAGTTCTATTGCTAGTGTTACAAAATGAATTTACTTGTTTTTTTAAGTATATTGATATAGGGCCTGTTTGTTTATGCTTAAAGAAATTATTTTCAAATTATTTGATAGAGTGATGGTTGTTTGGCTCAACTCAAAAAATCTTTTAAACAATAAAGGGCAAAGAAGGCACTTTTAAAGAAAGTGGTCAGTTTCTAAAGCTAATCCAAACCAAGTAGCTTATCAAAATAAGCTGAAAACAGATTTTTTTTTCCCTCCTGAAAGTGATTATTTTAAAAATCATAAACAATTAATTCAAAACAAGAAAAGCCCTCGTGTTTATCTTAATTAAAATCAGTTATTTAAACTTAAACAAATGGGCAAATAATCAAACAAGTTATACAGCTCACATCTTGAAAATCTCTCAGGTTAGGGCTTCTGCCGTTTTTGCACTGGGTACCCTTCTTGATTTGGGATTTGACTCTTGTAAAGAAGGTGTTGGAGGAGATGAATATGATGATGATGAAAAAGTTAGGGCTGAAGTTACCATAGTTAAAAGTCTTCTGAGAGTTGCTTCAGATGGAAGTCCATTGGTTAGGGCAGAGGTTGCGGTTGGTAAGTTGTTAAGCATCAGTATTTAATTTATTTAAAGTTTTTTTTTGAAGCCTACCTGTATGTATTATAAGAGTGGGAAGTACCAAGCATGGAAATCAACTGGTATTCTTTACTAATTGACGGATTTTCTTGGCATTTGTAAACTCTCTGGGTGTATGTAAAATTGTTGAAGTGAACCCACTACCACCTTCCTCGACCTCCATGTGCTGGTGAAGTAAGGTGCTAAAGTTGGGAAGGGAAAGAATTATATTAAATATTATACAAAAATTTTAACTATTGTGATGTAATATTAACATATGAATTGATTGATTCACTGTAAAAAATTCATATATAATATTAAATGTTCAAAATAGAGTATTATATATCCATAGACATTCAACTCCACAACCAAAAAAATGTGGTGGCCCTAATCTCATGCACTTTGATTGCGAACTTATGTTAACTAACTTCTTTGTCATGGACCTGGCTGTAGGACCCTTGCCTCATTCACTAAGAGTTGACACCTCCTTCTGGCTTCTTGGTGCCTTAGGCACGTCTTTAACTTCCCTGGCTTGTCTAAACCTAACATACATGTCTAAGGGAATGATACTTGACAATTTTTGGCCCTTAATTCTTAGAACCTTTTCATTCACCTTATCTGTTCATGAACTTTGTTGGACTGGTTAAAGTTGCTCTACCTTGGAACATCTATGGAATGGAAATTGATTTTCCCCCCCTTATTGTTGTTTCTTTTGACTTTTCAGCTCTAGCACGCTTTGCCTTTGGCCACAACAAGCACCTAAAGTTTGTTGCTGCTGCATATTGGAAACCGCAGACAAATGCTTTGTTGAAGTCCTTCCCGTCATTGGCTCATATAAAGGGTTCAAGTGGGAATTATCCTAGCCTGAAGGAACATGTGCCTCATGGCAGTATTGTTTCACCTCAAATTGGTCCAATTTTAAGGGTTGGGAATGACAATTCTTCAGTGGTTCAAGATGGACGGATCTCTTCTAGCAGTCCTCTCTCAAATTCTGGAATTATGCATGGGTCACCTTTGTCTGATGATTCGTCTCATCATTCTGATTCAGGAATACTTGGTGATGATTTGAGTAATGGAGTGTTAAACCACTCTGTACCAAAACCCCTAGACAATGCATTGTACTCACAGTGTGTATTTGCCATATGCACTTTAGCTAAAGATCCCTCTCCTTGTATTGCAAACCTTGGTCGTCGAGTGCTATCCATAATAGGTATTGAGCAAGTAGTGGCAAAACCTCTGAAATCTAGCGGTGTTCAGACTGGTGAACCGACAACATCTAGTCTTGCTGGGCTAGCCCGTTCATCTTCATGGTTTGATATGAATGGAGGTAGATCATAGATGCCTTCTTTGCCTTCTGTCCTTTTGCAATGAAGTTTGGTGTAGCTTCTCTCCCTCTTGCATCAGTTTTATTTTGTGATTATTCTTTCCAGTATGTCATTGGCCTTATTGTTTGTATTGCTTGCTGTTTCCTCAGGTCACTTGCCTCTAACATTCAGAACTCCTCCAGTCAGTCCTCCTCGCCCAAACTACTTAACTAGGATTCGAAGAGTGTACTCTTTAGAGTTCAGGCCGCACTTGATAAATTCTCCTGATTCAGGTTTAGCTGATCCACTTTTGGGTTCTGGTGGAATTTCTGGGCCTTCCGATCGTAGTTTTCTTCCACAATCAACTATGTATAAATGGAGTTGTGGGCACTTCTCCAAGCCACTCTCAACTGCTTCAGATGACAGTGATGAATTATTGGCTAGAAGAGAAGAGAGAGAAAGTCTTGTTTTGGAGCACATAGCAAGATGCCAGCACTCTGGTTTGTGTTGTATTATTATATCTTTATTGCATTCACCAATTATCTTGATACTTTAATTGATTATATAATGCATTCTGTTCTGTTCAGCTGTTAGCAAGCTAACGAATCCAGTTGCAAAATGGGATATAAAGGGTATTCAAAAAACATTGCTACAGCTTTTCTCTCCAATAGTAATAGCTGCTGATGAGAATGAACGGGTCAGGTATGCAAATTTCATTGATTACTCTGTTAGCGAGTGGAGACTGATATTAATGTCATCTGGCTCAGAAAAAGTGTACAGATATATGGTTGATTTTTTTTTTTTTTTTTGGGGTGCTTGTGTTTGGGCGATGTCCAGAGTCATAATGGCTGTTAGCTGGAAGGGGCTACAAGTGTATTATAGTGTGTTTTGCCATTTTGATTATTATTGTTGACAAATGTTTGGATTTTTCTTCAGAGTATGGAATTATGAAGAAGCAACACTTCTGAACAGTTTTGACAATCACGATTTTCCTGAAAAAGGAATTTCTAAGCTCTGCCTAGTAAATGAACTTGATGATAGCTTGCTTCTGGCTGCTTCAAGTATTGTTCTCCATTTCTGGTTTTTTCCACTTTTTTTAAGCTGTATAAATATGTTGAACTCTAAATTTGTTATTCATTTGTTATGATGCAGCTAATGGAAATATTCGAATTTGGAAAGATTATACTTTGAAGGGTAAACAAAAGCTCGTCACTGCATTTTCTTCAATCCAGGGTCATAAGCCTGGTGTGCTGAGTCTGAATGCTGTTGTTGATTGGCAACAACAAAGTGGTTATCTGGTATAAAATTCTCTGAACTTCTTGGGAGTGTGGATCATCTTCCATGCTCCAATGATTCTCAATTTCTGACCACATGTTTTTGTTGTTATGATTCCTTTGATCTTATTCCTTTTCATTTCGCTAGTATGCTTCAGGCGAGATATCAACTATTATGCATTGGGATTTGGATAAAGAGCAGCTTGTTAATCCTATACCTTCTTCATCAGAGTGTAGCATTTCAGCTTTGGTAAGCCTGAGTCATTTTATATTGTTTGTCTGGTTATTATTTCTTGCCTATACTTATGCAAACTATCATACCATGGAAACTTTGCGGCTGATAGCATTTGAAGCATGGACAAAGGCTGTACATTCTACCTGAATGTATTAATATGGAAATTAGCATCATTTTGAGAACCAAAATCTGTGACATGGTTTCTTATTTTAGACTGCATGAAATTTTCAAAATTGGTCATGGAATTCCAAAACCAATGCTAATGCAGTACCTGTGCTCGCCAGAAGCAAATTCTTCCTATTGTGGTCATTTTACTTAGGTTTCCTTCTCATATCATAAGGGCTAAAAACAATATGAAAAAAATAAAAACTCTTAAGAAACAAATAATTAACTATTGGTTTAGCATATGGGTGGCAATGGTTATCCTTGATCTGATCATCCATCATTGGTCCATTAGGCACCCTATTGGCTATTATTTGGTTCAACTAAGGGGAGGGGAGGGGAGGGATTTTAATGGAGGGGGGAAGAGATTTTAGTAATCCTTTGTTTGGTTCAAGGGTAGAGGAAGGCGGTGATTTTAATGATTTTTTGTTTGGTTTTAGGAGGGGAGGGGAGGGGAGGGAGATAGTTACATTGCACCCTCTCCTTCATTTTTCTTATCCAAACGAGCTCCCCTCCGCTCCCTCCAAAAAAGCCAAACAAACAGGGGCTTAAGTTGTTTGTCCTTTCAGCCAATGTTACGTATAGATCAAATGGTTTTGAGAAGATTGGATCCAAAGTTCCATAAATATGGCCCTGGACCAATCTAACAAATCATAGATATCTTGTAGATCCATTCATGTCAGTCATTACAAGCACGCATACACAAATGCGCTTGTTTATACAAACACATATAGGCGCATATATATCAAATGTACATAAACACATCTATGCATGAGAACATACATGTGCACATGCAATGTGTTTCTACTGATGTGTATATGAGAACACTTGTATGCATGTGTATATAAAAGTACATATATACACACATTTATGAACATGCGCTGCTGCATATAGATAGACACATTTGTATAATCTCACAGGCATGGTTAAATATTGACACATCTGGATAATAAACAAATACACACAACTTGTGTATGGGTGTGTGAACATATTTGGGCATGCACGCATGCATTTTTTTGGCCTTTATCCTTAAATTTGAGAGGAATTACAAAGGTGCTGCTTTGAAGTGCAAGCATTTATTCTGATATCAAATATAAATTTACACTGGATCATTATTAAATTATGTATTTTAATATAATTTTACATAATGGTGATTCAGATATTTATCCAATTTCTTGGCTGATTTATCTCATTCCTGGTTATAAATTGTCTTAGAAAGTCTGATGCCACTCAAGGTTTCTGTTCCAAAGCTGAAAATTAAGCTTGTTACAATATTCTGAATCAACTTGGTCTTTTCTGTCAAATCTTCGGACAGATCACTTTATCTTCCAGTTGTATTTTGTACCGTATGTCTTATACTGCTTACACACCCAAATCCTGTTTCATTGATATGTCATATATTGTATTCACTACTCAGGCTGCATCTCAAGTTCATGGGGCACAATTTGCAGCTGGATTTATGGATGGTTCTGTAAGACTCTATGATGTCAGGACGCCGGAGATGTAAGCATCTCAGATTATTGAATTTCTCCTTTCATAATTGTTGGCTTCTGTTTTATATTCCTTTCTCTATGGTTAGATTTATCTTAATGCTTAGACCTGTCCTTTTTAATTGGTTCTAGAATGACGTGTCTCCTTTCAGTATACAAGCCTCTTGCTGCCTCACTAATCTCAGTTGCTGTAAAATGATGTTCTTAGGGTTGTATGTGAATTACGGCCCCACACACAGAGAGTAGAAAGAGTTGTGGGGATCAGCTTCCAACCTGGACTAGACCCGGGAAAGGTAAGAGGGGCATCTCGCTAGTTCCATGCCTCCGTCTATAATTTGTATATCTTGCTACATTTTTTTGGAACAGTGGCCTGCAATCTATGATTTTTTTATTTAAGATGGAAGATGAAATCATATGGCATATTTTTTCCCCCTTCAGATTGTCAGTGCTTCTCAGGCAGGGGATATACAATTCCTCGATATAAGAAATCAGACAGATGCCTATCTAACTATTGATGCCCACAGGGGCTCACTTACAGCTTTGTCTGTACATAGACATGCTCCTATTATTGCCAGTGGTTCAGCCAAACAAATCATCAAAGTCTTTAGCCTGGAGGGTGATCAACTAGGCTGTATCAGATACTATCCAACCTTAATGGCCCAGAAAATTGGTTCCGTTAGCTGTCTCAGTTTTCATCCATACCAATTACTGCTAGCCGCTGGTGCTGCAGATGCTTGTGTCAGTATCTATGCAGATGACAACACCCAAGCAAGATGAATCAACATATCGCCCACACGACATATCTTTTTCGGTTGTCTCGCCTCTGCGGAGTTTCGATGAACGTGGTATCAGGGGCACCACACACATGTTTGAATCATCGGGTGATGCTGCTCAGCTGTGAATCCATCTGGAAATATTGAGTAGGATACACTCTACTGGTCGTTTATGCAATTTATTCATTAGCCTCCATGGTAGCAAGTTGCACTCAGTCCTGAAGGGAAATCCTGAATATTGGTTGGAGGCTCTGGCAAATCATGTCATCTTCATTATGTGTAAATATCCCCTATTGTTATGCCTTTCTTGTGTGATATTCGCACTCTTGCCCATTGTGTATATTAATTTTTGTAGGTGAAATCATAATATAGTGGTGCTGATTGTTGTGATTGCCTCCTGAAATGTGGGGTGGTAATTTCTGTTGAATTCAATTATTGTTATTTGCTAACATGTAATTAAATTCAAGTTTGGGTATGTTTGCTTTTCTTGAATTAACTTGCATCGATTATAACTCACGAAATTCCTCTGGAGGTTACTACCACATCATGAAAATCATTGTTATAAAACTGTGTATTAAAAACTATTTACCATACATTTAATCAACATAAAAATTAACAGTTTGTATTGCAATATTTAATTATAATTAAAGCATACCCATTGTTATAAAAGCTATTTCATATGCTTTTAATAAACATAAACTAACACTTTATTATCACCCTTAATTAAAACTACAACATGCCTTGCAAACACATGATACGTGGGAATAAAACATCAAAATGAATAACATGATTTAAAAAAATTGAAATGACAATATCGTTGATTTCTTTCTAAGTTTGTATCTTAATTATACTTGCACATAAAAACATACTCCAATTTTTTTATATTAATATAAAATGTACAATTTACAAGTTTGAAATATTAAAAAATTATGAACAATATAAATTTTTTTTGTCATCATAATCAGTATGATTTATTTTTCTTAAGATATTATATTACACAGCCAAATAATTGTGCCTTAATTAATTATACTATATATAGTTTGAATGGGTAAATAAACATGAAAAAAAAAACTCTAATGACATTATATCTTCTCAAATTCATCAGAATTATTGAAATCATAACGTAAATTTGATGCAATCTTAGAACTTAGAAGACTAAGAGCCCATTTAGTTCAATCCCATTGCATGATTACAATGGTAATCATGATTACATTATTAAGAGAAGAGTATTTGATTGCTCTTTGCCTAGAAGGATTAATGATAAAAACTATTTTTTTAACGTGATCTATAATACAAGAGGAAAGTTTGTCGAATAGGTTTTGTCTCGACTTGCGTGAACATACTTTTCTAATGCCAAATCAAACATGATAGAGTTTACCATGGTATTGATGATTACCAAAAAATTGATAATCCTTATTCATACCTTCCTCTATGAATACTCACTACCACCCTAATGCATGGTAAAAAGAAAATCCAATTTACATTGTAGTTTTATTTATATTTGTTTCACTTGTCTCATTTCACCTATCACATCACACCACCACCACTACCTCCTCCCCCCACTGTCATCATTACCACCGCCACCATGACAACGACTGCCATCACCCCTACCATCACCACTACCTCCACCGCCGCCACCCCACGCTGCTGCTATTACCACCACTACCTCCTCCATCGCTTTTGCCACTATCACCTACACCACCACCTCTACCTCCATTGTTGTCACCGCTGCCATGACTTTCTCCTCCACCGCCACGGCTGCCATCTCCATCATTGCCGTTGCCACCACCACTACTTCCTTCGCCGCCGCCACTACCTCCTCCTCCACCATTGTCGTCGTTCGCACCTACCATCGCCACCGCCACATCACCATTTTCATCACCTCTACCACCACAACCATCACCATCAGATGATCTCAACAAGATAGTATGACAATTATGATGACGCAGTGCCATGACCCTAAACTATTTTTTTCCTAAAAATTATATTAAGGGTAAAATAGACTTTGCATGAAATATTAATTTTAAATAATTATTAAGAAAATTACTCTGCATCTTGCTTTAAAATCAAACCAAACATTAGCCTTGTAATTAATATTGCACTGCAAAGTATAGTGGGATCAACCCAAACCAGCCCTAAAGGTACAAAGGTTTGAAGGCATAGTTTTAGCCAAAATTATACCCATGATATATCAAATGAACGGCAACACTTACTTGCATAGCATATGAAATAACTAACTTCAGAATAACAATATTTCAATGAGAAATAACAAACTTCAGAATAACAATATTTCAATGAGAAATAACTAACTTCAGAATAACAGTATTTCAATAAGAAATAACTAACCTTTTGTATTATTAGAAACATACGATGATACAAACTCGAAAATTCTAAGACTGTTCTCGTTCATCACTTCCAAAGGATAAAAACCACGGTGATGTTCAATAAAGGGTCTGATCAAGAAAGCACAAACCCAAAAACAAAATTTCTACAAATCCCCTGGATAGCTAAGGACCAAGAGGAAGGCCACTTCGGCTAGAGTAACACTTGCTTTAGATGTAAGCAAAGTTATTAGCCGGTCGATCCATTTTGCTCACCAGTATTACTTCTATCGCCACTGCAACAGAAGAAGTGCGGAAGCTTTACACGGCCACAACCCCTGCAGAGGAAGAATTTTTAATAATCACAGCTGAATCAGATAAACACATATGCACTTCAAACTAATGAAAATTTCCAAGATACATCAGATCTCAACTCACACTCCGACTTAAACATATACAACGGAGGTATTTTCATTCCTCAGTACCTTATTACCCCCTTGAGCTTCCCCCATGCAGTATCTACAATCACTATATGGCTGTTTAAATAAAATTTATTCAAGCCATTCAATTAGAACAATGCATAATATGAGATAGGGTGAATTTGTGGCAATTAACTTGATCCCGTATTGTTACCGGCTGTCATTTACCAATGCACTTTTGTTTTATGTTCCTATTTTAAGCTAGATCTACATCAAGTGTGAGATGTCATTGGTAGTAGGCAGGGGAGAAAAACTGGAGTACGATGGTAAAGTTTAGTTTTTTATCCTGTCTAGGAATTGTGCTAGGCTAGTGTTTGAGCCAACTAACCCGTTCACTAGTATGTTCATAGGTGAGAATTAATGCAAGCCATCCACTCCATAACATGGAAATTAATGCATAATCACCACCAGCGAGCCAATTCTTGAGACTTGATTTTCATCCCTTTGTGATTGTATGTTCATAGGTGAGGACGAAAACAAGTTGCATTCACTTGATAAATTGTACAAAGCAAGCATAAATTTCACTCCTCATTTTTCTGACTCTCCTTTCTATCTGCCTATGTTAAGCATAACCCGAGCACACCATTCAATTATGATATAAGCAAGATTAAGTAATTTGCATGAAACAAGACACCCAAATGAAACGAATTTATAAACTAGATTAAAGGAACATTAAGCCTCCACCAAATTTGATAATGAAAACGTCCAAATATTTTCAACACATGATAATTTATATAGAGCATAATAACTGTAGCTCAGATAGCATTATTCAGAAAGAAACTAGAGCTTACCTGCATCGGACTATCACAGGGATAGGTTTCAAAGCTTTTGGTCCATTTCTTATTCCTCTTTTATGGCGAGAGACCTACATAACATACAGAGCCATGGAAAAAACAAATTCAACGCCAAAAATGAAATAATAGAACAATATGCAAAATAAGACACAAGAACCAATCATGCTTATAAATATATCATTTCCAAAATTAATCGATTGATATTGCAAGCAGTACAGCTAGAAATGAATGAAGTTCCCATTAAGAACAATAAATGGTAAATGAAAGCCAAGTCAAAAGAGTACCTTCTTTTTTGGGACAGCCATGAGCTCCATAGACTCACCAAAAGAGAAACTAGGAAAACTGAACTCAGGCAAAGTGAATTGGGGTGATACAACTGATTGAACCATATTTTTATATGATTTTAATGATTAAATTGAGATTCTTAATGCATTTTTGTCATAGTTATTGAGCTTTAAATGCTTTTCTTATGATAAATTGATATTATGAGTAAATACATGAAATTAGAATTAAAAAGGGAAAAATTGTCAAATAAATTGTAATTACTCTTAATGATTGATTTTTCTAAGAATATTTGAAAAGATTAAATTTAAAAAAAAAGTTTGAATTCAAATTCTGGAAGTTTCTAAGTTTGCGTTTAGGTCCCTCTGCAAGTTTTAAATGTTTCATTTTGGTCCCTTGGTCAAAACGCACGTTTTGACCAAGGGAATTAATAGGTTTTAGGGGAGCTGGCGGCTGGGTGTGAGGAAGAACGAAAAAAGGGGACTGGACGAGAGAACCAGGAAGAGGAGAAAACGCGAGGAACAGGAGGTGGCGGCTTGAAGCTCTGGACGAAGAAAAGAAAAGAAAAAAAAGAGGAAGGAACCCGAGTGCTTGGAGGACGAAAGAGAAAGGAACAGAAGGAGACCAACTTCTTCTTCTTCATTCATCATCTTCTTCACCGGACATGCACAGAGAGAGCTGTGGCTGGAGTTTCCGAAAATCAAAAGAAAAAAAAAGAGAGGAAGAAAACGAGGGGCAGACTCGAGAGGAAGAGAGTTGAAGCACCGAAAAAAAAAATCCCCATCTTCTTCTTTTTCGTTGCTGGAGCTGGCTGGAGTTTTGTTTTCTGCATTTTCCAGCGGTTTTCCAGTTTCCGGCAAACTTTGAAGTTTCCGGCGAAGCTTTCCAGATTGCTGCGAACCTTGAATTTTCCGGCGACATTCTCCAAATTCCGGTGACTTCTTCCAGCAAGCTATGAGTGGCTAATCTTCTGGATCTTGGTGATGAAGAATTGTTCTTGAGCTCATTGGACTACATTAGAGGAGTTTTATCTATCTTACTATTAGTCTAGGATTATATATTTGAATTGCTAAATTTTGATATATGATTCTGGAACTGAGATTAATGGTAATTATCTCTATTAGTTTGATATTTGTAGTTGAGATTAGATTTTGTAGTGTGATTTTTATATGTGAATGAATTTCTTTGTGGTTTCAATGAAGCTATGTTGATTAGCGTGGTATTGTCTAATTAATGTAGTTGATTTGTACTCTTTTGAGGGACTGTTTAGTACTCAAATTTAGAAGTCTCATGTTGCATGATTCCAATTTCAATTACGCATTAAGTGGGCTCAAACAATTTCTCAAGGGGTAGTAGTTAGCTATGGTTATAGGAGCTATTATTAATTGAGAATATTGGACTCAAGTGGTATCTTGAGGTTTTCTTTAAAACTTAATGAATTTTAACTCCCATAATTTTTTTAAAGAGCAAGGATAGTCATTTCTTCATTACCAAGAGCATTCACCATTAAATTTTCTATCCAAAGTATTTTTCGTTATTTCCAAAAAGACTAAAAAATATAGGAATAGTTTCTTTATTTTTCTTATGCATTTTAATCAGAGAAAAACTTATTTAGGAACCCCAAATTTCTAACCATGTTTATATCACTTAGTTTATCTTAGGAAATACAAAATAAATTTGGCTCCTTGATTAAGAGAACGATCCCGAGTTAATTGCACTGTATTGCACTTAATTCGTGGTAAATAGTGATTCGACCCCGAGGCGACTAAGGGTGAGTCGAATCAACAACCCCATGGCTAATGCTCCCTGATAAAGGTGGAGGTTGAGGGTTGGAATGCATCCACCTTTTGATTCCTAACATGTTAGCCATTCTCCCTCCAGCGTTCCTAAGCATGTTAAGTCTCGTGGCCATTGCCTTTGTTAAGTACCACCAGTAGGCCTTTGGAAGTCAAAAGAAAAATGTACTTTTTTTATAATAAAAACATAAAAAATTATGGATAATATCTGCGGAATGGGAAATCTGGAATATGGACCAAACACTACGACTAGTGAAGAATATTATCAGGGGAAGAAAAGTGAGCAGGAGATGGAATATAAAATAACGAGCAGAATTGAGAAATGAAAGCCACGAGGAAAAGAGCTAACACATAAATATAAGGTAAATATTGAAAGGATGTAAGAGAAACAGTGAGGAAAGCAACTTAATAAGCCAAGGGGAGAAAATACAGAGAGAGGTGATGATTTCAAAGGAAATTCATACACCACAACCAAAGAAAACAAGTAGTAGAAGAAGCAAACAGAGTTGGAGCAGCTGAAATTTCTCGAAATTAAAAGGACATGCATAATCCCTATTGATATATAAGGCCATCAATTTCAAAGTAACGGGGCCGAGTAAGAAAAGAATAACTTACAATAAGAAGAGATTCAGTATGCTGTATGCAGCAGAAGGAAGCACTCGACGTCGACGGCGCGACGTCGAGTACGGAGTTCGGACTGATTGTTGATTGATTTCAAGGGGCAGGTACTGCTACTTCCCAAACGCCCCGTACTGATCCTTTCTCATGGGTCGCTACTATTAAAAATAGGGTGAAGGGTAATACACATGAATTTTGTCAAAGGATAATCAGTACCACAATTTTTTTTTTTGGATAAAAAAGACACATAACGTTACGTTTTAGGGTCAAAAATACCACGAACATTAGTTGACCAATGTTGACCGTTAACTTGGACGGAAATGAACAGTAACTCGGGTAAAATTACTATTTTGCCCCTAGTTTTAAGCAAAAATTACAATTTTATCCCTAGTTTTAATTTTTTTTTAAAAAAACATTAAAATAACTCCTTCCCGGTGGGCCCCCCACCGACCACACCACCGCCGGCCGCCGCCTTCCCTGCCGCCGGTGATCGGCGGCCACCTCCGGTGACTTTTTTTTTTTTTTTTAAATTTTAAAAACTAAGGTTTTAAATATTTGTATTTTAAAAAAAATACTAAAATAACCCCTCCCCACCGGTGAGCCCCACCACCGGCCACACCACTGTTTGCCACCGCTCTCGCCATTGCCGGCGACCGACGGCCACCTCCGGCGACCTTCTTTTTTTTAAAAAAAACTAAAGTTTTAAATATTTTTATTTAAAAAAAACACTAAAATAAACCTTTCCCCACCAGCGGGCCCCACCACCGGCGACACCATTGCCACGGCCGCCCTCCCCACTGCCGTCCGCCGCCGGCGACCGGCGGCCAACTCGACAAGAATCAGATACAGAACAGAAGCAGCACCGTCTGTTTCTTTTCGGCCTCCAGCGGATTCACTTTCCCTGGACATCAACACCCAACTCTCGGCCACAAAAGTCCAGTGGTGAGCCCATTATCCATTATCCACCCGACCCAGCCTCATCGGACTCCCAGCGTCATTTACGTAAGCCGACTAGCAAGGAAGAGAATCAGCGGAAGATCACGCCATAATCAAGCTTCAGCGGCTGTTACGGAAAGGAAGATCACGTAACGCAAAAGGGTCAGATTTTTGCCATACCTCTCGAGCCTTGTAGCCATGAGTTTACGTCTGGACCTTACCGTATCAGTTCTGACTGGTCCTTCATGAGTTTACTTTAAAAACCAATTCAGATCAGCCTTCGTTTTCATTTGTTTTTCATCCCATCGTGAGTTGCAGAGAGAGGGGAGTGGAGGCCGAGAGAAAGAAGAGAGGAATAAGAAGAGAGAAACAGAGACCCAGAGAGCAAAGGAAGGGGAGGAAATCAAAAACATATTTTGCTCTGTTTTGCTGTCAAAAAACAGAGAAAAAGTGCAGCAACTTACTCCTTTCATGGCTGCCTGATCATCGAAGGTAAGCCTGAAAAACTTCCTCTCCTCTGGTTTTGTCATGTTTCCCGTCGAGCATGAAGGTTTGGAGTGAAACAAAACTTTTTTTAAAAAAAAACAGAGGGTGAACGTGGGAAGGGGCTGTTACCATTATATATATATATATATATATATATATATATATATATATATATATATATATATGTATGTATGTATGTATTTATGTATACTTAACTCTTATAGTTGCTTTGTGTGCTTTCTGGAAGAGATGGAAGCTAAGTTAATATGCATATATACGTGTGAGGTGCTGTCATCGGTTTTGCCATGGATAGAGGGCATGAGAGCATTTTTCTGCACCTTAATATGATAAAACTTGAAGCTTGCTGTCAGATAAAAAGAAAAGGAAAGAAAACGTGTTTTGTTGTTAAAAAATTTCCCCTACTGCCGTCGGGCTTTCAACATGAGATGATAAGACAAACTTAAAAATATATATATGAGTATTGATGTTGCTGTCATATGCCTTTTATACGTGGGTATATGTATAGAGAAAAGAGAAAAAATGAGAACGTGAGTTTTGTGAGAAATGGATGATTGGAACCATTGCTGAAACATGGGAATATATACATGGATATGCTGAAAATATCGAGAATGGTGTGGCCGGTGGTGGGGCCCACCAGTGGGGAAGAGTTTATTTTAATGTTTTTTTAAATAAAAATATTTAAAACTTTAGTTTTTTTTTTCAAAAAAAAAAAGGTCACTAGAGGTAGCCGCCGGTCGCCGGCAACGGGGAGGGCGGCGGCCAGCGGTAGTGTGGCCGACGATGGGGAGGGGTTATTTTAGTATTTTTTTAAAAAATAAAAATATTTAAAACCTTAGTTTAAAAAAAAAAAAAGGTTGCCGGAGGTGGCCGCCGGTCGCCGGCGGCAGCAAGGGTGGCGGCCAGCGGTGGTGTGGTCGGTGGTGGGGCCTTTTTTTTAAAAAAATATTAAAACTAGGGGCAAAATTATAATTTTACCCGAGTTACTGTTCATTTCCGTTCAAGTTAACGGTTAACGTTGGTCAACTAACGGCTCGTGATATTTTTGACTCTAAAACATAACATTATGTGTATTTTTTATCCAAAAAAAATGTCGTGGTGCTGGGTGATCCTTAGGGCAAAGTTCATGTGTATTTTTGACCCTCCACCCATTAAAAATAATATCAAAAATGTCTCAGTAGTAACTGATTTTTATGTTAATGATTGATGTTTTATTTATGAGTTTATTATTTCTGCTTTTATGTAGAAATATTTTTTCTATCACACTCACATAAAAATGAGTAGGACCGACTCACTTTTATGTGAGTGTTTTCTGCAGCAAAAGCAGAAAAATTAATCTCTTTATTTATTATTAACAACCTCATGAGACCTTTTTTATACTTTTTTTTCTTGGTTGTGACCTAAACCTGATTTTCCCTCAATTATACCCCTTCCTTTAGTTACATATTTACTTAATTTATATTAGTTGAGTTACTTAATATGACATCTCACACAAAAAAAATACATGTATTTTCTAAACACCCTATTCAATTTCCTCTTTAATTATTGTTGAGAGAGTATCAATAGGAAAAAATTATAAAAAATTGACAAATATAAACATCATTTCTTATATTTATTAAGCACCGGGAGGAGGGATATTAGTTTATTTATGAATGAAATTATTTTTTAAAGGAAAGGAAAACTCAGTATAAATAAACAGTGGTGTAAATTTTATAATAACATGCATTGTGCAAAAAAATTTATCATAAAATGTACTAAAATTTTATAACGCTTTTTTTAAAAAAAGAAAAAAAGAAAAGAAAAGAAAAAGAAAAAAGGCAATACTTAAATATCAACTTTTTAAGGTTTGCATATATTAGCAGCCTTTATTGATATTTGATTGCATGAATCATTAGACAAATCTGATATTTGATTAAAAGAAACTTTAATCCTTACTCAGATCAGAACTTATCAGCAGGGCAGTTCCTCTAAAGTCTCATGTTGTGCTATTTCTCGTGCTTCTGCCACTAGCTATTGAAAGCATAAGAAGCATGAGCAACCACATTAGTGTCATGGTTATAGCAATTGCTTTAAGTTTCACTTATGGGGTTGCAAAAGTGTTTATTAATGTAAATCAAAATAAAAATCATCTCACATGCTTAACTCATATATCCTAATCATGATTGGAAAGTTATTTTTGAATGCTCTAATCGCTATTCCAAAAGAGCACATAATAATTGTGCCGAAACATTAGGCTTCGCCACACACCACAACTCCTTAACCACCCCCATATCTAGTTTTTTTTTTTTTTTGATAGAAAGAATGGTGGCAAGTGTGCAACCACTCCAGGTTCTGTAGTGGCAAGGACGACCCTTTTAACAGTGGTAGCTTCATACAAGGCAAATTATGAGTGGTTTTACCGCAGCTCAAACCCTAGACCTCTTAAGGGAATCTAGCGCCACATTCCGCTGGACCAACCACATGTTGGTACCCCCATATCTAGTTGAGGCAGATTGGAACCACGACAAGAACTAGCTGGAACAGTGAACGCTGGCAGTTCTAGAGTAAAAGAAATTTGCATAATTTTAAAGTGTTTATTGATATTTTTACCCTTTCTAAAACTTATTTGTATTAGATGCTCTTAGGAAAAGAAAATTGCTAGTAAAATTGCAACTTAAGCCTTAACCTTTAAATGTTGCCCATTTTAAAATTAAATTTCATAGACTCCAATAAACGTTTTTTGACTGGAAAATAGTGACCCCAACCAATTAAAAATATTGAAATACGTTTATTCAAGATCGTTTGGTAGCACTTTTTTTTTTTCGGATCAATGCTAGCCTGTTTCTAGTCATTTGATCATGTCCTTAACATATTGCTCAATTGAATAGAGTTGAACTGTGAAGGACAACAACGCAATACAAGAGGGAGAAACAGCAACACTTGCAAAGTCACAAGCATACATCACAACAACATTTATTATTACAATAACAACACACTCACGTTACGTTTGAGCGGAATAGGAAAAACCAACGGAAATGAGTTTTGAGATTTTTAAACAACTAGAACAAGTCACGCAGATTATATATCATAAACAGTAGCAGTAGTGGCAGCCAGCTGCTATAAGCAATTATTACCATTTTTTGTTATAAATAGAGCCCAAGGTCACCAAATTAGCAATGCGTGCTCTACTCTTCTTTGGCGTCGTCGTTAATTTCGTCGAGAATGACAATGAGAGCCACTATGAATGCATAATCCACGTTGGGATACACAGTGATCGCGAAATTGTCTTTCCCTATTAATACGCTCTGAACTGTGTGTTTCTTATGCATCTGCAAAAATAATAATAACACAACCATTCAGGGCATAGCTAGGAGCCTAGGATTAATGAAGCCATAATTTTTATTTAGTGTTTGACGATGGCGTTAAAGCACATACCTGGGCAACGATGGTGTCGGACTCACCGGCGTAAACGACACAAGAACGTTCCATCCAGCTACCTTTGACCATGTAGTCGCAAACATCTTCTTTGGTGTTATGTGCTAAGAAGACTTCTAATTTGGTCCTAAATTGGATTAAGGAGGACCTCCTCAGTTGGAAGATCAGATCCTTTTCTTCTATGCTATCCCCCCTAAATGCTTGCCATCTGTCATGTGCCGTCATCATCTGCGTCATTCATTCATTCTTTCCTCATTACTAAATACACATACACACACTCTGTATAGAAAGATAAAAAAAGAAAAGGAAACGAAATAGTTCAACAGAAAACACACAAAAAACTTCCTAGCTCTTGACATATATATCTCAGCTAGGATAGATTCATGAGGAGGAGGGGATTGAGCAACCCAATCTTTCGAGCACCTCCCCTTGAAGCTGCATGCGCAACCCAGTTTGTAGCTGAATAAGAAGACTTGGAATCCAAACAGTTAGAACATAATTACAATTAGTGTTTACTAATTATTTGTACAACTGTAAAATTGTACTAGGCTACTAGCTATACTTGTGCAAATATATAGGTCCTGCTATTATTGTGTACAGATTGCATATTTGTCCTGTAGTGATGAAATGGTTACTAAATGCAAGAGGAGGTATGAGCACTACGCTTCAGTGCTTCAGAATATTCATCCTAAAACTCTATATTCTATTTTCTTGCTTGGTATTAGAATCATTAAGTTCCCTTCAATACCTTCCCACCACACGGCCAGACATTGCCTATTCAATCAATAAACTTAGCCAATATCTGTCCGCACCAAGAACCACTCACTCTCAGGCAGTAAAACGAATATTGAGATATCTCAAGGGAACATACAGTTTTGGGTTGCCATTAAAACCGATTTAATCCCTCAGCTTTTATGCTTTCACAGATGCCAATTGGGCAAACGATACTGATGACAGAGTCTATGGCAGGCATGTGTGTATTTTTTGGGGGTACACTTGTATCATGGTCCTTTGGAAAACAGAAAGTAGTAGCAAGATCGAGTAGAGTCAAAGTATAGAGCTATAGCAGATGGAGCTGAAGAGATCAAATGGATTAGCTTGTCATTCGAGCTAGGATTGTTTTTAAGCAAACCATCAGTGATTTGGTATGATAACTTAAGTGCAAAAGCTTTGGCAACAATTCCCTTCCAGCATGCTAGGAGAAAGTACATTGAGATCAATCATAGAAATACAATATGTTCCTTCATCTCATCAGATGGCAGATTGTTTAACCAAGGCTCTTACTCATATACTCGTTTTCAACATTTCAGAAGCAAACTCAGCTGATTACCCCACCCTCTCTTTTGAGGGGGATGTTATAACATAATTACAACTAGTGTTTACTAATTATTTGTACAGCTGAAGAATTGTACTAGCTATACGTCTCCAGATATTATAGTTCTGTTATGATTGTGTACAGATTGCATATTTGTCCTGTAGTGATGAAAATGGTTAACAAATACAAGAGAGGTATGAGCACTACGATTTATGCTTTAGAATATTCATCCTAAATTAACATGACCTAGATTGATGATAAGCTCCAATTGTGCTAAACACTCTCCATTTACATGTACTAGGAAAACACTTGGATTTAACAGACATATATGTATGTATAATATATGTATATATATGAGAGTATACCCCTACATCAGTTGGAACGATTATGATTTATGCATATGCGCCTTAAAGAATCGATGCACAGTGTTGTTGCCTCTCTAATTAACTGCTAATTAAACATCCTCAACTTCATTGCATTTGCTACAGCCATCTTTCACTTCCGGAATTGAAAATACAACTTTTGTAGTTCTCAAAGTTTTATATAATATATAATTTGATACTTGTGTTTTAATTGGTATCAATTTGGTTTCTATAATTTCAAAATATCAAATCAACGGTTTTCATACTTTGAATATATTCAAATAAACGGTTTCATAGATTATTTGAAAAATAAAATCAGTTCATTCAGTTTGAGAGGTAGTAAATTTGGTTTCTATAATACTACATATGACACATTTCATTACAAACATATGATATTCCATGCATGAAGACCTTTTCTTTTTTATGTTTTGAAACCATAAGGAACAATTTAATTGCCATTAAAAGATAGGGACCAAGTTGCAAATTAAGTGAAAGATAAAAAAAAAAAAAATTATTTTCTCCATTTTATTATATTAAATCAAGATATATAGTATATTTATTATAATTTTATTTTCAAACATTATAATTTAGTGTTCGAATGTTCTGAACATATTTTTATTCAAAAGTAGTATAATGTTGTAAATTTAAGATATTAAGAATAACCTTATAGAGTATGTATAATAATTTTAAAGATTGTAACTTATCCGTATGATGTACAAAAATATTAATTTTTCGAAATTTTTAACTTGTGATCAACATCATTTTATCACAATAAAATCAAATGACCAATTGACCATGTTGAATGTTGCATCAGCATTTCATAAATAATGAAATAATTAATAATCCTAGACAATCCACCGACGAATATTTTCATATAACCCAACAAAGAAATGCAAGAATATTATTATGCGTCCAAAAAAAAAAAGCAAGAAGATAATTGAGTGGGAACACTACAGAGAACTAAAGGGATAAAACAATTAGGGGGGGAAGAAAAACCTTGCGGCGGAGGGTTACGATGGGGTTGCAGGCGGGGTCGATTAAGACACGGCGATCACGGAGGGTTAAGAGAGAGCCTTTGACTTTGAAGAGGACGTTACCCTGATGGTCAGCGACGACAAAGTTGCCATCGGAGATGGACATGACCTTCTTCACAATGCTGAGGTCCACCGGGTAAGGAGCACAGTATTGGGGGCCGATTACGACGATCGGGTTGGCCGGCCCAGAGGCGGAGGGATAGGGCGCCGGTGGGTTAGCCATGCTGTTGAGGGGAGAGTTGACTTGAGCCCTGATCGCGTTTCTCTCTCTCTTCCACACTCGAGAGAGTTCGTAAGGGTGGAAATAGGCTACGGCCTAGCTTAAGTCTATTTAGTAAATAGATCAGGCTTAGGCTTAGGTTTATCATTAGGCTTATTTAGGTAAACAAGCCTATTTTCATAAGGCCTAGCCTATAGGCCTGGCCTATTTAGATTTTTTTAAAAAAAATGTTTTATTATGCATAGTCATATATAATTTAATCTAAATTAATTTTGTAGATTATTTATAAAATTAATAACTAATTCTTAATCTTAAATTTTATATTTCTCTATTTATCAATAAGCTTAATATTTTCATTCATTAATTGATCACATCTACTTCTCTTCTTTTTGATCGCTCGAGGTGTCAATGCTAGCTCACTACTCCTCTCTTGATTTATGTCATTTGATGTAACATAAAAATTGTATTAAGTTAATTTTAATGATGCCCAAATGAAAATGATCCAAACATGAGAAGTTTGTCTCATTTTCTATAAGAAAAATAAGAGGTAAAATCTAGTTTTATATGTCACATGTCGTGTTTGGTTGATTTTAAGAAATATATCTCCTTAGTCAATAAATAATTGATTTTTCTTATTCCTACTTGCTCAAAAATTGCTGGTACTAAGTGTTATTTTCTTTCACTTACTAACTATTTTATTTGTTATGAGAATGAATCTTTAAACTTTTTAGACATAACGTAAGCATTTAAATAGACTTGATGAATTATATATGGACTTAGTACATATCATTTAAGACTATATATATAAAGACCTACATTTTAAGTAGGCCTTTAAATAAGCTTCAGGCCTTCAAAAGGCTCAGGCTCAGGCCTAAAAAAAGCCTACTTACAGGCTCAGGCTCAAATTTTAGATTTTCGTTGCAGGCCCTAGCCTACTTAGTTAAAGCCTAGCCTAACCTAGATAGAGAGTCGAGAATGTGAAATGATAAAACGAAGCTGTCTTCTTTTACATAAGAATGGAACCAGTTTTCCCTGCTCATCAGAAGAATAGAATGATTAGAGAGAGTTTGCGTCACTTGGACTTTCTAGTTGTTTTGTTTTGATTTATTTTTTTTTACTTCGTATTTTTTAAAAAATTTCTTTTAATAAGTAAAAAATCTAAAAGAAAATAATATCTCAACAAATATTTTTTTAAAAAAATAATTTTTTAAATAAAAAATCATTAGGTAAAAAATAAATTTAGACAGTTCAGATCAATGAGGCATAAAAAATATCTGAATGCAATGATTAAAGCACAACTATCCAAAATTAGTATTGTTTATGTTTTAAATATAATACATAGTTTTTTTAAAAGATATTAATAAAAATAAATAAATTATCTATTAATATCATATATCATAAGAAAAAAAATTAAAAAAATATCGCTTGAACTTCAAAATTCTATTGATTTCCTACTAAAATGAATTATTAATTGTTATACTCTTGTATTCAACACCTATACTTTTGTAGGAAACAAGATAGATTTAGGATTTTAAAGTTTAAATATTATTTTTTTTTGGTCTTTTTCCCTATATCAATTTATAAGTTAAACAAAATAGATTGAAGACAAACTATTAATATGAATATTTTAAATTTATTTATTTAGTATTTCAATATCTCCAAAAAAAAAAAACTAGATTTTATATTTAGAATTAATAATTATTGATAAGTAAGTAAAACAAATGATTACTTAACAATGACAATTTACAATTTAGGTTTACATAATAATAACTTAGGGAGCTCAAGTCATCAATCTTTATATCTAAGTTATTAATTCATATATTCAATTTATCAATATTCAAATTTTAAAATCTCATATTTATATAGGCTTTTCTATTTATTTATTTACTAATTTAATAAATATTTCAAGATTTTTATAACCCAAATTGTATTTTTAGGTGGTTTTTTCTAAAATCTAATCGACAAAGCAGTAGAATACTTGGGTTATATACTCTTCTGGGGAAGTAGCTATGGTCCTTGACAAGGACCGTCCGCTGCGCCAAATTGAGTCTATTTTTTTAAAATAAAAAAAAGGTCTCAGATGACTGAAAACTGGTGCAATGGACAGTCCTTGTCAAGGATCGTATCCGCTTTCGCTCCTCATGGACGGCTCATTCAGCTTGATACGGGCAGAGGTGGGGACCCCTAAAATTTAAAATGTCTATATATATGTAAAATTTGATACGCACTTTCCAAGTTTTTTTTGTTAGATATATATGGGGTTGGAGATATATTAAATACCTATTTTTATTTATTTATTTTATTTTATTGATGTAATTTGATATACACTCATATTTTCTGAAATTGCCTTCCGTTGTTATATGTAGTTTCTTTTCTTTCTTCCTTTTTTATGATGTAATTTGATATGCATATCAAGAGATGACATTTAATATATCCCCAACCCCACCGAAAATTGCCTTCATCTTCTTCCTCTTGCTTGTTGCTCATCCGCCATCTTTTTCAACAGCTTATTATAAATTTTAAGAATCAATAAGGTACTTAAAATCACTTCTTTTCATTAAATTTCCTCTATAAAATTGTTATACATGATTTTATTTTTCTAATGACACTAATTTTATACTGATTAGAGAATATTTTAGGGTTAGGATTTTGCAAATTTTGAGTTTTGTTAAAAGATGGCTATGAGAATATAGATGATAACTAATAGTTAAATTTAATCAATTTACCTATGTTATAAATAATATTTTTAAAATCTATTAGTCATGAAATAATTCATGCTCTTTGTCACGAAGACCAATTTCTTAATGATTCTTTAATTGCATGCATTGAAAAAAAAAAACACAATTTCTTTAAAACCAATTTCTTGATAAATCTCTGATTACATACATTAAAAAGAAATTTTTTTTAGTTTTAACACAAATTCAATTATAGATGAATTTAATAATATAAAAATATGTAAAGTAAGAGTCAAGTGAAGTAATTTTTATTTTTTCTTATAACTTCTTACATATTATATTTGTATGGTATTTAAAATATTTCTTGTTTATGATATAATATTTTTTTATTTTGACTCCCGCCACTAAAATTTTTGTGTCCCTCCTTTATATGATATTTTGATCACAGATGCTTCAGAATAACTATTCAAAAAGTAATACAATTGACTTCCTTTTGGGGAAAAAACCTGTCGCAATCTCGTGACAAGTTGATGCAGCAAAATGTGCCAAATGCCCATTTTTTTAGGAAGTACTCCCTCCTGTCTTAATTATAAGACATATTTAATCAATTTTGAAAAAATTAAAGAGATGAGTTAAATTAGTTAATTTTACTCATTTTCCTAAAATGTCCTTATATACATTTAAAATGACATACTTAAGTAAAAGTTAATCAACAATTTTTCCTTTCTACATGCTTTCTAATTGAAATAATGGTGTTGCTAGATATACATATATGTGTATATATATGTATACATATAGATCTATCATACACACACATATAGACACACACACTAACCATATATCTACACACAGAGGTATATATATTGACACACAAACACAAATATACATGCGCGCGCACACACACATGTGTGTGTACATACATATATACATACACACACATATAGAGAGAGAGAGAGACACACACACATATGTTTATAGACATACACATGTGTGTGTGTATTGTAACCCATATACATATATACTTAACAAAAACTAAATACGCTTGAGATAATAAAAAAAGGTATTTTAGGAAGAAATTGGTAAAAATTAAAAAGTTGTCTTATAATTAGGACCAAAACCAACTTCCAAATATTGTCTTATAATTAGAACCGGAGGGAGTACATACTAAGACCCTTAAATTCGCGGGATGCCTCCCTTGTCTGGAAAAAAAAAAAAAAAAAAAGAAGGTGACTGAAGAAAGGTTTTTGGATTTGTTTATTTTAATAAAAAAATTAAATTAAAAAAGATTCATTTATGTTAGGCATAAATGCCTAATTGTAATGTGGCAAACTAATATTTTAATTTTTACTGTGAGAGGTTTCATATTTAATATCTCATAATGCCTCAAAGACTATTGTATCTAATACAAGAATATATGTGTGTAAAAAAAAAAAAAAATCCATGCCTATCTTCAAGGATAAGGTATAGATTTAGAAGAATATATTGGTGTATCCAAAACAAAAAAAAAATTCATGCCTATCTTAGGATAAGTTATAGCTTTAGGTGATGTAAAGGTTACGGATCTAAACAAAATAAGCACTAATTTATAGTATGTTTTTTGAGTTGGCTTTTAAAAAATAGTTTTTATAATTTATAAAATAAATATATGAAAAGAATCTTGTTTCGACTTATAAAAAAAAACTTCTGAAATCATAATTCCATAAGTTACTAAACATTGACTTATAAGTGTTTCCGGCTTCTTCTTCCACTTTCACCCTTATCTGTGGTGTAGGAGACTGCTTGCATAAGCATATGGATTAAAGTTTGGCTTTTAAGAAATGTTAATTTTCATATTAACTTCCCACTGATTATAATCTAAAGTATATATCAAGGAAAAATTAAATACACCAAATGGATATAAGAGGGAAAAAAATTACGCCATCAAAATAACAAAATATGAACAAATTCATTCCATCAAAAGAAAAAATCAGATCAGATCCATTGTAAAAAGAATAATTCCCTACATTATTTATAATCAATCACCTAATACTAAGCATGCGCATCCTAATACATATAATCTGACAGAATGAGTATGTGACTGGCAAATCAACTCTACCAGTGAGACAAAGTGCTTTACTTAGGGTTTGTTTGGTATGGGAGGAGAGGAAGGAAAGTGAGCCAAAGGGAAAAAAATTTGAGTTTAATTTAAAAAAATAAGAGAAGTGAGGTTAAAAGTTTTGAATTATTATTATTATTTTGTTCTTTTATCTTACGTATTATTTTTATTAAAATTTTCTAACTTTACTTCTTCAATTTTTTTAAATCCAACTCATAAAAATTTTCCTTCCCCTCTCCTCCGAATCCCCCATACCAAACAAATCCTATACATCACAGTATTCAGATCAATAGCTCCAAACTCATCTAGCTCCCTCAATTTTAAATAT
Source organism: Acacia confusa (assembly GCA_037074495.1). Classification (NCBI taxonomy): domain Eukaryota; kingdom Viridiplantae; phylum Streptophyta; class Magnoliopsida; order Fabales; family Fabaceae; genus Acacia; species Acacia confusa. The sequence continues at coordinate 39,188,124 of CM073508.1, read as the reverse complement.
AAGTTTGTTCTTAACTATTTTTTAATATAGTCAAGAATATAACTTTTTAAGCAGGATGTATTAACCATATATAGTATATTTGTATGTTATCTCATTTTTTAAAATAAAACTGAATATGAATCCAAAATATAAGGCATTTTTTTAAAAGACATATCCTTTTAAAAGATAATTGAATTACCTAAATTTTAAAATGGGTTATTAAATACAACAAATTATAAATGAGGTTAAGTATTTTAAAATTTGATAATTTTACCTCAATACCCCTTATTTGATTCTCTCCCCTCTCTTAAACTATAGCCACTATTCCTAATAATCTCGTCTGATCAAAATCCTAGCTCATCTCCTATGTAACTACACCTACAAATCTGCCCATTGCTTTTTTTCAGAATTAGAAAATCTCCATGAAAGTGGCGACCGACGTGAACCTTTTCATTTTGTCTAATATATATACATCTCAATTCATCCATATTTAGATATATTCACAAGTCACTAACAGCAAAAGGTAAATAATTTAATCGTTGTCGATTGTCTAATACCTCTCAATTCATCCTTATTAAGCAACTCTTGATTTCATCCCAATTCTTGTCGTTCACCAAATACCTCTAACAATAGTTGTGAAAAGTAAATAATTTCATTGTTGTCAATAGACTGAAACGTGATATAAGCAAATCAACAGTCATGGAACGGTGGCTACAGTTTGAGATAGAGTAGCGAGACAAACAAACAAGGGTATATTGAAGTAAAAAATGAAATTCTAAAATCCTATTTTAGTATACTTGATCCTATTTATAATTTTTTGTATTCAATGACCCATTTACAATTTAGGTAATTCAAAAGTTTTTAAAAAGGGATTTTCCCTTTTTTTTAAAGAAGAAATCATTGTTTCATAATATAAGTAATCACTTATACTGTCATTAATTAATTTATTTTATAATTTTAACCATATTTATTAGTGATACACAACTAACTACGGCAAATTTTTCAAAATAAACCCAAAAAAAAATTGTTAAATTGGGTCATTGTGCAAACATATTGTCAAAATAGGTCAATTTGTGACGTCACGTTAGATGGCGCCACGTCACGTGGCACCACTATGTAGATGGCGCCGCCATGTGGGACATCACTTAGGTGGCGTTCCCATGTGGCGACGCCACCTATTTTTTAAATAAAAAATAAAAAAAAAATTATTGCCTGCGGCAGCTTTTCTGATAGGGGGCGTCAACCCCCTGTCAGATTTTTTTTTTAATTTTTTTAAAATATTATTTTATTTTATATAATATATAATCTAATATATATTATATATTATAAATAATATAATAACTATATATTATTATTATTTTATATTAATAATATAATTATATATTAATATATTATTTTATATGATATACATTATATATATATATATATATATATATATATATATATATATATATATTACATAAAGTACCCAAGGAAGAAGCAACCCAGCTTGAAGACAACGATGACGTTCCGAGAGCTAGCTAACCAGCATTTGATTTTAGAGGAAAAAAAACATAAAAACAACAGGATTGTCGAGAAAGATGATGTTGCAGGAAGCAATGATGGGGATGAGAAAAATGATAAAAGTGAGATTGATTGACAAAATGCAGAATTGTCTGTTGGTTGTGGTAAGTTCAGACCAGGTGACACCCAAAAAATTGAGGACCGTGCTATGTTCTCTCATCAGATGCATACCATAAAAAGAATTGGTAGAGGAAGACGTTACATGGTATATCTTGGTAAAGGGGAAACATGGACAATATTTAATAACTGGTGATGAAAGAGATAGTGTTCCTTATGGATCTTTTAAACTTGATCCTACTGGTTTGCCTGTTGATCTTTTTGGAGTGTATTATTATATAATTATATTATTAATACAAAATAATAATAATATATAATTATTATATTAATAATAATATAATAATTAATATATTATTTATAATATATATTATATATTATAGAAAATAAAATAATATTTTTAAAAAATTAAAAAAAAAATCTAACAGGGGGCATCGAAAAGCTGCCACAGGCAGTTTTGCTGTCTGTGGCAGCTAATACAAAAAATTTTTTTAAAAAAAAAATAGGTGGTGGCGCCACCTGCACAGTGGTGCTACGTCAAATTGACCTATTTTGACAATATGTTTGCATAGTGGTCCAATCTAACGATTTTTTTTTTGGTTATTTTGGAAAATTGGCCTGTATTCAATGGGTAAGATTTGGGTAATTCAAAAGTTTTTTTAAAGGGATTTTCCCTTTTTTTTTTAAAGAAGAAATCATTGTTTCATAATATAAGATATCACTTATACTGTCATTAATTTATTTATTATATAATTTTAACCATATTTATTAGTGATACACAGGAACTACACATTGAAATCAAGAAATATGAGACAGATGAGACAGATTTAAATATAATTGGGTAAAGTTGGAAGAATTTTCAAATTAACGTACGATAGATTTAATGAGTATGTCATGATCTTTCTTAGTTCAAATAAGGTGATTAAAAGTGACTTATATTTTACAGTGAAGTGGGTGAGATTTTTAAAAACATTAAGGTTATTACTTATTAGTTTTCTTAATTCAAAAATTTTGGGTTAAAATTAGTAGAGGAGGGAGCTTGTTATGGTGAGGCAGAGAGGCAACTGCCAGGGAATTGTTTGATTTGATGCAGGTGAGTTAATAATCATTAAGGAGAGTACATGTGACCACCACCACACAGTAATAAAGACGCATAAATATTTGTTGGGTTTTTAATGGACATGAGTGGCCCTATTATATTGTGAGTGTGATGATGAGGAGATGCATTTTTTAATTATTATTATTTTTGGTCAGAACATTTTTTAATTATTCAAAGCATGGCTGATTAACTAACAGTAACATGACAAAACTAATTAATGTTGAAAATTCAAACCCTCTTAAAAAGGAACCATTTTAGGACCAGTCTTGTTTCCCAACATTATATAGAGTATATTTTACAATGATTACATTTCTGCAAAGAAACAATTACTATTTTCTTATAGATGTACGTTTTGACGTTGCTTCGCAAAAACTTGGAATCGCCATATTAATTTATATATCATATCGTATTTCTTAAAACATGAATATTGTCCCGTATTTGAGTACATATTGGAATATTTTAAAATGCAAAAAAAATGTATTTTTAGTCAAGTGATATCCATATAAATTAAAGAATTTATATGAAGGTTTGTTTAGGGAGTTATAATGCTAAAAGTCATTAAGGTAATGTTCTTTTAGTTTCTAAACACATCTATGAAGAGGTGTGGTAATTATTATTTGGTGGAAGGTTGTGCTGGTTTTTTTTTTTTTAAAAAAAAACTCTACATACTATAAATACTATAAAAGTGTAATCATTTTATACCATCGATTATTGAAGTTATATATGTCGATTTTATGAAGATTCATGAATCTAACATATGATTATGACTTTTAATTAATTGTAGAGGTATTGCTTTGAAATACACTACTTCAAGACATCACTACATGATCTATAAAATACCCTACACTACCGTTTCATTTGTACATATAATACAACATCGGAGATCAAAAATCACACAACAAGAGATTAAAGACATTGCTTTTGTTCTTGAATGCATACACAATGATAAAATCAAATTATCATTTTATAAAAGTCACTGTTGTCTTTACTTAAGCATTAAGCATTAAGCATTAGGAGTGCAAGCCATACTTAAACGTCTTCGTTGTATCCTGCAAAAAATTTGGTCGTCAATCCAAATTGCTGCCTATTAAATAGGAATAGGTGGGGGTGAACTAAGATTAAAGGAAAGTGTTGCCTACGCTTTAAAGATATTATGTACTACTTTCTTCTTCATTTCTTATTCTTATACTCCTCATCCAACAAAACATGTACTAAAGACAGACACCGAGAATTCCCACGGACCAAACAACCATTTAATTCTGCTGTCTCTACGATCCCATGTCTGTATACTTTAGCTTCAGGAATTGCTGAAAAAAGGAATCTGAGTAGTGATTTAAGTTTGTGTCAAGTGATGAAATCTCATGAATCTCTTGCTTTCAGCAAATTAAACAAAAAATTGACTTACAATCATCATATATACCACCATTCATTCCTCAATATTGCTGAAGCTGTGTATTGAAGAGTTAGAGCTCTTAACACTAATAAAGTGTACAGAGAAACAAAGACTTGATATCAACAAGTTATTGGTTGAAGTGGTAAGCAACTTGACCCGTAAAGAAAAGAACACAAATTCAAATTTTATGAAGCGTGTTTGTTGGAAGAGGCTAAAATCCTTTGTGTTCTAAACCTCAAAAGTGAAAACCTCTAATCAAATAAAAAAGAAACAAAGATTTGTATAGGCATCTTTCGCATAAATTATTATTTCTCCTACGTGGTTTAATTTGCGGTGGCTTTTACCTGACTGCCTACTTCTGAACGTACATATAAACTTCTAACCACAAAATATTCAGCAAGCGTATACTTTAATGGGAAGAACAAGAAAGAGAAGTTTATATATATGAGGCATGAGTTATATATAATAGAAATTAGCAAAGCATTGATCAGTGCTCTTAGACAAGTGCGCACAACAATAAGCTTTGAGCTGTTGGTGAAGGATATATACAAATGAGCCACTGACTCATAAATCACCTGGGTCGTTTTCAATTATTATAAACATCATATACATGCAAGGCAAGTCATGTATGCCCGCTAGTGCTTCTCTGAGAATGACATTTTCTGCATTTATGTACTTTAAGGTTATTGTTTTATAAGAGAAATGAACCCAAAAATAGAGGGTTAATTCCCTTTGCCATCATCATCAGCTGCTCTATATATAATCTTTCCTCGGGGATCATACCACTCACCCTTCTTCTTCCATATTCAGTAATTTAATTAGTCGCTAGATTGTTAGATCTATTTCTCACTTCAGTTTACAAATGTCAGCGAGGGTAAAAAAAAATTACAGTAATAAAAATAACAAATTATTTTCATTATGCAAGTCTCTGTGCATGTAAGGATGGGTTGAGAAAACCGGAAGGACTAGTATATATGTTATACGTTTGTCATTTTCAGAATTAACACATATATTCATTGATTTCAAAGACTGGAGCTTGAGATATTCTAATCTAATAGTTATATTGATCTACAATACTAACCCTATATTTGTATATTTGTATGGAGAGAGAATGAGGAGGAAAAGAATACTGTGAGAGAAAACTCTCAAAATATAGTAATTTTTTATTATTTTTGGAAGTTTTCTTTCTTAGTATTTCCTCCCCCTTATAATTAATTTCATCTCACTCCTCTCTCCATCCAAAACATCCAAACATTGTATGAGGGTTTTCCAGCGTTGAGCTTTAATGTTTTTATTCAACATTTTGGTGAATGCCTCTAGCTTAACTCGTCATATGTTTATTGATGAATACCGCTAAGGTACTCCCAAAACTCACCCCTCACATCCCAAGCCACTGGTTCATCTTCCAAACCTTCTCATCATATTAAAGATATAAATGCTGATAATTAAGAAGAGTAATTTGGAATGACCTTAAACGTGGATATGGAGCATCAGATCAATCTGAGACTGATGAGCAGCATTTGGAGAAGGCATATGGAAGAAGGTGCAATGGTCATGATGGGGAAGAAGGGCACATGAAAGACTAACTCTTTCATCTATCAGTGATGGTCAATGAAGAGTTAGCATTGCACGTGCCCTGCTTCTCCATCTTGCTCATCATGCACCTTATTAATCATCTCTAACATGATATGATATAAACACACTCAGAGATCAGAGTCCAAGAAGAAGAAACAAGAAAAGAAAGAGTGAAGAGTTAAGGTACAGAGATCCATATGCATCACAAAGTGGTTGAAGCCTAGTCATGTATATATACATCAAAAGAGGCAATAGAGAGAGATGGTGATTTTTAAATTATAAGGAGGATGATGGGTATGGGGAAATTTGAAAGGGCTTAGTTGGGGGTGGGACCTTCTCAGCCTGCAACCCAAAACAACTTTTCACGAGTGAGGAATGATCTAAATAGGACTACTTACTACTCATCTTTCACTCAGCATTTACTTTAAAATAAATTACTCAGACCGGTATATATATATATATAGCCTCCAAATTCGGCCAACATACAGATCAATATAACCTAATGTATGCCACCATCAACAAAAAAATCCTACTTTATGTTGACACCACTTGAACTGTGTTCATCTTGGAATATATATTTATACTCTGATCCTAGGACATAATTTATAGTACAAATTGCACTACAAACTATTTTCTATATTTAAGATTGGAGATAGTATATATTAAACTTATCTGGGTTCAAGATGTCTCTGATGTGGTTTTGAGAGACAAAACAAAAATAGCAAAATAGTTTGCTGCCTAATGATGTATGTAAGATCCTAGCATCTTGAAATTCACTCAGTGGCTAGGCACATTTTAATTGTCCTTCGTTTTGGTTTGATAAATGTTTAATATGGGAAATTGTCAAAGGAGGAAGGTAGAAAAATTAAGTGGAAAGTTACTCCCTTCCCACTAGCTTCAGGCAAATGTATTTCAATTCAAAGACGTAATACAGAATTCTCAAGATATGGGTATAATATTCATGAACTAAATTAATGCTATAAAGAATAGGAAAAGTAATTAAAGTGCTGAGTTAAGTAAATTAATGAAAAAAAATAAGTCAAAATAAATGATCGCATACATTTACTCCCTTAGGTTGATATTTTAAGTCACACCTAACAACCTTACAAGAACTAAAGAGAGGTGATTCACTCATTAGGAATATGGAGATACATACACTACATTAGAGGACATCTTCTCCTAGTAAATTGTAATAGGAGTAATATTTAGAGAAAATTCATTAGTAACCTACAAAGTGACTTATATTATATATCAATATTTTTCCCCCCAAAAGGCGCCCATTATATGGGATCAGTGTGAGTACTAAAGACGTTAAAAAAAAGGATAGTTAAAAAAATATGTATAGTGATCTTCTGAATATTGATAGACCAATCATGGTTATCGATATGCCCACCACATCGTTTGTCATGATCAGAATGTTTATTTCTGTTTGACGTTCGGCTACATTTTCCTTCCAAATCAACTATATCTGAGAGGAGGAGGAGGAATTTACAAGTTTTATAGTTGATCAATGTGTATGTACGTATGTGTACGTGTATTGGAGTATTTTTCAGGACTACAATCTTGTAATTATAAAACTAAAGTTTGAAAATCAATTAGCCGTGAAATAGATTACACAAAATGCTATTCTTTGCATTATTATTTTTCTAATCACCATATTTTTTTTATAGCTAGGAACATACGTTAGTGCGTGCTATACATTGAGTTTAATTATCGCTTGCTTGCCACTTGAATATGCCATAAACTATACGCAAAATTCATTCACCAAAGAAATTGGCTTTGTTCATAATTCTTTTTGGTTTTTCTCTTGGCGAGATGAAGAGGATGTGGTGAGGATTTTTTTTCCTTCCTAATTTCATTCAATCACTCTTGCGCTTTACTCTGATCAAGTGACCTCCTTGTTCATCATTTCTGGTCAGGAATGTTATAGAAAAATTTTCCTTGCATTTTTTGAATCTCTTTATATTTCACATTTTACATACCTTAAGTTTCTGACTAAGACAAGACTCTCCAAGTTTGATTATAATGCCGCTATTCTTATGGTTTAAATTTCTGAGGAAAACGAATTATCCACCTCAAAAGCTGGTTCAATAAATTAGAGGGGGACCAATATTTCCTTATAAGACTAGTTAAGAAGAAAGTGAAGCCCCTCATAGTTTGTTCACTATAGCTGAGTTTAGATAGTACTACCTTTAATTTGATCCTAAATATATCATAAAGTTTGTAGTACAATTTGTACTAAAAATTTTATCCTATATTTTGGACTAGAGAGAGTATTTAGTTACATTCGTTTTTAATCCCATCCATTATAATCAATTTAATTTCAAGTCTTGTAGGGTTATAAGCGTTTAAGTAACTAGCTAACAATTTATATAGCATATCAAGTGCATTTTTTCCCATAGAAGTAATCTGTATACAATATCATTATACTTCCGTTCTCTACTTGATGGTGTGTATGTGTTGATATGTGTATATGTAGTCCTTTCTGGAACAATTTTGTTGTTGCACGCCAACACACACAAAGATTGGTGCTATTATTTGATCTTGGCTTCTAGAAAAGGAGAGATTGGAGTGTTAAAGGCATTGGTGGGGCATTTGTACGCCAAGGCACTTAATTAGCTTGTGTGTGTGTGTCATAGCACAGGCCATGTTTGAAAATTAATATTAGTGCTTGAAAGTTTAAACTTTTTCTTCTGGGTCTGTTGGAAATTACATATATTAATGAATACCAGCAAAACAACATGATAACATTAAACCTTGCATTATATTTGAAAATTAATATCAGTGCTTGAAAGTTTAAACTTTTTCTTCTGGGTCTGTGTGAAATTACATATATTAATGAATACCAGCAAAACAACATGATAACATTAAACCTTGCATTAAGTGTGATTAAGATTTCCATTAAGCTAATTAATATAACCAAACTGCATGTTTTGGCTAGAATGCGTTTGTTTCTATGTGCCAAATGAAATGTTGGATTTGACCCCATTGATCTGGCATTCCACTCCACTGAGAAGTCTGACAATGATGTGAGTAGTAGAAGACAAATGTAACCAAATAAAATTGAGAGATACAAGAGTGGGAATATTTGAAAAGAAAGATACATTTTGCTATGCCTTTTGAGATTTATAATTATTTTAGTCAGACATGTCAATTTTGTAAACTTACACTTGACATCACATTCTAAAAAAAATAGTTAAATAAGTATAGATGTTAGTGGTTGATGAGTTGTTTATCAGGATGAGGGCGACAAGCATGGAAGTAGGTGTGGTGCCAATAAGCACTCTGCTTAATGCCCATATCACTTAGGGCACAATCTTCAATAGTGGAGCCATATAATACTACTATAATTTAGCTTACAATTTAGTGCGAATAAATTAAATTAATTTGTGAGGCCTACATCTATAAACAAATATCATGTGTGCCTTTAATTTACTAGTTTCGTCATTAGTGCAATCATCAACATTAATTTAACTATATACAGTGCTATTACTGTTTGAAGGTAAATTTGATGAATAAACACACATGCGAAACCGAAAAAACAAATCCAGTTAGTTTCTACAAATCAATTGTAAGTGCTACCATGTCTTAAATATTCAAGATTATTACATTTAAAAATCATAAATAATGTTGATTAAGTATGTTCTTCATTTTCAGGGTCAAATCTCTGATTTTGTGCCCTCTCTAAGTTGTATATATTTGTTTTAATTTCGAGTTCACCTAATTGTTGGAATTTAGGAAGAAATCCCATAGTTTATGAATAAGAAGAAGGATAGAAAAGAAGAGAAAAAAAAAATAAGAAGGATTGTGTGTGTGGTACTAAGTCCCACATTGGTTAGGAGAAGGGAAGTTGGAGGGTATATAAGCCCCAACTTGGCTCCTACTAGTTGGGCCCTTGGGCCTACCCACTTTTGTGGAGGGGTGAGGACTTAGGCAACCCTTGGTCCACCACACGCATACCGCCCGCCCGGTCCGGTCGTGTGAAATAAAATAATAATTTTTTATTAAATTATTTTTTGAATAAAATAATCCTTTTATTTTTATTTCCGTTATGCCTTTCCGATTTTTTCCAGCGGCTACGTACGACTCGTTCAGCCCCGTCTGTTCACGTCTATTCGTACGACCCGTCGACCTGTTTAGCTCCATCTGGAGCGTCTGTTCGTGAGACGCACCAGTTCGTCGGCAACAAACGCAGGTCGCCTCTGTTCATTCCGTTCTGGTGTGTCTTTTCGCACAACGTACCAGTTCGCGCAACAGACGAGTCCATCTAATCTTGTTTTTCCGGAGTCTATAAATAGGGGCCCTTGGTCACAGAATTTTCACATTCTTTTCTCTCTGCATACACTCTTCCTGCATACACATTTTGTGCGTTCCGAAAGCAGACTCGTTGGATTCGCTTGGGCTTCAGATAGACAGAGCCATCTTTCTGAAGACGAATAATCTGCTCTATCTTGGGAGGCAATTGCTCAGAAACCTGTGGCATCTGTAGAGGAAGCAAAATTGTCTTAAGGAAACAATGAAAGTTGGGCCCGAATTTCTGCATAGTTCATAACCATATTCGGCAGTCTTATGAGTTCGTTTATAGTTTTTTCATATGATACAGACTTGTTGTATGCTCTTTGTATGTTATATTTTGTTAAATACAGATTGTTGTTATACTGTTTGTTTACTGCATATTCAATTTCTACCTACTCCATACGTTAGAAACAACAATGATATTATAACAAAGTACTATGAGGGACGCATATATAATATTCTCTTTTATTTTAAGTAAAAAAAAAACTACAAGTAATGTTTTGACTGAATTGATGAATTGTTTAATCAGAAAGCTCAAAACCTGTATGCAGATTAAATATTGCATTGCCGGTACAATCACAATGATATTCTATTATAATCAGACAAAATGGGATGACTTTGTGGACAGCTTTACTGAATTTTCTAGAGGATCGATGCACTCAAAAAGCTTGGAAGTTAATTGAAACCGAATTCACATATATACTTGAGATCCTTCACACTAAACTATATACATATAGCTTTATCTTCTCCCCAATGATGCATTGTGATAAAATACTCAATGCACAAGTGTAAATAGTTAACTTTTTTTTTTTTGTGATTAGTAATCCTAGCTAGTAAAATATAATATTAATGTTGCCACCACATAGTCAATATCAATCAACAAAAACATGTTTTTGTGACCAATTGCTCAATTTTTCAGTAAATCTATCTATAAGTTACTATGATTAGTTGTTAACAATATACATATAATTTAAATCCTACGCACACATGCAAAGAGGTTTGACGATTGTGCATATACGGTTAACTTCTGATTAAGATGATGAAGTGATGGGAATTATATTGCTGGTACAGTTGAGACTTGAGACTAAAGGTGAAATCATGTGCTGTATATATACTTTTTAATTCTTGGCCAAAGAAATTGCATGGCTTTGGATGTAGGGACACGAAGCATTAGGAAGTGAAATGCTTAGATTGATAATTTTGTCCAATCAAAGAGGAAAAGTTAAAGAAGAATGATTTCCAGATCTCAATTGTTCTCATCATATCTTCTACAGTGAATCAGAATTATTGTTGTGTCCCACGTTTAAAAATTAAAACACCTACTCAATTGAATTATGAATTCATCCACTACAGTGCCTGCCAAAATCATTAATTAGGTGAATTATTTGATAAAACGATTCATGAGTTGAGTTGAGCCCATATTCCATATAGTTTTAAATTGTGTAGGAGATATACTTATTACTCGTTTTCGTACTAATTATAAAATTAAGTTGATTTTTTTTGAAGAAATTAAAAAATCTAATTAAATTACTTAATGTTATAAATATTTTATATGTATGTTCATTATTACTTCACATGATTACTATTACTTCACATGTGTACTATCACATGTTTACTATTATTTCACATGTGAAAGTTTAGAGGGAATTACCTCTTATGACCCTGAGGTGGAAATTACACTAAAGGCCCATTTTCCATCTATAAATAGAGGTCTTCTGTAAACATTCTGTATACACTGAAATAAGAATTTCCCTCTACTCTCTCTCTCTCTATCTTCTATCTCTTGTTCCTGTTCTATATTCTCATCAGTTTTATATTATGTTATCAGCATGATCACTCTACCAAAGGTAGGATTTTCTTATTATCTTTTATATTTTCATTATATATATGCATTTTATCTATCTGGGATAATCTTAACCATTATATGGAATTAAAGTTCTACTTTTACTGATTATTTTGAATATCGGGTTCCATGATTAAGATTTGAGATTATTTACTATTTATTATTCACAGTAAATAGTAATTTTTACTATTCATGTTAATTTTATTTTATTTTATTCATTTTGACTCCTATATGGAAGTTTAGATTTAATCTTTCAATAATTTTATTTTATTCACTATTTACAGTGAATAGTAATTTTACTATTCACGGTAAATTTATATTTTACTATTTACAATAATTTATTTATGTTTATATATTCTTCTCACTCCCTATTCATTTATTTCATGGTGGCGACATTAAGCTCTATTTATAATTTAATTCTAATTCTTTACTTACTACTTTATTTATTTCATGGTGGCGATACTAAGCTCCATTTGTAATTTAATTCTAATTCTTTACTTATTGTTTTATTTATTTCATGGTGGCGATACTAAGCTCCATTTGTAAATTAATTCTAATTCTTTACTTACTGCTTTAGTTATTTATTTCATGGTGGCGATACTAAGCTCCATTTGTTTAATTAATTCTAATTCTTTATTTACTGCTTTATTTATTTATTTCATGGTGACGATACTAAGCTCCATTTGTTTAATTTAATTATTTACTGCTTTATTTATTTTTCATGGAAGCAACACTAATTTTAGTGGGCTCCATTTATTTATGCATTTATTTATCTTTTATGGTGGCGACACTAGTATATTTATTAGTGGGCTCCATTTGTTTATTTTAATTCTTTACTGCTTTCTATATATTATATATTAAATATGCATCCTCTTTCTTACCTTCGGATGAGATAGGTCTTGCTGTGAGTTTACTACCATTCCTATCTCATCTTCTTTTTATTTTCTTAGCATGTTTATTTACAGTTCTTTAAATTATGTTTTAATTTATAATAAGATTTTATATTATGATTCTAATTATTATCATTATTGTTAGTTTGAATCATGTCTTCCAGCCTTTCAAATTTTGAATTTAATGCTCTTGACATCACCGGGAAGAATTATCTATCATGGGTTTTAGATGCTGAAATCCATCTTCATGCAAAGGACCTTGGAAAGGCTATATTGCTAGGAAATGATGCGTCCCATCAAGAAAAGGCTAAAGTTATGATTTTTCTCCTACGCCACATTCATGAAAGTTTGAAAACTAAATATTTAACGGTAAAAGATCCATTTGAATTGTGGACTAGTTTGAAAGATAAGTATGATCATCAGAAAACGGTGATTTTGCCTAGAGCTCGTTATGAATGGATTCATCTCAGGCTACAAGATTTTAAAACTGTAAGTGAGTATAACTCAGCAGTTTTCAAAATAAGTTCTCAGTTAAAATTATGTGGTGAAAAAATAACTGATGAAGACTTATTAGAGAAAACTTTTTTTACCTTTCATACTTCGAATATGCTTTTACAACAGCAATATCAAGAGAAAGGTTTTAAAAAATATTCTAAGTTAATCTCATGTTTATTAGTAGCCGAGCAAAATAACGAGTTATTGATGAAAAATCATGAAAATCGTCCCACTGGATCTTCTCCATTTCCTGAAGCGAATGTGAGTGTACGGAATGATCATGGTCGTGGTCGCGGTCGTGGTCGTGGCCGTGGTCGTGGACGGGGACATAGAAATCGTGGAGGCAGAAATAATCATGGTTCTTATCATGGTGGAAGAGGTTATTATAGTCCTTATACCTACCAGAAAAAGATGAATAATGAAGGACAGAAGAATGATAAAGAAGGTCATTCAAAAGTTGTAGAACATAAATGTTATCGGTGTGGTATGAAGGGACACTGGGTACGTAATTGTCGTATGCCAGAACATTTAGCGAAACTTTACCAAGCCTCTATAAAAAGGAGTGTTAATAATGTGGAATGTGACAATAAGACTCATAAGGATAATGATGTTAATGAGCCAAATGATGATGTTATGTCACACTTGGAGGTGGAAGATTTTTATGATTAAATAAGTTTTGCATAAATTGTAATAATTATTTTGTTTTGCTTTGACTTGTTGTCAATTATGTAATATGTTTTTAATGCATTTCCTATATTAAATATGTTTTAATGCATTTTCTGTTCTTTTTATGAAGCTCATGGATATTTCAAATATTACACACAAGAATGAAGATATATGTCTTATTGATAGTGCAACGACACATACAATTCTAAAAAGATAAGAAATATTTTTTACATCTAACAAATTGTAGTACAAGTATCAATACCATAGTGGGTAATACGAGATTGATTGAAGGCTCTGGAAGAGCAATAATAATATTGTCCAATGGTATGAAATTTGTTATTAATGATGCTTTGTATTCCTCCAAGTCTCATAGAAATTTGTTGAGTTTTAAAGATATCCGCCAGAATGGATATCATATTGAGACTATAAATGAGGAGAATAAAGAATATCTACAAATTGTTACTGTTAGATATGGTGAAAAATATGTTCTGGAGAAATTACTTATGTTATCTTCTGGTTTGTACTATTCATATATTAGTACAATTGAAATAAATGTTATGGAAAATCAGAAGCATGCTGATAAAGGCATATATAATGTTTGGCATGATTGGTTAGGCCATCCCGGGTCAATTATGATGCGACGTATAATAGAGAATTCATGTGGACATAACTTGAAGCAGAAACAAATACCAAAATTCCATGATTTCTCATGTGCTGCATGTTCCAAGGGAAAGTTAATTATTCGACCATTACCAAGCAAAATAGAAAGTGAGTCTCTTACATTTCTAGAACGGATACAGGGAGATATTTGTGGGTCAATACACCCACCATGCGGACCATTTAGGTATTATATGGTTTTAATTGATGTATCAACTAAATGGTCGCATGTGTGCTTACTATCTTCTCGAAACCTAGCGTTTGCGAGATTACTTGCTCAATTGATAAGATTAAGAGCACATTACCCTGATTATCCTATCAAGAAAATACGTCTTGATAATGCTGGTGAATTTACTTCACAGGCTTTTAATGAATATTGCATGTCCCTTGGAATTGATGTTGAACATCCTGTAGCTCATGTTCATACGCAAAATGGACTAGCAGAATCATTGGTAAAACGATTGCAACTTATTGCAAGACCTTTACTTATGAGATCTAATTTACCAATTTCTACTTGGGGCCATGCTATTTTGCATGCAGCGATGCTAATTCGCATCAGGCCAACAAGCTATCTAAAGATTTCCCCCTTACAAATGGTTTTTGGTGAAGAACCTAATATTTCCCATATTCGGACCTTTGGATGTGCAGTATATGTGCCAATAACACCTCCACAACGTACTAAAATGAGTCCTCAAAGAAGAATGAGAATTTATGTTGGGTATAAATCTCCTTCAATTATAAAATATTTAGAACCATCTACAGGAGATTTATTTACTGCACGATTTGCAGATTGTCATTTTGATGAATCAGTCTTCCCAACATTAGGGGGAGAAAATAAGCAGTTGAATAATGAGATTAGCTGGAATGAATTATCATTGGCTCATTTTGATCCTTGTACAAAACAATGTAAACTAGAAGTTCAAAAGATAATTTATTTACAGAATTTAGCTAATCGAATGCCAGAAGCATTCACTAACCCAAAGAAAGTGACAAAGTCACATATTCCAGCTACTAATGCTCCTATTCGAATTGATGTCCCGGTAGGACAACCTATTATAAATGAATCAAAAGCACGCTGAAGCGTGGTAGACCTATTGGTTCCAAAGATAAAAATCCTCGAAAAAGAAAAGGAGCTAACATTATAGATGGCCAAGTCGAGGATAATCAAGAAAAAAGTATAGCTCTGGATGAGCCACTTCATGAAGAGATATTATCTCTAGAGGAGAGTATTGTGGCCCCAGAAGAGATCCAGGTACCTGAAATGTATGAAAATAATGAGATCTCAATAAATTATGTCACAAATAGTATCAAATGGAACCGAAATGAAGTCAACGTTGATGACATTTTTGCTAATCATATAGCATATGATGTAATGAATGATGAAGAGGATCATGAGCTAAAATCCATTAGTGAGTGCCAACAGCGAAAAGATTAGCTCCTATGGAAAGATGTCATAAATGCAGAGTTAAAATCACTGGCAAAACGAAAAGTATTTGGACCTATAGTCCATACACCTAAAGATGTAAAGCCAGTTGGATATAAATGGATTTTTGTACGAAAAAGAAATGAAAAGGGTGAAATTACAAAGTATAAAGCACGCTTAGTAGCCCAAGGCTTTACGCAAAGACCTGACATTGATTTTGAAGAAACATATTCACCAGTAGTGGATGCAACTACTTTTCGTTATTTAATTAGCCTAGCAGCAAATGAAGGGATTGATTTGCATCTAATGGATGTCGTGACTGCCTATTTGTATGGCTCACTTGATAGTGATATCTATATGAAAGTTCCTGAAGGACTCAAGATGCCAGAAGTATTTAATTCAAATTCACGAGAACAATACTCGATCAAATTAAATAAGTCTCTATATGGCTTGAAATAATCAGGGCGCATGTGGTATAATTGTCTTAAAGAATATTTGTTGAAAAAAGGGTACAAAAATGACCCGATATGCCCATGTATTTTTATGAAAAGATCGAGAAACGAATTTGCTATAATTGTTGTTTATGTTGATGATATCAACATTATTGGAACTCCTGAAGAGATTTCAAAAGCAATTAATTGTTTAAAGAAAGAATTTGAAATAAAAGATTTGGGTAGGACAAAATTTTGTCTTGGATTACAAATTGAGTACCTGAAGGATGAGATCTTTGTATATCAAGAAACTTATACAAAGAATGTCCTAAAACGATTTTATATGGATAAGTCACATCTATTATATACTCCAATGGTTGTAAGGTATTTGATAAAAGAAAAAGATCCATTCCAACCCCAAGTAATTAACGAAAAAGGTGTAGAACAATTACTTGGTCCAGAAGTACCATATCTTAGTGCTATTGGAGTATTAATGTATCTTGCTAATCATACACGACCTGATATATCATTTGCTATTAATTTATTAACAAGATATAGTTCTGCACCAACACAGAGGCATTGAAGTGGTGTAAAGTGTATTTTTCGTTACCTCAGAGGTACTATGGATATGGAGTTATATTATTCAAATGTATCTAAACATGAACTGATTGGTTATTCAGATTCTAGATTTATGTTTGATCCACATAATGGAAAATCACAAACAGGCTATGTATTTACATGTGGAGATACAATAATTTCATGGCGATCTATGAAACAAACTATATTAGCCACTTCATCTAATAATGCAGAAATCCTAGCAATGCATGAAATAAGTCAAGAATGTGTATGGTTGAGGTCAGTAATTCATCATATAAGAACTACTTGTCATTTATCTTCTGGTAAAATGGTTCCAACAGTTCTATATGAGGATAATACTTCATGTATTGCCCAACTTAAGGAAGGTTACATCAAGGGCGATAGAACTAAGCATATTTCACCAAAATTCTTTTTTACTCGTGATCTTCAACAGAATGGTGAAAATAGATATCCAGCAAATCAGTTCAAATGAAAATTTGGCAAATTTATTCACCAAGTCGCTTCCAGAAGCAATCTTTGAGAAGCTTGTCCATGGTATTGGTCTTCGAAGACTCAAAGATCTTAACTAATGTCATCAGGGAAAGCAATACTGATATTGTCAACAGGGGGAGTAGATACACGCTGTACTCTTTTTCCCTTATCTAGGTTTTGTCCCACTGAGTTTTCCTAGAAAGTTTTTTAATGAGGCAGCACTGGATAGTGTATCAATGAATGATTTCTTTGGCTAAGTTTTTATCCCACTGGGTTTTTCCTAATTAAAGTTTTTAACGAAGCACATTCATAATGGACATCCAAGGGGGAGTGTTGTAAATATTCTATATGTATGTCCATTATTACTTCACATGTTTACTATTGCTTCACATGTGAAAGTTTAGAGGGAATTACCTCTTATAACCCTAAAGTGAAAATTACACTAAAGACCCATTTTCCATCTATAAATAGAGGTCTTCTGTAAACATTCTGTATACACTGAAATAAGAATTTCCCTCTACTCTCTCGCTCTATCTTCTATCTCTTGTTCCTGTTCTATATTCTCATCAGTTTTATATTACTTAAGAGTATTATTATTATTATTATTATTATTTCTCTAAACTAATTAGTTTAACTAATAAACTAATATATAATCTAAGGATATATAATATAATATATGATATGATTATGTAAATTATTTAGCTTCCTTAATCTCTCTTAAAAAGAAGAAGTAAAGTAAATAAACATTACTCCCTCATGTCCTTAATATATTGAAAATATTTGGGAAGTCAATCATAATCTTAAATATAAGACATGGGTTTTATATTTGTCAAGATTTTTTTAATTTACTCCAATACCCTTATTGACGGTCTATCAACAATAATTAAATAAGAGAATGAATGAAGAAATTAAGAAAGATGAATGAGTGTTTTACAAAATTTATATAATATTAATTAATTTTTTAATTTAATTAAAGTATATAAATATGCCTTGTATTGTATTAAGAATTATAGAGAGGGAGTATTAATTAATTTTACATCTTGCAAAATGAGATTTTTGTATAAGAAGGATGAGTCTCATCATCCAAGGTTATCAATAGCTCTTCAAATTAATGAATTTTGAAAATTCGAACAGACCAAGCACTAATGTAGTACAGTGGTATAACGCTGGGTTATCCAGCTTTTGTATCAGGGTTTGAACCCTGCCCGGACTATTGGTCCCATTTTAAGAAAATTCGAACAGATGAAGGAAAGAGAGTGTGAGTGTGAGAAGACAACAAAATGACGAATAAGTAGAAATGGACGGGGGACGTACTTTGAGAAAGTAAATAAAGACGTTATCCTTCACTTCAATTCAATATAATCCTCCCAATCCATATAAAAATATATATTTAGATTAAAATAAATATGAGATTGCAAATGAGGATATTTAGAATTTCACACAATTAATCATTTGGTGGAGAAAAATATGGGTGTTAATATATGTGTTGTAATATATGGACCCGACTAGTGTCCAGTGTGCCTCCCATCCTCTTCTACCAAACTGTGTCATTTTAAGGTAAAACTGTCAACTTCATGCTTTTTTCTTTTTTAATATTTTAGGATATTGATGAATACTAAAATGATACTTCAGGATATAGACCAGTACTAAAAAAATACCTTATAATCTTGAAAATTTATTTTAGGATCTTGAAAAAATAATTAGGGATATTGACTGGTATTGAAAAAATACTTCATAATCTTAAAAAATTATTTTAGCATTTTGAAAAAATATCTTAAAGTATATCTTTAGTATATTGGTCAGTACCCTGAAATATTTTCTTAAGATCAAGAGATATTTTTTTAGTTCCAGTCAATATCATCAAGTATATTTTTAGTAATACTTCATGATCTTGAAAAATTATTTTAGGATCTTGAAAAAATATCATAAAGTATATCTTTAGTATTAGTCAGTACTCTGAAATATTTTTTCAATATTATAAAGTATTTTTTCAGTACCAGTCAATATTTTCAAGTATATTTTTAGTACCAATCAGTATTCTGAATTATTTTTTCAATATCATAAAGTATTTTTTCAATATCAATTAGTATCTTAAAATATCTTTTTAGCACCCATTAATACCTTAAAATATTTATTTTTTAAAAAAAGGTATGAGATTCACTGTTTTGCACCAAAACGACACAATTTAGTAGAAGAGGGCGGGAGGCGCAATGGACACTAGTCGGGTCTGGAATATATTAGTTCGCCCATAGTGGATTAGAGCTCAAACCCATACAGAATAATGTTCCCTCTAAAAATATCTTTTATAATATGGTTCTCTTCCCTTTCTCTCTTTGGTGCATTTATTGTATAACGTAATTAAAATCCACATCAGTTCGGTTACATTTAAGTATTTCAGCGAGTCAATCAAATTCCAAATACACCGAAAACTCTAACCAGATAGATTAACAAAGAGAAAGGATCATAATCCATCTCCAGAAAAATCATATTGAAGAAATTAATTGGTGAGACCTGGAAACTTACATGCATGCGTGTGAAGTGTTATGCCAAAGCCAATTGAAGCAAAAATATACATTAACCAGAACATGTTCATCATCCTTTTTTCTGTTGTCATATACATACCTAGCTATTTTAGACCCCGCATAATCCAAGTTTGAACGGCACGTGTTAACTAGTTAGATTCCTTTTTAGAAATGATTGTGATTTTTGTTCATCTTAAGATTTTTTTTCTCCTTCAAAATTTGGTAATAAGAAGTATGCATGAAAGAGCTAGAGACTTAGTTTGTGTCTGTCAAACATATATTTATGGTAAGAAAATGACAAGCCCACGACAAGGTTTCATGGTTAGATTACATGAAGTAGGTTATCCATTATCCAGTATCGATTCAGGAATACTGGTATATTAGTAACAAAGAACGAAAATGTTTTGTGTATTTGAAATTATCAATTATCGAATACAAAATAACAAGAAGTATCAGAAACAATAAATCTCATAAGCTATAAAGCAATGCTACAGAATCATATCCCAGCCTCAACAATTAATAAATAAAGAGAAATAAAGATGAGTCTTCTTTTTTTTTTTTTATAAAAAAAAAAAAAAGAGATTCTTAAACCCAATAGGATTTATGAGTCGGGTTCTACCATTAGCCCAACAGGCCTTTGCCTGTTAAGTGAGTGCGAGTATTTGGGCTAAAGCCTAAACCTTATGCCTTTTTTTACTTTCAATTAAACCTAATGTTTTACCAATATATGTGGTTGGTCAAGCAGAATGTAGCTGGATTCCTTTAAAAGGTCTAGGGTTTGAGGTGCGATAACACACTTATAATCCACTTTGTATGGAGCTACCATTGTTGGAAGGGTCATCGTTGCCACGGTACCAGAATCTAGATTAGTCAACCCAATGGGTTCAGACACCGGATAGGAAACCAAAAAAAAAAAAGAAAAACCTTATGTTTTGTCTTTACCTCAAAATAGAAGAGGTTTGATATTCACTAATCAATGTGAGGGTCTTGTTGGTCACCGATATGTAATTATCTCTATAATTACTTTTTGAGCCTGGAGGCATGCTCGAACCCTGATAAGTTACCGGTGTTTACCCCTACCTAAACTTTTATATATCAAAGGGAAAAAAAATTAAAACCTCGATGTTGTCTTTTGGGCGTTTAGCTGTGTATGGGATATCTATTTCTTGTGCTGTACAAATGTATTTTTCCTTGTTTTTTTTACAATTTTTTAAATAAATCTTAAGCAAATACTCTCCTGGTCTTAATATAAAATATTATTACCTAATTTGATTACATTAATTAATTTAGTTGATGTAATATATATTTTTAAAAATACCATAATTATCCTCCTTAACTATTGTTAAAAGAGTATCAATAAGGGTAAAGTAGAAAAAAAAATTGATAAATGTGAAAATATATATTTTATATTTAGGCCTAATATCAACTTTCCAAACATGTCATATATTAAGGATAGGAGAGAATAAAATTTTATTTCTACCTCCGGTCCTAAATATAAGATTTAATTGACTTTTTTTTATATATTAAGAAAACTCATTAAATTACTTTAAAATATTTACATTTATCATTTTTTTCTTCAGACTATTTTGCCTAACTTATAAACTAATATATAATCTAATAATACACAATATATAGTATAATTCAGTAATTTATTTAACTTCTTTAGTTTTTTTTAAAAAAAAAAGAGTGATAAAAATGATTCTTAAGACTGCTGGCCAAATCCGTCAATACAAGCTTGTCACCAAAGCTAGGACATCAAGATAGTATACAAAATAGTTGGTCAATAATTTTAGTTACTTTTATGCCCTATTATCTGTATCTCTCTTTAGTGTAGAAACTCTTTTCATATTAAAAAAAATTAAAAAAAAAATCTCTAGCCAACCATAGTATTCATAACAACTTATTATATATATATATATATATATATATATATATATATATATATATATATATATTAAATTTATGAGATTCATACTATTTTTTTTTACATAAAACTCATTCTCCAAAGACAATTTTAAAAGAAAATAAAATTAAAAAATCACTTCTAAATAAAAAATTCAATTTATAAATTATAAAAAATAATTTTTTGATTTTATAATTAGGCAGAGGTTTTAATTTACGGATACGTATATATAATGAAATAAAAAAGTTGAGAGGACAAAAGGAACAGGGATGAATTACATTTACAACGGAACAGACAAGTTTTGAAAAAGTTTGAAGATATTCCCGCTTTTGCAACTGGCAGAGAGTAAAGTCACCTCCCATACTATACCTGACACTGTTCAAAGCGAAGACAACGCTAAGAGGGAACAATACCGACTCATTCCCCATCCCTTCACCATAGCTCCATGAATATCAGCTTTTCTTCCTCACTGCAACCACCATAGCTCCAAGGTACACTTTCCCATCTTCACCATTTACTTCTTATTTTAGCTTTCCCAAGTTTTTAGTTTCAGAAGCTGTGAAGTAAATCTCCAACGGATAGCAGCGGTAACATCATCTTTTTCATGTTGCTTACAACTTGTATGACCAGATCATCCAATTACTTGACCAAGAATGACAATTTACATACTCAAATTTTGGTCAAAGTGTCCGCTATCTGTCTAAAATTTAAAATTTTGTTGTTGCCATGTCGGGTTTCATCTCTGTCATCAAACATCTCAATTGCCTTGTTCATAGGTTGTTTTCAAATCTATGGAACTAAATTACAAACAGAATAATTAAACCTAGAAGCCTTGGTATATGTTCCCTATTTTGCAGGATTTCAAATTCCATTGTGACTAAGCATTCTAGTGATATATGCAGAAGCCATTTTTCTCAAATTCTATCTGCCAGTAGAATGACTTCATCTACTATTGTGGGAGGCTTGCAAGAACCAGCAAACCCAAACGATTTCAAAGTCATTTCTCTGCAAATTTCATCATCCCGGAAAGGACTGCTAACTGAAGAAAAAGTAGAAGAAACCATTCCAGTTTCAGAATCTAATGGGATCGGAAAAATCTGCAGAGAATGGATTAACAACCCCATGAACATAACCCTTGTGTTATGGCTAACTTGTGTGGCAATCTCAGGAGGGATTCTGTTTCTTGTAATCACAGGAATGTTAGATAAAGTCCTAACCAACAAGTCCCAAAAAGACTTGTGGTTTGAGGTCAACAATCAAATCCTTAATGCACTTTTCACTCTCATGTGCCTATACCAGCATCCAAAGAGGTTCCACCACCTGTTTCTTCTTTGCAGGTGGAAACCAACAGACATTTCTGTCCTCAGAAAAGCATATTGCAAGAATGGAACTTACAAGCCAAACGAAAGGGCCCACATGATGGTGGTTGTGTTGCTGCTTCATGTGAATTGCTTTGCTCAATATGCTTTATGTGGCCTTAACTTGGGTTATAAAAGATCAGAAAGACCTATTTCTGGTGTTGCTATTTGCCTCTCCATTGCCATTGCTGCTCCAGCAATAGCAGGTGTTTATACCATTTTCAGTCCTCTGGGAAGGGATTATGAAGGAGCTCAGAACCGTAATACCGCCACCAATGGCATTAGGTGAGCCAAAATTGCAAATTTAAGTCCCTTATCTTGATTCTTGTTTTACATGAATTAACCAGAATTGGAAATGCTTATAAAGATCTAGTTTTTGATAGAGTAATGATGCCGTGTGTTCTTTGCAGCCGACTCCATATAGTGGGATACAGTTATTGTTGATGTTTGAATCAGATTATTGAGTCAGTTTTCATGTTGATTTTTGTTTTGTTGTCTTGGTTTTAGTAGCTTATCAGAGATGTCATCTACCTCAACAAATGAGGAGAATGGTGGATGTGTCCAACCTGCACTGGCTTCATTGCCTCATGAAGACAGAGCTACTCTGTTCAGAACAATGACCAGTTATCCAATGTTGAGTAGTCCTAGGTTGTGCAAGATCTGACATGGTGGACCAAAAAAGATTTTGGAGGTTTCTAGAGGAACAAATCATGGTACTGTGGAAGCTCCCATTCCAAAGTACATATAATGTGGTGCAGATTAATCGATCATGTTGTGTTACTTATGGTGAGGTGTCATTGATGGATTCGGAAGTATTCTGCATTTACTGAAGCAGTTGCTTGTTTATTACTTCTCTTCACCATTCCATTCATTGCATATTTACATGCTTTACGGTTATGGTCTCCTCCTCCTTGAGTTCCCTTTATATCATAATTAGATAGTGGTAGAGATTTTTGCAAATGCAACTAGTAATGCCATCACAAAAGAAGGGAAAAAATGCTTAAGCTTGAAATCACACGAGCAAAAGAATAAAAGTTTGAATTGGGGGTTTAAAAATACCTTGGTTGTTTAGTGTAGGACCCCAAGATTTGGAAGCCGAATTTGGGAACAAACAATGGGAAGTGGTCTAATCCTTTTAATTTTACAGGAAATATTATTAGAATTTCTAAAGGGAAAAAGTATAGTTTTGATTCAATTTTTATTTCAATTAAATCTTTCTAATTGAAAGTGTTGTAATTAATTTTTTTTTAATTTATATACTTTTAATTCAATGAATGCAATTTTTTTTTCGGTGTAATTTAGTACTACAATTTTGCATATCTTAAAATATAAGTTACTATACAATATAAAAAAATAATTAATTTTTAAAGAACTTGTGATGTTTTTTGGGGAAAAACTAATTTTTTGTTGGACAAAAAATAAACTAATTTCACTCTAACCAATTTTCAACAGGTACAACATAATGAACATATAATTTTCTTTGAAATTTTTAAAAAGAAAAGTGAATGAGAACATATTAAACTAAAAAAACAAAAAAAAAAACGCAGCAAGGGGCATACCCCCTTTTAAAAAATGATTAGTGTACACATTGACCCAAACACTTGAGAATACCTAAACAAGTTCTATGATGTTACTGAGATATTTAAGTTTCAGCGATCACAAAAAACAACATTTTTTCAGATGATACATTAAAACAAGTTCTTTATGTCCAATAATTGTTCCACGCAGATATTTTAGTGGCTAGGCTACTGGCCAGTGATCAATTTGTATTCCTTTCTAGTTTTAATAAGATAACTCTCACATCACCATGACCTTTCTAATTCACAAAGGATTTAGAACATGAATGAACGTGAAAAGTGCACACAAAATCAGTACCCATTTCATAACTACAGGAAGAATCAAATGTGTGCCTGTGCTGATATCAAAAAGCCAGAATGAGATTTCAGTCAGTAATTTTACATAACTAGTTGTAGAAGTTGCCGCATTAAGCTTGCTAGGGCACAACCATGTCTTCCAAATCCATCTCCATTGTTGGAATCATCAACCAGTCATCAAGGCAACAGCTTTGATCTGTTGCATCCACCACAAAACTTGAGTCATAGCCAAACCCCTTTGAATCTTCCACCACAATGTTCTCCACAAATGGACAAGATTTCACCTTTTCAGTACTGCTCATATTATTACCATCTAAACTTTCAAGAAATCCAATCCACCATGAATATGAAGAAGCCTGATTCTCTCCCCATTCTAACTCCACAGAGCCTTCACTAGTGGGTGCGTCTGCTGGTACTGATTCTAGTGGTTCAGCCAAAACACAAGGCTCTGTTGTAGACCACACAGGTCCAGGCATAGGCATAGCCTCCAATAAAGAGTAACAATACTGAGCATCTAAGAACATTGGCATATTTCTGGAACAATCATATTCATAGTTGGATCTGATGCTAATGCTATTGCTCTTAGTGTTACCTTTTTCAGTGAGGTCTCTTCTAGAAGTGCCTGCAAGCTGTTTGACAAAATGGCCATGAGAATCTCTTATACAGTCTGAACTCTTTCTTGTGGGTTTGCCTGGTGGGTTTGCCTCATCTGAGTTCACTCCTTCTTCATCCATGGCTTTTTTCCGGAATCCCAATAGGATTGAGGATAGTGGAACTAAAAAGGTAATAATGGTGGAAACTTGAAGCTGGCATGAGTGGGTAAAACCAAGAGAGTAGGTTTTAAAAAATGAGGGGGGAAATAGGAGAGAGTGGAGACAAGGGATATGAATGCTGACACGTACGTGTTGAATCCATTGGACACATCAAAGCTTTTTCAGGCAACAATCTGCGTGTCTGCAAAGTCTTCGCTTCTCTTTCTTTTTTGTCAGTTCCCTCCCTTCACTTTTTTCCCCTTTAATTCCCATTTGATCACCATTCATTGTTCTGTAAAAGTCATATTTAATAGTTAATACCCTCTTCTTGTCTTCTATATGGCTCTCTAACAATTATGATAGCATCCTCCCACCTCTTAAATTTTATGGAAGCGGCTTTGGTCCGATGCAAAGGACCCTCCATTGCATAATTTATACTGAATTTTTTTTTTTGTAATGTTACTTTTTTTTTGTATTGTTAAAGATTTACATTGAAAATTTGCAATGGAGGGTCCTTTGCATCGGACCAAAGCCGCTTCCAAATTTTATGGTTGAATCTGGGCTCATTTAAGTTCTAGTTGTTTTAATGATGTACTCCCTCTGATCCTTAAAGGTTTCAGCTAACACTTCTTAAAAACTAATAAAAACAGTTAAAATTAATAAAGTTATCCTAAAATTTAAATAATTTCTTATATTACCCATACTAATTGTATTAAACTTTAATGTTATATTATTATTACTTTCACTCACTACACTTAATAATTATAGGCATATATAGAAAAAATAATAATCAATACTTCTTAGAAACAAGCAAGTGACTTATAAAAAAGATGAAATACATTTGTTAGTCAGTGTCTTATAATAAAGACTAAAAAGATTACTTCCTTAATGTTTTAGTTAGGCACGACCATTATAAAATGTGAAAATCAGAAGGGAAAATTTAATTAGTAGACTTCTTAAATATGTGTTAATACATGATTTAATGAATTGGTCTTATGGGATTATAGAAGCTTGGTTATCTTTATTAATATTGTTCGAAACTCGACAAATACGAACTCTAAAAGTCGAAGTCTTAATAAACCGAATTAAATCTTTGGAGATGGACTACAAAAATCTTGTGCGATTTTTTTGTTTTGTTATGGAAATTCAACCTGTATAAATAACTTGCCTTTGAACCAGATAAAAACCCAACCTTGAAAATGAAATGTGTGCCCACAAATAAGGTACAATAAAGAAGAAAAAACAAAAATTGTGCCATATAACTTTGTGCGCATGACAAAAACTTTTGATTAGGAGAGATTCTCAAACACATGTTGGGCAAATCACTAGTTGGAATTCCACGTAGAGGAGTTGCAAAAACTCAAATCACTTTACTGCATATACAGACTTATTGGTTATGGCCATGAAATGCGCATTGGTTTGTGAGAAACGAAATGAAATAAACAAGTGTGAAAAAGGAGGGAAGTCTTGTTCAGATTCAGGGAGAACATGAGTGCGTGAAGATTTGGCCGATTAATAAGGGCAATGCACTGAACTTCAGAGCATATTCCGAAGCAGTGGTTTGCACAAGAAAGGTAAGGTTAAATCATTGCACCTTTTAGAAAGAGAATAAAAAATATATATCAATAGATCAGATAGTGATAAGAGCATAAATATTATATATGTCATCTTGTAAAAAAAAAAAAGAAAAGGATTTTCATGTTTAATTGATAAAAGTAATAAACTAAAATGTGAAAGACCCTTGAGTCTAGTGGCAATAACTCCTCCTAAGGTTTGAGATTCAAATTTATGTGTACACATGAACTGTTAAAATTCACTTTAAACTTATGTTTTAAAATTCGGATAAGGCGAATTGTTTACTTACTAGCTCTCCGCGCATGTGAGCTTCTCTCTCTCCCTAGTGTAAGGTGCGTCTGGTTCCTCGGTGAACCAGTAGGGTTGTCGACTCCCTGTTCGGCAATCTTCCATCTCAAGTGTGTAGTGGCGACTCTCTGTTTTTTTTTCGTCGGAAGGCTATTGCTATGTGGAGGCTCCTGGTAATATGGAGGTAGGTTAGCGAAGTGAAGATGGCAGAAGACATCAAGTTACTCTGAACCTTAACAGGAAACCGTAGACGCAAGTAGGTACCTTAGTGGGTAAAATATGCACTGCAAAGAACCTAAACATCCCTACAGTAATCACTATGATAAAGAAGGGGTGGCAGTTGCTAGAAGAAGTGGAGGTGATTGATCTGGAAAGGTCTCAACTTGTGTTCCTATTCAGATTTAATAGGAAAGAAGACTATAATCGCATTCTTAGAGGAAGACCCTGGTTGATCCAGGGATACCTATTAAACATTCAACAGTGGGATGAATGTATGGTGCTCCAGGATGTTTGCTTTGATAGAGCACCATTTTGGGTCCAATTCCATGGACTTTCGCTAGAGGCTTTTGATAATGCCAATGCTAAGATTTTAGGAGATGAAGTGGGGAAGACAGTCATGTTTGAAAAACCGATGGCTAACGGTAAGCTGGGAAGAAGCTTTATCCGAACTAGAGTCCTCATTTGCCTAAACAAACCGCTCTCTCCAGGATTCTGGGTTCCGCGAGCAAACAAAAGTCCTGCCTGGGTCTCGATAAAATACGAGAGATTGCAGAATTTTTATTACAAATGTGGTCGTATCAGTCATAAAGCTCGAAGTTGTAGTAATTGTCGTTGTAGGACGAGGAGGAGGTAGGGGAGTATGTCTATGGCAACTAGCTGAGCACACCAGCAGTGAAAACTCTCGAAGACACCTCAGAAATCTGCAAACAAGATTGGATGGAGGTCCGAAGAGGAAATATTAGAGAAACAATAGAGGAGACTCACCAGAATGGGTCACCGGAGACCAATCCGACTGATCTAAAGTCTCGTTTCCCAAGGAAAGAAGTTGGTGAGCTGGGGTAAAATCCCTTGATTGATGTTGACATGTTACACCAAATTGGGAAGGCTCTGGCACCTCAACCAAAAGTCCCTGCTCCACCACCAACCTCGACAGTAGCCAACCAAGATGATATCACAAAAGTTCAGCATCAAACCCCAGGTTCTTTGACTTATTCTCACACTGAGGTGGGCCGCATAGGGGCTCCTAGGCCCGCGGTTTCTCATGATTCGATTATCGGAGGAGTAGAGCCCACTAACTATGGAAAGGAGGGAAATAACAACCAACCCTCAATTGATGTATACAGCCCTGAGGCTCAATGCCAATATAGTGTCGAGTTTCCTTCTGAGGAGGAGCCCAACCTCCAGCAGGTCATTCCTTTCCAAGGACTTTCACCAATTTCTAACATGGCATGGAAGCTGAATAGGATCAAGCTGAAGAGGCCACCTGGGAATGATTTGGAATGTAAGGGGTCCAAGAAGCCACGTAGACTTTCTTTTATTGAGAGTGCTTCCCCTCCAACGAAAACAGAAGGCTCAGAGTTTGACCTGAGAAGGGCCCCTGCTGTGTTACCAAGTAGAAGGGGAGGTCGAAGAAGTTTTCTATTGGTGAAGAAACATCTCAGGAGCAATAAGAGTGTGGACTCAATTGGAGGGTCATCAAGTCCAAGTGAAATTGAATTCCAAGAGAGTTGGTTGAAGCCTGTGTCTGATTTAAATGAGGGTTGTTCTACTCTTTCTCCTTCAACAGCCGGTGGTGGGATGGTTCCTGCCACCAGTGCGCTATGAATCTCTTAGCCTGGAACTGTCAAGGCCTTAGGGTTCCCTTCACAACCAGGAACCGGAAGGAAGAATGCTTCCAAAAAAAACCCCAAATTGTGTTCTTAATGGAGACCAAGAAGAGGGCTAGTTCAGTCAGGAAAATCAAGCGCAGATGTGGATTCAGCGAGGAATGGATTGTAAACCCGGTGGGGAAAAGCGGAGGACTTACTCTGTGGTGGACAGACATCGTAACAGTAAACATTCTCTTTTCCTCACCAAATATTATACACAATTATGTTGAATCTATGCTTTTTGATAGTCCATCGTATATTTCTTTTATTTATGGACCTCCTACTGAGGATAATAAAATCTTATGCTGGAATGAAATTCATCGGCTGAGTTGCAATGTATCAACCTCATGGCTCTGTATTGGTGATTTTAATGAAATTTTGTCCCAAGATGAGAAGAAGGGGGGTAACCCGAAAGCTTGGAGGAAAATTTCAAATTTCAAATGCCTTTTTAGCAGACTGTGAATTAATGGACATGGGCTTCAGTGGCTTCCGTTATACATGGTGCAATAATAGACCAGAGCCGAATACTATTTGGGAAAGGATTGACCGAGGCCTGGGTAATCTCCTGTTACAAGAAAAATTCCCTGATATCCAAGTCATTCTTATTGATCCAACCGAGTCGAATCACCACTTGCTCCTTATCAAGCAGTGCCCAAAAAAACATAGCAGGAAATGACAATTAAGGTTTGAAGCCTCATGGGTAGCCCATATTACCTTCCTTCAAGTAGTTAAGAATAGTTGGAGAGTACTACTTGATGATAATATTCCAGCCTTAGAGTCCTTTGTTAGCAAACTATCAAACTGCAGAGATAATATGTTAAAGTGGAGCAAAACGGAACTCCCAAACAGCACCAAGATCATTGGAAGATTGAAAGCTCAGCTAGCAGTACTAAAACAAGGGACCTTGTCGGCAGAAAAGATTTGAATTATAAAAGATATTAAATCTGATATGGAAAAGGAATTAGATTGTAAAGAGCAATTTTGGTGGCAACAGTCACGTATCCAATGGCTAGAGGTTGGAGACAAAAAACTCCCATTTTTTCCACTTGTCTACAGTGAAAAGGAGACAAAGAAATAGCATTTCTTGTATTAGGGATGATTTAGGAATATTGCTAACGGATAAACGAGTCATTTCCCACAATATAGCAAGTTTTTTTCAGCAGTTCTTTGCCTCCTCAGTGTGAGTGAAATGGATTCTGTTCTAGCTTTTATTGACAAGAGAATCTCGGATGATATGAATAGAGTTCTTATGCAACTATTTTCCATAGAAGAGATTAAGCAAGCAGCTTTTAGTTTGGGTAGCTCTAAAGCCCCAGGGCCAGATGGTTTCTCTAGCAAGCTTTATCAAGCTGCTTGGCCTGAAGTGGGTGAATCTATATGTGCTATAGTTCGGGATTTTTTCGATGGTAAATTAGATCTTGAAGCCATAATGAGACCAATATCACATTAATCCTCAAAGTGGTCAAACCCGAACATGTTTCTCAACTACGTCCAATTGGATTATGCAACTTCTCATATAAGATAATTTCCAAACTCATAACCAATCAGAGGAGGCCTTTTCTTGACCACTGCATATCCCAAAACCAAGGTGCCTTTGTCCCTAGTAGGTGCATTCATGACAATATAATCATTGCCCATGAAGCAGTGTTATCAGACCCGGCTAGGACCAGCCGGGTCAAACCGGAACTCGGTGAACCGGGCACAAAACCGGTCCGAGCGGGAGAAAGGATCGGAAATGTGTGCAAAACGGGTTTTGACCGGTCGAACCACCCGGGTTGTATAAACTCGGCAAACCGGCCGGGTCTGGGGAACCCGGCCGGTTGATGCATTTTTTTCAATGTCCCAACCAAGTCATAGAGTGAGAGAGATTGAAGTGTAGAACGAGAAGGAGGGGAGAGAGAGGAGAGATCTGGAGTGTTTCTCAATGTCAACGCCAGTGATGATGCTGTGGAAGCCGATTAGCCAAAGGAGGAGCAGCGATCTTCGGCCTCCATCTTTTAATTAATGCTGATGATGAAAAGGGTAGATCTATTGTGGTGACTAGTGAAGATGAAGAATGGAAAGAATGAAGAGGGCGGACAAGAGGAAGAAGAGATGAAGGAAGAACCTCCATTACTAACGGCGATCTCATCCTTCCTTCCTATTTCTCACCCTTTTCCTTCACAAGTGTATGAACCACAAAGGCAAGCTCAACCCAAACTGATAACAATGATTCAGAGTAGCCTCTTTTGACCTTTTCTGCTTTACATGAAATAAACGCCATTTACCATTTCAACCCTCACCCACTTCTTTCACTGTTTCTCTCTCTCTGCTTTAATTATCATCTTTTAAAAATCTCATTTATTCAAATCCATCTCTCTCTCAAAACTCAAAAGATGCAAAGGAGCTGACACCTTTTTCAACCAAATCTTGTATCACCTATTCTTTTCATTGTACGTCTTGTATTTTTTTTAAAATATATATATATATATATATATATATATATATATATATATATATATTATTTTATTAATTTACTTTATCTCATTAGCATTAAATGTGTTGAGTGTTGACAGTGGGCAATGGAGTACTATGGCCCTATATTGCATTAGGGATATCAGCGCCAGAGTCAGTGTGCTTCACGGGTCACTTATCCAAATAAAATAAAAATATTAGGGAAAATTTTATTAATAAGGAGAGGCTTGGGTTGACAGAGGAGTGTGAAATTTTTTTGTTGGGCTTAAGGTTGGGTTGTTAGTGGAGTGTGACATTTTTTTGCTGGGCTTAGGCTGGTAAGGAAATAAAACATGCATAATTATTCCAATTATAAATATAATTATCTGTTTTTTTAATATATATTTATAAGTATGTTTGTATAATTTATAAATATAGTATGTTTTCGAGACCGGGTTATAGCTATGCGGTTCAACCAGTGACCCACTGGTTCAACCAGTGACCCATTGATCCAGTACCCCGACCGGGTCGATGACCGGTCTGAGTCTGATAACATTGCCATGAAGTATACCATTACCTTAGGAGGAAGAAAGTCGAATCTAAATTTGAATTCGCATTGAAGATAGACATGATCAAAGCCTATGACCGGGTTGAATGGGACTTTCTTGAGAGGGAATTATTGAGATTTAGGTTTTGCAGTGATTGGGTAGCTTTGGTGATGAAATGTGTCCGCTTTGTGCACTTAAACCTATGCCTGTCGGGTGAAACTATCAGCTCCTTTAATCCAGGAAGGGGATTAAGGCAAGGTAATCCTCTGTCTTTATACTTGTTCATTCTGGTTGCTGAGGTCCTATCTCTCATGATTAGTAAGCACCAAGAATCTAAAAATATCAAGGGGGTTAAGTTAAGTCATGGGTGCCCCATATTGACTCATACTTTTTTTGCGGACAATGTCCTCTTTTACATGCATGCGAGTTAAGAGAATTGTGTTCAGCTAGCCAGGATTCTGAAGCTCTACTGTAATGCTTCTGTTCCTTTGATAGATGATCAAGGAAAATACTTAGACATACTGAGTATCTGGGGCAAATCCAAAACTCAAGCCTTAGCTTATATTCGGGAACGTGTCCTAAACAAGCTCCAAGGGTGGGGGCACTCCCTCCTCTCCTTTGCGAAGCGAGAGGTAATGATCAAATCAGTAGTCCAGGCTATTCCAATATTCCCAATGAATTGCTTCAAGTTCCCACTTAAAACTTGTCAAGAGTTGAATAGTCTCATAGCCAAATTTTGGTGGAATGGCAATGTCTTTGGGGAAAGTACTCATTGGAAATCTTGGGACACTCTTACAAATGGGAAGGACAATGGCGGCATGGGATTCAAAGATTTAATTACTATGAATAATGCTCTGTTGGCAAAAACTGCTTGGAGACTTTTGGCTAGACCGTAGGATTTATGGGCTCAAGTATTGAAAAGTGTCTATTTTCCTAAATCTAAGTTCCTGGATGCATCCAAGGGGTATAAAGTGTCATGGTGTTGGTCGAGCATTCTTGAAGGAAGAGATTTCCTAAAACAAGACCTTAAATGGGAGGTGGGAACAGGTGCTGAAATTCGAATTTGGGAGAATCATTGGGTCCCAAGTGTTATATTTCCAGAAAAACCAGCAAGCATTAATGAAGGAGATTGTAAGAAAGTCTGTGACCTCATCGTTGATGGTGAATGGGATCTTAGACCAATCCAATCCTTCCTCTCTAATGAAGTCATGAATGCTATATACAACATTCCCATCCCTAGAATGGGACTACAAGATAAGCTGATATGGTCAAATGCTCAAAATGGAGTTTATCTGGTGAAATTGGGTTACCAAGCAAAGAAGGAAGTTGTCCTTGTAGGTAGTAATAAAGCAAGATCATCCAATATCATCCCTAATCAAACTTGGAAACAAGTCTAGTTAATTAAATCCATACCGAGGGTGAGACATTTTATTTGGAGAGTTCTTAGCAATGCCTTAGCTACCAACTCAGCACTCCATCACCGCAGGCGCTCCCGGACACAGTTGTGCCCAATTTGCTCTGTTGAGGAAGAGACGATAGAACATTTATTTTTTTCACTGCCCATGGACTAGATGTGTGTGGTTTGGTTGCAGCCTAAGAGCCAAAATTGATGCTTCTTATGTGCACAATTTTAATAGCTGGTGGTTACATATCACAAGTTCAAATTCTTTAAAACCCTAGGATATCTCATTGATTTCTTGGATCATGTGGCTTATCTGGAAGCAAAGAAATGCCAAGGTCTTTGATGATATAGAACCAAACCCCCTGACCGTTATCATTTTAGCATTCAAGAGTAATTTAGAATTCCGGGACTCTGCTGGAAATAGGCAAATAGTTGCTGACAAAGTGAAGGAACCTAATCCTCCCAATTTTCAATGGCATCCACCCTCCTAACAGCTGAAGATTAATTGTGATAGCTCGTTCTCAGTAGAAAGAAGGGGTGCTATAGGTGTGGTCTGTAGGGAGTTCTCAAGCCACTTTAAGTGGGGTTTCATAGATAAAGTCAAGTCAATATCTGCTTTCATGACTGAGGCTCTTGCTCTAAAAAGAGCGCTTCTGCTTGCAATTGATCTGGGACAGGATAATGTAGTGTTTGAGTCTGATTGTCCTTCCTTAATTCACTGTGTTAAAGCAAAAGCTCCTGAAATGATAGAGTGGAGATGTATAATTGTACTTCAAGATATTATTTGTCTCTTTGATGTTTTGGCTGGGTTTTCTTCGTCCTTTACTCCTAGAAGGGGTAACCAAGTAGCTGATTTTCTTATAGCTAGTACTTATAAAGGGGTGTACTTTACCGGGTGGGTGTCACAACCAACACCTTCTTTGATCTCTCTTCTAGCCATGGACATTGCGCAGACAAATATGACTGATGATGACTCTGCTTCCTCCACTCCTTGACTGTTATGTTTCCTTATGTTTTGGTTATTATGTTTCCTGTATCTATTGATGTTTCTTGCTGTTAGACTGTGCGTCTGTTGTTTCTGTCTTGCTGTTATTATGTTCAGTTTTCCTTTTTGGCTGGCTGGATGTTAGAACTTGCCTCTTCGGCTTGTTGGATTTCGTTTTGGATTGTATTATGTCGTCTATGTATCTGTTATCCTTCCTAAGTAATATATGCAGCATTTCTGAGCCAAAAAAAAAAAAAAAAGAAAAGTCGGATAAGGCGCCAGGTCGAAAAGGTCTCAACTAATACAATCCTACTTCCTCAAATTTTAACATTGATATTTACGATACCAAAGCAAACTTTTTCCCTAACCAAGGTCCAGCTCTCAAAACCTTGCTATAAACATTACCTTATTTTTTTAAAAAGAAAACAAATTATGAAAGGAGTCAACCAAACAACATCATGCTGAAGCTTTGATGCCAACTATGCCTTCCCAGGCCATGATTATAAGCATAGCAGAATCTTCTCCTACAGTATTCTTTATTGGGCTTTTGTTCTCGGGCTCCTCTTCGGATCTTGGGCTGGATTTGAAGTTTCTGATTTATTGGGTCAGATTGATGAACATTTTTGTCAGTTTTTGGAAGCTTCATGCTGAAGACTGAACCCAGAAAAATGATTGGACTATCCAAATCCGATCGTCACCCATAAATCAGTCTATTTCTTACGCGATCATGCTTCAACTATTTATAACTCCAATACAATTCATTAGCTTATTATTCACTCATAAAAATTCATTAGCTAAAACTTAATTTTCTTGCTCTCACAAATTCAAACACTTGTCACATTCAAAAGGCACCTTCCTCCTCACATGTTCCCTCACATGTCCATGTTTTTCTAGCTACCTATTTTACACCATTTGAAAAATGAGTCCTATTATTCATATTTCTTAAAATAATTTACCATGTTATATATTTATTATTCCCTTTGATCTTAAATATAAGATAAAATTGACTTTTTGGAGAGATTAAGGAAGTTAAATAAATTACTTATTATGTATCATATACTGTGTATTATTAGATTATACTACATCCGGTTGTAAATATAGGACATTGTTTGTAGTGCAATTTGCACTATAACTTATGTCTTATATTTACAACCCATCAATTTATTAGTTAAATTATTTGAATAAAAAATATAAATATTCTAGGGTTAAAGTGCAAAAATACACATGAGCTTTTTTCCTATGAGCGCCCAACACAACGTGCTTTTTTGGGAGCAAAAATACACACGTGGTTACCATTTTAAAGCAAAAGTCACATCTCACCGTTATGTTACTGTTTACCGTGCATGATGAGAGAGAAATAAATGAAATGAACAGAGAGAGAAAAAGATGAAGTGAACAGTAATATAACACGGGATTATTTCCCCTGTGTTAACGTTGTTATTTAAATTACAAAAGTCTACTTTTTTTTTTCCTTGCCATTCAAAAAAGTCTACTTATTTGCCTATGATATGCGCCCGCGTATGCAAGTACGCGTCATTGCTTCTTATTATTTTATCTCTATTTTCATGTTTTATTTTCCTTTAAATAAATCTCTTCTCATAATGCACACCTTGTTTCCATTTTTTTTGGTTTTCATAAAAACGAACACTCGAGTAATTAAATTGCTCACAAGGACGAGGCCATATTAATTTATTTAAATCATGAGTTTTAGTTGTATAGTTCTCCGCCGCCTGATTAAAATGTTGAGAATATGTTGAGGGACAAATTATTATGTAGTTGAAGTTACTAACAACTTTAAATATGCTTAAGCTACTATTCACGGCTTAGTCAAAATCATTAATTAGCTCAAATCTTGCTCTCTGATTTACTCACTTTAACCTCCAAAAAGCACCTTCCTCTCCTCTTATCTTATCATTTGCTCCTTTAATCTTAAATTCACAACACATGTTGTGCACTTTAGTTTCACATTCATATTTCCTCGTGTTAGATAACTATTCACCAACTTGTGTAGCTTCACACTGAAGCCAAGCAACCTAATACATGCATCTTAATTGTGCCCATACTTATTATTACAACCACTTTTAATTATCCATTTCTCAATCAATCTGTACATAATATCGTAATCATTATTTTACCATTCATGATTATACTTTAAAGATCAATTTCTCTTTACCGCCCACTCATCATGTGATGACTATTCTTAAACAATGCAATAGATATGTTATCCTAATTAATTATGAACAAAAGTATACTTTTGATTTTTTAAGTTTAAACGAAATTTTATTTTAGGTTGTTGACTTTAAAATATGTATTTGTAATTCTTTTAAGTAACATTGCTAACTTTACTGAGAGAAAATGCTAAATCAACAATTTTAAATGTTGTCATTGATTTTAGAATTAAAATATAAAAGCGAGTATATTAAATAATTAAAATTTGGATATGTTGGCATTTTAATTTTGTTGACTTATCATTTTTCATTAGTGAAGTTAACGGTGTCGATCAACTTAGTGCATATTTGTTTTGACATTTTAGAAGTACTTTTACGATTTACTAAGTAAGTATATAAGAGAAGTTTTATTTCATTTAGAGGAAAAGGGCTTCTGAAACCATGGTTTAGTTGTTTCCCCAAACAAACATTTTAAAGGATTAAAAACATACTTTTTAAAGTTACAGAACTAAAATAGAACCTCATTTAAACTTATATGGCCAAAAATATATTTCAGTCTTAGTTATATTGAAATCAAGTTATAAAAATACAAATACATTAGTATATGCATGTTCGCGTGACTACAAAACTATTGTTTCAAAAGCCATTTTTTGTAAGCTGGGGCAAAACTTCTCTCACATATTTATTTTGTAAGTTGTAAAAGTTTTCTTCTAAAAATTAATCAAAACACACTTAACTAATTTGAAGGCCACTTAATTAATCACATAATGTTTGATTAGAGTAGCGATTGAAACCTTCAAAAACAGCTTTTTAATCATGATTTACTATATACAAGATAAGTACGTTAAATGAGTTTTATTTCGGTTTACATAAAATAAACCCTTTTTTTATATATATACCAAACATAATTCAAACAAGACAATATGTTGAACCATTATTATAAACAGAAAAATAGAAGACTTTTTTTTTTTTTTTGCTCAAGGAAAAATAGAAGACTTGAGAAGTATAGAACTAAATCCAGGTCAATGGGATTTGATTACAGCTATGGAGCTACATTTATAGAACAGGTTGGGGTAGTTGAATTGGTTACACCCAAAAACCCCCCAAACAGTGTATCGGCAGGTGAAAAAAACCAAACGGAAGGCCACCAACCTTCAAGATATATATATATATATATATATATATATATATATATATATATTTGTAAAGCACTATAACTAATTCCACTAATTTTTATGACTCACAACTGTAAACAGAGCATACAGAACTAGCATGCCCCATCGTTTGTTGCCAAATTTAAATGCCAAGTCTTTCCCTCGAAAGCTTCTCCATTCTTTAAAGACAAGTCTACATCATTTTTTTTATGGTACGCACAGAAATTTAATTAAACAATCCTATATTAAAATTTACATTTGATCAATTCCTAGCATATGTCAAAAGTCATAGTTATTATAATTGTTGGGATCACGTATGAGTAAAGAATTAAAATCAAAATATGTATAAAAAATAGAATTAAAGTCAAAATTACTTTGAGGTAAAATAATTGAATAAGGAAAGAGGTATATGTAGTTGAAAAGATTTTCTAAATATTATATATATATATATATGTGTGTGTCTTAATAAGATTATGTTGATCATGACTGTATATGCAAATCAAGCTGGGAGACCGAACGAAGATCTCCCAAATATTTGAGACTGTCCTGATTTTTCAAAATTTTAATTCATGTGATTGTATAATAAGCTTATACTTAAATCAATGCAAGATTATTGAAATAAATTAAAATGTGAATAAAATAAAAAAAATAAAACACCACATTGCATAAGAATTTAAGTTAACACTATTAGTTCAGCTCCATATCCTTATAAAAATTACATTGACATAAGTTGAGACAAAATTTATCTTCCAAACTGATTTCATATATTGTAAGTCACGTTAGAAAAGTAGCTTCTATCGTTAATCCAAATAGACATTAAAGAAATGGAAAACAATATTTAAAGTTAGAATTATAAAAAATTTGATCAAACTATACTAGGAAAACACATTGTATTAACCCTTATAACATTTATAGCAAGATAGCATGTTATTAACAAGTTGTAAACAACTGGAATCCATTACAGGGAGAAATGTTTAAAGTTTTAATTAGATGTCATATTTTTAACTAGTACTTTAATTTGTTATGCTTCGTGTTCTAAATATAAGGTAAAGTTGATTTTTTGAAAAGTTTAAAGAAACTAATTAAATTATTTTAAAATGTTTTATATGTTTTATTTTTCTCCAAACTATTTTGCCAGACTTATAAACTGATCTATAATAATACACACTATAGATAATTAAGTAACTTATCACAATGACCCTATTTATAAGTCCTTTTTAACTAAATCTCACATGGAAAAGGAAAGCTGATCAATTCAATGATTATGAAGCAAATTTTCCGTCATTTATTATTGAATATTTTTCAACTCATTCTTCTCTCTTTATTTTCGTGTTTACAATTAATATGGGTAAAATTGTCTCAATCTCATTTATTACATGAAATTGAATTTTTAAATATAACCAATTTTTTTAATCAAAAGAAACTTATAAATAGAACTATAATGGTATTTAACTTCTTTAATCTCTCTTAAAAAAGTTAACTTTATCTTATATTTAGTATTAGATAGAGTACTTTTTCTTGTTAATGTGCTTAGTTGTGACATATCAAAATGGCATATGATATAAAGGGTTATGTATAAATATAATAAAGTTTAAGAAATATATTCTGATGCCAAAGTAGGAGGATCCGAAGCCAAGTGGTGGAGGAAGTGGACCCCATCGTCGCAATTATTTTTGTCGCTGCTTCTTTTTTTAATTTAAATATGTATTTTCTTATTCAAATGCGACAAATTTTTTCTTCGTCCCCGTGATTATGATACTAATCTTAACTTCTCACTCAAGCCTAATCACTGTTTTGGTTGAGTATTCCAAAAGGTTACAATCCAACGGGACCCTTTTGTGAACATAAATAATATACTTTTTCATAACTAATTCATCCTAATTAAAAAAATTCGTGAAATACTTTCTTTTTTAAAAAAAAAAAAAAAATTGGTTTGATCACACTATCCCTATTTTAATCATTTCCATTAGAAATATCTTTGATTATTATATAATAGGAGTGGTTTAAGAGAAAAATAATAAACATTAAAAATAAAGGAGAATTGATTGATTGATAATACATGGTTAATATGTTTTGCATTATTATATAAATGTGTGATTATAGGCTTATAGCTCTATTTTATTGCAACGAAAATTCCTTGCAATTTTTTATTGACAAATGAAGATATTACAATAGGGGGGAAAAATATTAATGTGTAATATTTTAAACGTATTTTATGAAAGGGTATAATTTTTTTTTTTAATGATAAAAAAAATGGTCACAAACACAGATCAATCCCAGCATTTTACGGGAACTAATTAAGAAAGTCTTCTCATTCTCAGATCAAGTCTTTGCTCAAAGATCACTCAAGTTCATGTTCAAGCTAGCTTTTAAAATCCTCGTTTGAATACAATTAAATTCTCTAAATAATTAATATTTATTGCTGGAT
Source organism: Acacia confusa (assembly GCA_037074495.1). Taxonomy (NCBI): domain Eukaryota; kingdom Viridiplantae; phylum Streptophyta; class Magnoliopsida; order Fabales; family Fabaceae; genus Acacia; species Acacia confusa. The sequence goes on along the minus strand of CM073508.1, from coordinate 39,147,434 downwards.
AATAATAATAATTTAGTCTCGATGGCTTTAATAGTTAAGTCATAGATATATATACATACAAACATATGAACTTTTAATTGTTTCCGATCTTCCAATCTGCAAGTATATATTAAAAACTATATGAGAATATTAAAAACAAGCCAAAAAGGAAGCTAACGGTTGTTAATTTACAACTTGCTTAAAGTATTGTTGTATATTTTTCTCAACTTGTGAGAAAAGTTTATAAGACACTACTGTTTATGAATTTAAATTAAATATGCTTGAAGTAGAAGGCACAAAATGCCTTGAAAATCAACTAATTTTTATCTTGAGCAAATTAAAAACCATACTCTGTGCCTTAAATTATACACTAACCTTGTTAATTATACATGTAACAAGCTGATGATACAAGAAAACTTTAAATTAGTAAAACCACACACAACAAACTAGATCATACTGAATTTAAAACATATTTTTTTGTATTTGTCTATTTTTTTTTTAGTTTACCCTTATTGATATTTGATACCCTTTCAATAATAATCAAAGAGGTAAGGAAATGAGAGAATTAAAGAAAATGACCATGGTATGTAAGAAAATATATGTCACATTAACTAATTTAACCATCTTTCTTAATATAATCAAATTAAGTAAATATGTCTTATATTAAGAATTTGATAGAATATATTTTTCAATAAATTAAACACTATTAACTCTCCAGCATACTTGTGATCTTATGTCTTATATTTAGCCTTTCTATATTAATGTCTTAATTTATTGTCCTTTAAAATAATTATAATTTTTAAGATCATTCTTAATAAGTATTTTTTAAGTCTTTTATTATAATTTTCCCATAAATTAAAAATATTATAAATAAAAATATTGGGGATAGAATATTTGTTGTTGAGAACGTGGGATGGAAAGGAAAGCGGAAAAAGGAGGGATGGGAATCTGGAATATAAATTTATAAAGGAGAATTAAAGATAGAAAAAGTCAAATAAAGGTGGGAATTGAAAAGGATGGGAAATATGGTAATATATATAACACGGGCTTAATAATAAGTTTTTTAAAAAAGTATTTCAATAATTGTAGTGAAAATAAAGAAAAGCTGGTGTTGAAGATTTCACATGGGGGGCACCTATATTAACTGAACCATACCTACCATAACTGAACCTTCCTCTTTCTTTCTTTGAGGTTTCAGCAAAGTACACTCTCTCCTTCTCAATCTCAAACTCATTTCACAATCAAATCATCACTTCTGGATTCTATTTTTTTAGTAAATAATTAAAACAGTAAAATTCTGTTTTAATTAATGAGATTAATATGAACATGTGACCTGCAGCGTAGGGACATTAGCAAGGTGGATGATTATTGATTAGACCCATTAATATAGGGTCCCTATTAATCTATTGGGCCCCATGCACCTCCCCAAAATTATTTGCTTTTACCTCTTCACGGTTCATCCGTCCATTTGAGAAAACCACACCCCCAACTCTTTCAAACAACATTATTATACCCCACACCCAAAAAAAGGAAAAAAAAAAAAAAAAACTCTTTGGTGCTCTCTTCTATTTTGTTTTATACTCAGAAACCTTTGCAATATAATACTAATAAATTGATTTTCGTTTGGTCAATAATAATAATAACTATTTTCCTTGGATAGGCATGCATGTGCCTATGTGATGTGATTGGGAATGAATGCATGTATCCACATGTATTATCTTAACATATGGTACTTCTTCTTGTTTCTAATAAGTCATATTCAGAAGTTGATTTTGATATTAAATATAAAGTATATGTTATATATATATATATATATATATATATATATATATATATATATATATATAAAATTTATCCCTATTGATCTCTCTCATCAATAATCAAGGAAGAGAAAGAAGAAAGAAATTGAAGGAGATGATTATGATATTTTTAAAAATACATATATATTTAACTAACTCCTATAATTTTATCAAATTAAGTAAACATGTATTATATTAAGTACCAAAAGTATTAACTAAGGCTTTGAAACCCGAACTATATTAGTCGATTTAGACTGGAAATCGACGAATTGGTTATGAAATCGATCTGAGTAATGGAAAAAATCAGGGTCTTAAGTTGACTCGGAGTTAACTTGACCTGAACTAGCCAAATCAAAGTAAAAAATATGGCTTTTTTTTTTTAAAAAAAAAATCGATTGAACAAGAAGGAGGGGAGAGTGTTGACGGTGGCTGGTGGCGGTTTCATACCTTCATGTGGTGAGAAAAGAGCAAGTGGAGCAATAGGAGATGGAAAAAGAAAAAGGTGAAGGTTCAAAGGGAAGATGTTGTTGATGTCAGTGGTTGCTGGCGGTGAGTTTCTCAATGGCCGAGACATAGAATAAGAAGGAGGGGGAGAGAGAGATAGTGCTTCTCAATGTTGAGGCTCTACATTAATGGAAAAGACGCCGTCAAGAGACTAGAAGAATGTGGATGGATGGTGGAGTTGCTGCTAGAATTGCCATGGGAAGACAGAGTTAGAAGCAGAGTTGTGAGTTGTGATTGAAATAATTTCTTAATTAAATATGTATTTTCTCATAAATCCAAGCCAAAAGTCATACAAAACATACACACCGGGAACGGAAAAAGGTGGCATATATAAGACGTACGCTCATGGGATTTAAGATGATGTATATATAATACAACACGTACGTAGAACTAACTTTCTATAATAATAATAACTTGTTTTTTTATTAAATTCAATCACATCAACTTGTTAAAAAATATTAATTTTGAGCTGTTTCCAATTATTCACGCACATGTAAATTTTATTGCATGCGCGTAAATTATTTACTGAAAAGTGGAAAAAATTATGACCTCCATCGTCAATTATATAAATGAACAATGAAGATAATTGCATTAACGTACTTTTGACATAATATTTGTGAGTCATTCTTTTAACTTAATTTCATGAATATTCAGACAATGCTAAAATATGAAATTAATTGAGAAGAGGTGACTATTTTGATATTTTCTGTAGCAATAAATCCATGGAATAGAAGCACCGCCTCCATAGTAATAATTACCTTTTATGAGGTTTGCGGTTATACATGGAAGAAGATATACGTTACTATTCTGTATATGGGGTATTTATGATGCCCATGGTCCTGTTCGTCTGTCCAAACCTGTAGAAAGATTTTCCTACCCAGTCTAAGAAAAAAGTAATCCAAGACAAATTGAGCACAATTGAGAGAGCATTTTTGCGAGTAGAGTTGGACATCGGACATGGTATACCGCTTTGCCCATTTGGCCTTACCTAATAGTATATATAGTATTATATATTTTTCATTTTTTATACAATAGTATTATATATATTTTATTTTCACTTATGAGTATTTAACTATTTGTTAAGATATATGATTATTTTTTTAATTTCAAGACTCAAGATGTAGACTTATTCTAGAATATTTTAAAATATAGAATTATATATTTCATTTTCAAATTTGCATTATTATTTATTAAATATAATAGAAGTTGTTTTTTTTTTTCACGCCACTTAGACAAGAAAGGCTCGTCCGACCTAACCCATTATTTCTCTGCCAAAAATTTTAGGACTTCCATCAAGTAGGGCCATACATTAAGCTACATTTTACTGTCAAATAATCTTTCAAGCAAAGATCTCACTCTGCCCAGCCGTGCCTATAAAGACCTCTAATGACATATGTATGAAAGTTCGATAAAAAAAAAATGACATATGTATGAAAGCGATCCAATACGACTTCTGAGCAACGGGATGCGCGCCCACTTCCTCCCAGAAATTCACAACACAGAATCACCTATTTTAGTATATTTATTTTATTTCCCATTTAATTATGTACTTTTGGGAAACTCTCCTAATATTTCAAATTTTCTTTTTTAACCATTTAAATATCAAAAATCACTTCTCACTGCTTCACGTCTCTCACTTCCACACCTCCCTCTTCTTCATTCGTCCTCATTTCCCCCAAACTCCTAACGCTCTCTCTCCCTCTCTCTCTCCCATGGTGGAACCAAGTAACCGACTGGCCGGAAGATCCAACAACGGAGCTAAGTAATTTCATAAATTAGGGTTTTCTGTTGTTGAATTGCAAGAATGCCGCTGGCTAGGTACCAGATAAGGAATGAGTACAGCTTAGCGGATCCGGAGCTATACCGAGCTGCCGATAAAGATGATCCAGAAGCTCTCCTGGAAGGCGTCGCCATGGCTGGCCTCGTCGGTGTCCTGCGCCAGCTCGGTGACCTTGCTCAGTGAGCTCCCCTCCTTTTCTCTAACTTTCTTCCTTTAGTAATTTTGACCGTGCTTCAGCTCTGGAATTAAACTGGTTGCTCTTGCACTTTCCGTGATTACATTTATTTGAATTGGTGTTGGTCTGAAAACCACCTAATTTGATACAATCTGTGTGTTTAACTTTATACTGACCTTCATTTGACGTACTGGAGTGTGCTTTAATTCGGCGAGAATTTTGTTTGTGCTTCTTTTTTAAGTTTATTCGATTGTTAGATCGATCACCGATTGGGTTCATTTCAGAATTAGAGGAAAATGGCTTTCTTTTTTGGTGCTTGTATTACGTGGAGAGATTAGCCTTCCGCAATATTCTGTCTGACTATTGAATTTTACAACCTATTCGAACTTGTTTCATCTTATGACTCTTTGATACTATTCGCCTTTTTCTTTATAATTTCCTTCCTGCTACAATCTCATGCACATTAATTCCTCGTAAGTTGCAGAGTCTTTTTCCCTTTTTACATTGGCAGAGCGGTTCAAATTCTGGGGTTTAGAATATGTTGTGTATGGCCACGGAAAGTTTATGCTAGTCAATCTTCTAAGGACTGGCCAGACATGCTTAATTTGAAAGCCATGTGTTTGAGACAAAGAAAAGAAAAAGAAAAGAAAGCAAGAAAGAAAGGAAGAAAAGAAGAAGAAGAAAGTCAAGTGTGTGTGAAAGCCCAGTGTTTTTCGTAAAAATTAAATTGATTACTGGCTAATTAAGTGTTCCAGTAATGTTTTGTGAATAGTATCGTCTTCTATTTCTTTTTTGGTTGAATACGTTCTTCGACACTTTTAGTATTGAGTTACTCCAAAGTCACTGAAGCTGTGAAACCTGTTACCTGGAAAACTGGATGCTTTGGGTTGGATATTTCAAATAAGATCCAAAGTCCTTACTTTATGGCAGAGACTATAACTAGATTGGTTTAATGAAATGCTGAGTTCCGCTTAGCAATTGCGTCTCAAACTGTTCCTATTCTATAAGCATTCTGTTGAATGTCATCATCATTATCTTTTTGTAATATGCTGAATGGCATTACAATCTACTGTTTGCGTCTGTGTTATCAGAAAAAGAAGGTATACGCATAGAAGCAGAAATTGCAATGTCTTGGACCATTTTTAAAACTCAGTAACATTATATTTGTTTGTATAGGAGGGAGAATTATGGCTCAATCTTGTAGTTTCCAATCTACAACTTGCCAGCCTGGCGCTGTAAAGTTCTATGTACTTAAACTGTGTATTTTGTTTAGGTTTGCAGCAGAGGTATTTCATGACTTGCATGAAGAAGTAATGGCCACTGCTGCAAGAGGCCATGGTCTTATGGTTCGTGTTCGGCAGCTTGAGGCTGAAGTTCCTTCGCTTGAAAAGGCCTTTCTGTCCCAGACTCATCATTCATCTTTTTTCTCTAATGCAGGTTACATAACTTACTATTCGTTAGTCTTTTGGTTTATGATGCTCTTATCTAAATAATGTGAAAAATGTTATTCTTGTAAACTGTTGGATTTTATATATGTCATGCTTGTAAGCCTTAGGTGCTCTAGTACTTTGTTCGAGCCAAAAAGGTGCTCTAGTACTTTGGCAAGTTTTTGAAGCGGTTGGTTATTGGACTGCAGGGATTGATTGGCATCCTAATCTTCGTTCTGAACAGAATCTTATTACTCGAGAAGACTTACCTCGATTTGTGATGGATTCATATGAAGACTGTCGTGGCCCCCCAAGATTGTTCCTCCTTGACAAGTATGGAGATCTGACCGTTAAAGAAAATGTTTTAAAAATAATATTTATGTAATAAGTATTTGAATTGTTATTTTTTGGATTTTGGCTTCCAACAGATTCGATGTGGCTGGTGCTGGGGCTTGCTTGAAGCGTTATACTGATCCATCATTCGTTAAATTGGAGTCAGCTTCCTCTAAAACTATGACTGCTGAAATATACAAGGAAAAGAGGAGCCGTAGAGTCAAGGTATTAAAGCGCCATTTCTTGCCTTTTTCATGCAAATGGAAATTACCTTTGAATGACACTATTTTCATGATATATTGCTTCAATTGGTGACTGTACCTTTGGTTTTTCTTAATAAAGCTTCATACTGTGATATTGATCTTAATAAAAAAAACAAGACTGACCAAATGAAATTGGAATTAGTTCTGTACGGTTGTTATAGAAGTTAGTTGATCCTGCTATTTCTACTTATAACATGTTACATAACTTTAGCTTCAAACTACTCTAAATGGTATTGGTGAGAACCAGAGGGTGAAGGGGATGGTTTTGAGAAGTCTTTTGAATGAGAATTCTGAGAGAATTACTTGTCTTTACCTAGAGTATTGGTATCAGGGCTCTTGCTGTACCATTTGTAAGCATAGTGGAATGCTGTGAATAATGTGGTCTGTGCTCATGCAGTGCCTTTGATCTACCCAGATATAAAAGTGTCAAGAATATTAGATTTTGGCACTACTGTGTTGATTTGACTTGTTCATGCTAGGATTGCCATGCCTTATAAATTGTGCTTCAAACAATCTATGCACTTGAAAGCTGAATGTTCACAACTTAAGATGTGATTATTTCTTTTATTTCCTGCAGAAGAAAGCAGCACGATTGAGGAATGGTGAAACCCCTGAAGTTGTCCCAACACATGCAAAGTGAGCTCCAAAGAAGCTTATTTTGGTGTACTAATTTATTGATCGGGTTCTTAACTGCAAAACATCCTTTACTGTTTGAGTGTTAACTTGATTTGATTTCTGTTATTGCAGATTGCATCAATTGCTTCTTGAGGAGCGTGTTGAAAATGCTTATAGTAATCCTGCACGTCTTGTCAAGTTGAAGAAAAGACAATTGAATAGATCTTCGGTTAGTGCAAAGAGTGGGAGAAGTTACATGGAGAAATTTCTGGAATCTCCACCAGATTATAAGATGGTGAGGGAAACTTCAATGTTTCCTTTGCCTGTGAAATCAATAACAGAATATACTAGTGAAGCAAGGATTAAAATACTTGAAGTTAGTATGGTTAGTCCTGTTAAAAGTTCATTAGGAAATGAAAACACATTTTCATATTCTAATGAGCCAGAATCAGAACTGAAACCATTCTCCGAATCTAAGATGGAGACTAATGGAGATCTTTTGAAGGGGCATGAACAAATGCTTGCTAATGTTGCAGATGAAGTGTCGTATAATTGTAAGACACCTGATGAAACAGATTTGGCAGATGATGGACAAAAGAAATGTGAAGCCTGCTTAGCTTGTTACCATTCTGATGATGCCACTAGTGAGGTTGACAATTATGTGGATGCTTTAACTACAGTGGAGTCAGAGATGGAAACAGACAATGAGTATAGACCTAAGAACAGCTTCTTGAATGGTCAAAGGTTTATAGATTCTGATGGAAAAGAAGAACATCAACTACGAGCTCAACTTTCAGTTTCTCAGTCATTTGGAGACTCCTCCGTATCAGATGAAAGTATTTCATTCAAACAAGATAGAAGTGATGAACATAATGAACTGCAAGCTCGGTTGTCAGATTCTCAGTCAACTGGAACCTCTTCCACATTGGAGGAAAATAGTTCATTCAAAAGAGATACATGTGAAGAACATATGAATATGCATACTCATTTTTCAGATTCTCAATCTGTTGGAAACTCATCTGCACTAGAAGAAGTTGGCTTGAACAAAACAGATACATCCTGCTTTTCTCGTTCTGAATCTTCCAGCGTCATGTTTGAAGATATTAAATCAGAACCTTTATCACTCTCATCTACTAAATATTGTGAATATGAGATTGAAAATACACGTTCTGATCCTCTTGCACAAAGCGTCGAGTCCCAAAAGCCAGATTGTAATAAGTTTGTTATGCATGATGATGCAGAGTTTCAGGAAGAAGATATTTCTGATTCTGGACAGACCACCACTGATTTACATTTGATGCATTCAGCACATCTTGTTTCAGATACTGGACTCAACTCATCAACAATCCTATCCACAGAGAGTCAAATAATTCAAACATCTGACACAGTTGAGCTTCATTCAATTTTAGCAGATACAGACAGTAAGTTTCTTGTTGAACCAACTGCTGTTGTTGTACCTGATGCTGTCTCCTCAGTGATGGATGATGCTTGTCCTGTGTCTTCTGAAAAATATCCTTCAAGCAACTTAGATGACGGTGACCCTTGTGTCCAGTCTGGTGATTCAATACAGAGTTCAATTGATCTAGAATTGACACCAGTGACCAATTCCCCTGGAACACAATTAATTGAAAAACCTTCTGACCTTGTTGAAATTCATTCAAGTTTAGCAGATGATGAGAAGTGCCATGTTGAATGTACGGCTGCTGTACCTGATGCTCTCCCCACAATAAAGGATGGTGCTAGCTCTGTGCCTTCTTCTGAAGAATATCCTTCGAACAATTTGGATGAGAGTGATCCTTATGACCATCTTGGTGCTTCGTTACCAATTTCAAATGACTTGGAATTGACACCAGTCATACCAACAGGGACGCAGTTAGTTGAAACACCATCTGAGCCTGTTGAACTTGATGATGAAGAAAAGAATTCTCAAGTTGAATCTATAGGTGCAACGTCCAATGCTTTCTCTTTAACCAAGGATGACACTTGCCCTGTGGCTTCTTCCCAAGAATATTCTGATGCTTCACAACGCATTTCTAATGACTTAAATTTGGCTCCTGTAGATCAATGCATCGATCATTTAAAGATTGAAATCTTGCAGGATGGGCTTTCAAAGGAAAAGTATGATGAAAGTTTGGTGGGCAAAGGGGTCAATTCACCTCAGGTACATTCTCCATTTATGGAAGCAGACTTGTATTCAAGCGTGGCACTACCAGTAGATGGTGCCAAGGTTTTAGATTCAAAAGACGAGAGTTGTATTATAGTTAGCAAACTTGACTGTCAAGATTCATCTCCTGCAATAGAGACTCCACCAGCAAGTAGCTTGATAAGCGAGCAATTCTCCTATTTTACTCATGAAAGTCCTATAGATGGACCAGATGCAGCAGGAGTAGAAGTTCTGTGCTCTGATCAGCTACCAAATTCTGAAGAGACGTTGAGGATGGATAACAACAATGATAAAAGTGAATCCACTTGCCGTGTGGATGCAGTGGAAAACGATGGCCTTCTTAAACAACCATCTTCTCCTGGTTTTGTAGGGAAGGGGAATTGTCTCAATGTACATAATGTCTTCACTGAGAAAGTTCAATCAGAACATCAAGCTGTATCTGACAATTTACTGGCAACTTGCCTAGTTTCTTTAGATTCTTATAAGTTAAAAGTGGAATCTGATGAGGCTGAATCAAGTGAAATTATCAGAGACTTGAATGCAGAGACAAAGAAAAATCAGCTGGAATCATCTTCAGATATAATTTCTTCTAATATTATATCTTCTTCACTGAGAGATCCTACAAATTTGGAAGAATCTCCTTCTAGTTTTAGCGATCCAAATGTGAATAAAATATTTAACGAGGCAGCTACTAGAGAAGCTTTGACAGAGTTGAAGCCACATAAGGCTGTGAATCAAACGGAAGCTGCTTCAGCTGATGTAGGCTTAAGTCTGAACAGAGCAGGATCTCATGACCCTTCTGACTCAGAAGCATCTAATGTTATTCAAGATTTACCTCTTGTTGTCAAACATATTTCTTTTGCCAATGATTTATCCATGGTGTCGGAGTTCTCAGAGCCATGCACTCAAGAGTTGGAATCTTCATTTTGCCAGAAGGATTCTTTGCCTTCACCTTCCGATAACCAGCTGGTAATGAAAACTCCAGTGCAGTTCTTACAATCAGAAGCTGGTCAACAAGGTGCAGATTTTTCACTCAGAGTTGAAAATTCTACCTCAGATAAATTTCAATCTGAATGTATGCATGAATCAAGTCAATTGGGGCAAGAAAGAAAATCTCTTTCTGCTTTTGAAGCTGCTGTTGAAATTCATCTAGATCAACCATCATCATCCAGCTCCTTATCAGAGTCAGATGGCCAGGAGCTAAACGTTGCAAAACATGCTTTGGATTCATTGAAACCTCTTCCGGATCCCATTCTACCAGGATCTGACATCAATCTTGGGGAGATGCCACCAATGCCCCCTCTTCCACCTATGCAATGGAGAAGGGGTAAGGTTCAACATGCTTCAAGGAAAGAAGTAACAGAAGCTAGTCAGGCCTCATTCCAACCAATTCAGGCAATTAAAACTGATGAGAAAGGTCAGTTTGGTTTGATAACTTCTGAGAGAGAGACTTTACAGTATCAAAATACATTTTTACCTGTCATGGCTGTGGAAGGTGACAGGATCCCATATTCTCCTGGATTTTCGGTGGGCATTTCTGGGCATCCTGTTGCTGTTCCATTGCAATTTCCTTTTATGGTTAACGAAGCAAATGGTCAATATAATTATCTAGTTCTTGAGAGAAGCCAGATGCAGAATTCATTCATAACACTTCCCATGGCGTCTACTGTCAAGCCTTCACATGGTTTCGTTCAGGGAGAAATGGTACAATATTCAAACCTGCACCCACCAGTGCCACCTGTTGAATGTGCTTTTCCTGGACACGATCCTGTCTCTTCTCAGGAGAAACTGGCCCAACCACCAGGTCAGCTAATAGAAGAGACTACTTTTGAAGCTAAAGAACCTACACATTCCGTGAGCAACCTGGAAGTGGAACAAGTAGATCCTTCTGTCATACCCATGCCATCATCAAGCATGGAAATGGTGCAACCCAATCACAGCCTGCCTCCTTCAGATGACAAGATGGCATCATCAATGGGACATGATCCTGTCTCTTCTCAGGAAAAGCTGGCCCAACCGCCAAATCAGCTAATAGAAGAGACTACTTCAGAAGCTAAAGAACCTATGCATTTCGTGAGCAACCTGGAAGAGGAACAAGAAGATCCTTCTGTTACACCCATGCCACCTCCAAGCATGGAAATTGTGCAACACAATCACAGTCTGTCTCCTTCAGAGGGCGAGATGGCACCATCATTGGATATACCTGCTACAACATCAATAGAGACTGAGGGGGAAAAACCAAATGGAATACCAAGAAATAAGCTTCCTCGTCCACGGAATCCTCTAATTGATGCTGTTGCTGCTCATGACAAGAGCAAGGTAATGACCATTTTCTTGGTTTTTCAGAATATATGTTTATAAAGGTCTTAATTCTTGCATAACACGTTTACTTTGAACCACTGCAGCTGAGGAAGGTTACTCAACAGTCAAGGCCTGAGACAGCACCCAATATAGATGAAAGAGATTCACTGTTAGAACAGATAAGAACAAAGGTTATATTCGCTACTCTTCTCCCGTTTTTGGATTTTGTTTCTAACCCATTTTTTGGAGCAGTGTTATACCTAAATAACTTTTTCATTCCCTCAGTCCTTCAACTTGAAGCCTGCTGTGGCAACCCGACCCAGCATGGGAGGTCCAAAAACAAACTTGAAAGTTGCTGCCATTTTGGAGAAAGCAAATGCAATTCGCCAGGTCTCTCTCTCTCTCTCTCTCTCTACTTTATTGCGATAAATATCTCTTTATTTTTTCTGTCATCAGCTCTGTTCCCCTGTATTGCTTTTCTCCACAGTTTACTGATACATTAATGATTGAAATAGGCTTTGGCTGGAAGTGATGATGAAGATGATGATGCGGATGGTTGGAGTGATTCTTGAATTTGCAAAGAAAAGTGTCCGCATCTGATGAATGTCTTGCCACCATGGGTGTTGCCTCGAATCATTAGACGGTCAAATCCTCACCTGTAATAAACAGTAAACCTCCTTGATATACAAGATTCTTTATCCTGCTGGATGTTCATACATGATGAGTGGGCCCGCCCTCTTGACACAAGGATCTACGAACATTAGAGTAAGCTTGCGGTTTAGCATTGATCCAGATCCAGCCTCTACAGGTGAAAATGACTTAACAGAAACTCAGAAATTCAGACTCTTGTTCTGCGTGCAAGCGCTGCACCAAGCAATCGATATATTTTTTATGTAAGCATGTGAATATTTGGGTCGTGGGTAGCATAATTTTTTTAGTCCCATATATTTCCAATTTTGCAATGCTGTAATGTGCCTCTTGCCTCATTTATCATGCACTTCATTTGTGACTTTCTTCTGTACTGTAATATAAGCAGTCAATTCATGTTGATGTACAGTTCTCAGTAGTGTGTATGCTTACTGATTCCTCTCTGTGGCAACTATTTGTGTTGTATACATAGCAAGATAATTGTAAACTTTGTCCCCGAAGATAAATGTTTGATTATAATTGTCAGAGAGTTTAATTACAATTTTAACTTCCATGAAGAAGCTACCCATTCTCTAGTGGAGAATGAAAAATTAGGAGCCTTAATTTTTGTTGTAGCGATTTTGCCCATGTAATTTTTAGGGAAAATTAGGGACAAAAGACAGGAAAAAAATTTGAAATTGCAAAATTCCAAATCAAGTATTTTTTGAAAAAAGAGTTGTGAATTGTTTATTAAGTTTCATCATTCCCTTATCAACTCTTGTATTAAACCTGATTTGAGATTCTACAATTTCAAAATTCTTTCTGTCTTTTTCTCTAATTTTTAATTTTTTTAATTAGAGATGTAATTGTGCCCATCTATCCATATTTATCTTATATATATAATTTATAATGAGTTGAACAGTTTCTGTAGATATATGATCTTATTAATGACTAGTTCGAAGCTAATTTCACACGGGCACAAAAAAGAAGCTAATTTCACGTGATCTTTTCTGTGACAACCATATAAATTTTTAACATTATTAATTAATATAAATTTAAGCGTAATTGGGTCTTAAATAGTGATGTGAGTATCTCCTATGACATAATTTTTTTAATTCACAAAACTTTAGCCAAATCTTACTCGAGGTTATTTTTCTAGTCAACACTCAAACCTGCCTTTTTTAAACTTATTTATCTTTTTCCGCCTCAAAAGTGGAACATCTTTCACATAGTGAATTTCTTTTTTGGACATTTTCACGTCTTGAATTAATCACTTACAATAAAAAGATCATGAAATTTTCTTCTTAACATTTATCCTTGCTTTTATGGTCCCCAATCTGATATTAGAAGCATTGTTTCATTTGCTTTCAGCGTAGCAACTCCATTCCATTTTTGTTTTTTTTTGGAGAGCCTCTTGATCTCTTTAGAGGCTCCTCTTTTGCTAAATTCTAGTCAAACACATGATGCTTGGAAAATAAATAATATTGGTTTAATCAATAAATTGATACTCGTCTTAACTGTATGATCTAATTTATGTGGGTGAATCTTTCTTAATACAATTTAGCGGTGAATTTTAATTTTAACAGTAAGACTTTTTTCCCCCTTATCTTTATTATTTTTTAAGAAAATAATTTATTTAATTTATAATAGTCTTTTTTTAGTTTAACGTATGACCAGATATATAATATAATGTCAAACATGAATATTTTAAAGAAATTATGTCACATATATTATAAATAAATAAATTTATTTAGTTTTATTAACATCCTCAAACTAAATAAATAAGTTTTGTATTAAAGATAATGAGTACTCCTCAAGTCCTTAATATAAGATATAAGATAAATTTAAGAAGTCGAAAAACATATTAGTGTTGGTCAAGTGGTCAACGGTTTTCTTAATTTGCTCCTAAATATTTTAGAAAAATAATTAACTTAACTAATCTTTTTAATCTAATCAAATCAATATAATCATAAAAGTATGATTAGGCAGCAGAAACAGCTTAAAGCAGGGCTATAATGAACAAAATTTTCATTCCCCCGCCCCGCGGCGGGGAGAAGCCAGAATGTTTATGTCGAATTCCGTCGGCGATGCCAAAATAAAAAAGGATGGCGACGTGGTTTAGGCAATTGGGCGCCTCCTACAAGTGTCTACTTCACCGAGGTATGCTCGTCTTTCTGCTGTTCTCCGTTAGTTTAGAGTCTGAGAATAGCTTGATATTTTACTTAGTTTTTTCTGCATTTCTTCTCTTATGCTGAACTAGTGTGGTGTTGTTCAATCCTGTGCTGAAAGTCATTTATTTTTGGTATGGAATAGAAGGTGCTACAGTCTGAACCTTTTCTTTTCAAAGAATGCGTCTCTGGCGTTCGATATAATGCCTGAGAGAGACTCGAACGTGGAACCTGAAGCTTTTCTCTGTTAGTTTCTCTTTGGTCCTAATGTATTTTGGAACTGCTCGATCCATCATGCGTTGAAGCGTCAAAAATATTTGATCTTTGGTTAATCTTCCACTTAGCGTTGATATTATTTGTGAAATTCGCTATCGTGTATGGTTGATGCAATTCTATGATTCTTGATAAGTCAGTGCCTTTAGTCATGGTGCTTCTTTGATGGGTTGGGTCGTGTGCTACGAAATTCCTCAAGTTCTGGTTAGTTTCAATGCAGAAAACTAGTGGTGAATGGATTTAGACAGGGCAATTTAAATTCTTTTGTATGAAATGTTTATAAGATCCAAAAAGTATCGTTAAGATGCCTCTTATAAGCCATTATTAGCATCTATTTTCTCATTTTTCATTCACAACTTTCAGAGTCGAAAATTGGCGGGAAATAAGTCATGTCCTTCATCAGCAACCCGGCTTCGCCTACATTTTCCATGGCGCTGGAGCTCAAAAGATGCCTTCTTCAAGGCTTTGACTCTTTCAAACACCTCAAAAATGTCCATGCCCGAATTCTCCGTCTTCACCTAAATGAAGATAATTATCTTATTAACATGATCTTGCGTTGTTGCTTAGACTTCAGAAACACAGAGTATACCAAACTTGTTTTTAAACAAACCAAGCACCCAAACATCTACATGTGGAATACAATGATTCGTGGGATGGTTTCCAATGATTGTTTCTTTGATGCTATTGAACTCTATGGATCAATGCGGAAATCAGGGATTATACCCGATTACTTTACTTTCCCTTTTGTTTTGAAGGCGTGTGCTAGACTTGCAGATTTCCAACTAGGTGTTAAGCTTCATTCCCTTGTGGTGAAGGTAGGTTTTGATAATGATGTCTTTGTTAAGACTAGTCTCGTTTGTTTGTATGCAAAATGCGGGCACCTTGTGGATGCCCAAAAGGTGTTTGATGATATCCCTAATAAAAATATTGTTTCTTGGACGGCCATCATTTGTGGGTATATAGGGTCTGGACATTTTGAAGAAGCTATTGATTTGTTTCGGGGGTTGCTGGAGATGGGTTTGAGGCCTGACAGTTTTACTCTTGTTCGAGTTTTGCATGCTTGCAGTCGATTGGGGGATTTAAACAATGGTGAGCGGATAGATAGATATATAACTGAGTGCGGCATGCATAAGAATGTCTTCGTAGCCACCTCTTTGGTTGATATGTACGCAAAATGTGGAAACATGGAAAAAGCACGTTGTGTCTTTGATGGAATTCATGAGAAGGATATCGTTTGTTGGAGTGCTATGATTCAGGGTTATGCTTCAAATGGACTGCCTAAAGAAGCACTTGACCTGTTCTCCCAAATGCAGAGAGAAAATCTGAGACCTGATTGCTATGCAATGGTGGGAGTCCTCTCAGCTTGTGCGAAATTAGGAGCACTAGACTTTGGAAATTGGGCCAAGGATTTGTTAGATGCTAATGAGTTTCTTTCGAATCCTGTCTTAGGAACAGCCTTGATTGACTTGTGTGCAAAATGTGGAAGTATGGCGCAGGCATGGAAGATTTTTAAACAGATGAAGGTAAAAGATTCTGTGGTCTATAATGCTGTTATTTTAGGACTAGCAATGTATGGAAATGTTAGAGCTGCATTTGGAGTATTTGGCGAAATGGAAAAAACCAGAATTCAACCTGACGAGAACACTTTCGTAGGCCTACTTTGTGGGTGTACTCATGCTGGTCTGGTCCAAGATGGTCGTCGATATTTCAAAAGCATGAGCGATGTTTATTCTTTAACTCCTTCCATTGAGCACTATGGTTGCATGGTAGATCTTCTAGCCCGGGCTGGTTTATTAGATGAAGCTCACAAATTGATAAATAGTATGCCAATGAAACCTAATGCTATTGTTTGGGGAGCATTGTTGGGGGGATGCAGGTTACATAGGGATACCCATTTGGCAGAGCATGTGCTGAAGCAGCTCATTGACTTAGAACCTTGGAATTCAGGGCACTATGTTCTATTATCAAATATATATTCAACAAATCGCAGGTGGGATGAAGCTGAAAAAATTAGATCAAATATGAATGAGAAAGGGATGAGCAAAGTACGAGGGTGTAGTTGGGTTGAAGTTAATGGGGTGGTTAATGAATTCCTGGTAGGAGATACTTCTCATCCTTTGACAAGAGAGATATATGAGAAGCTTCAAAGTTTATCAAAAGACCTAAGAGAAGCTGGTTATAAGCCAACCACAGAGTTTGTTCTCTTTGACATAGAGGAAGAAGAGAAAGAACACCTACTTGGCTGGCATAGTGAGAAGTTAGCTGTTGCATTTGCTCTGATCAGGACCCGTGACAAAGATGTGATCCGAGTTGTTAAAAATCTCCGTATATGTGGCGATTGTCATGAGGCCATTAAACTTACCTCAAGAATTACTGGGAGACAGATAATCATTCGTGATAATAACAGATTTCATTGTTTTGCCGATGGATCGTGTTCGTGTGGGGATTATTGGTAAAGATTTTTGTGGTTTGAATTCTGAACCTACTCTCTACTCGCTGTAGCCAAAGACTTCCTCTCGATTGCGTAGATAGCTAGGAAAGGAATACCATGTTCCATGAAGTTCCGCATATGCTTATTTTATCTATATGTATAATGATGGCAACCCTGTAGAATAAGGGGGTCTGTAGCAATTCAATATTTCCCAGAAGTTGAGTCGTTGTAAAATTCTTTTCAAATTTTAGAGGAATGGAAAAACTGAATTACTCGTATATCATATCCTACAATTCTATTTCAAATTTTGATGGGGGTCGATGTTACATGCTTGTTTGGGAAGTCCCCAAATCATGATATTAGAAGTCTTTTCCTATACGCTGAAATAAAACTTCTCTCACACATTATCTCGTAAATTATAATAAATTATAAAAGCGCTTCATAAATTATAAAAACTTCTAATTGCTTATATGTCTCAATCCGTCAATTTAAAGAGAGATTTTGTTTCAAAGACGAACTTAAAAGTTGCAATCACATTGAA